>JAPMOQ010012449.1:1024247-1073579 GCA_026543055.1 Argiope trifasciata
AGAATGATAACCAAACTGTTTCATGTGATAAATCTTCTAATAAATTACCTGAAAAATCAAGTGAAAAAATGCAATTGGCTGAACAAGTGGGACCTCTGTTTGATAGAGCACTTTTCTTTAATCATCATTTGATGGATTGTTTATCAGCACCTGTCAAAATGGAATCAGTTGGAAACAGTGCTGCATCATCAAAAGTAAATTCTTTTGATACGAAAACTTCATCCAAGAAATGTGGTGCCAAACTACCTTCAATTTCTCAAGAAACAACTCCTCTTTTCCAATGGAGCGTTCATACGACGATCACTGATAATCACTCCATTCGGAATGATAACCAAGCTGTTTCATATGGGAATTTTGATGATTTGCCTCTTCCTTGTCCTTCTACTTTGAATGATGATCATTCAAGTTTGGATAGTGATACTTTCTTATTGAATCCTGCTTATCGTTTCTTAGTGAATTCTGCATATCCTTTCTTAGTAAATCCTGCATATCATGAGCAGAAAGTGAAGTCTGGATCTGTTATGTCTCATGGTGTTTATGTTGAGCAATGTGCAAATAGTTATTTTCAGAACACTGAAAATATGTGCATTTTAAAAAAACTGGCGATTGCTAATAACATATTTTCAAAGCATAAGTCTATAGAAGATATAACTGTGAGTGAATTCTGCAATTCCCCTAAAATAACAGGTGTTTTTTCTGATTACTTAGATGATTGTCTTGGTATACCTCCTAACTATCATGATGACAAAGGGTATGATTTTCCAGAAAATTTGGAAACTGAAAACTTGTTGAGTGTTTTAAAGGATTATGTACATTCTATCATTTTTTTTATAATTCCAAAAGATGGGCCTAAACCCACACATGTATCATATTCACAAATTATTGATGCTGCAGTGCACAAAATGTCAATTAGGGATAATGCAATTGTGATGCGTGTATTTGGAAATAAGTCATCATTGGAAAATCCTTTTGAAAAGCATGCATTTAAATTGGATGACATGCTGTCAAAGTTACTCTTTGTTGCTTTACTAGTGATATTTCATGAATATAGAAGCAGGCAAATTACTTCAAATGTATAAAACTGAAACATGATTATTTTATAATTTTTTATTTCAATGGTTTGATGATAAAATTTTTCTTGAAGTAATATTTGAATGCATAAATTGCTTAAATTTTTGATTTTTATCTGCCTGTAATTCCAGTTAATGATATATAAGTGTCTTATATTGGATTTTCCTCTAACATTTTAAATGTATCTTAATTGCAATATAAAAAAGCATGTGAAAAAAGAATTGTAATAAGGGGTGGTTTCTTAATATTGTATTTGTGTAGTCAATCGAGTCAATATTGTGTAGTCAATTGAATCAATATTTTGTAGTCAATAGAGTCAATATTTTGTAGTCAATAGAGTATTAAGGAAAATTGTTGAATATTTCGTCAATATTTGAATATATATTGAATATAATTCTAATATTTAGTTGAATTATTAACTGGTATATTTTTATGTCTTGATGTGAACATGTATTTATTCCACCCATTTATTGATGAAAAATTAGAATTATTGTATATTTTAATTTCTTTTCATTTTTCAAATATCAACTATAGTAGAAAAATTAATCATTTTTGTTAAATCTAATATTTGTATTGTTACGTTCAATTTTTTTTGGGGGGAGGTATAAATTCTCATCGAATGAATATCTGATCAAGTATGAATTTACTTGAACTATTAACTAATTATTTTTTTGTCTTGGTGTGAGTATATATTTATTCCATGACTTTACTGATGAAACATAGTATTTAGTGCAAATTTTAAACTCTTTTCCTTTTTCAAATATTAACATTAGTATAAAAATTCATCATTTTTGGTAAATCTAATATTTTCAGAGTATTTTGTATTATTATGCTGAAATTTTTTTGGGTTATAAATTCTCATTTAATGAATGTCTGAACAAGTATGAATTTACTTGGAACTATTAACTTGATATACTTTTGTGTCTAGATATGAGCATGTACAGGGTGCGTCAGAGAAACTTACTTATTTGAAAAAACTTCTGAGCGGTGAGTTATGTGAGTAGAGGGGTGATAGATGTCTCTACTAGAAGGGGAAGTCCCCAAGTTTGTTTCTCCCTCTAATCAGTTGCCATCATGCTCTGGTCTAGAGAACAGCAGGCCTTCGACGTCGAGATCTTATTTTCTAACGGTCACTCACTTGTTGCTACGCAACGTGCCTTCCGCGCTCGCTTTCAAATTCCTTCTCACAGACCCGTTCCTGACCGTAATTCGATTCGTAAGTTAACTCATTTCGGAAGTATCGCTAAACCCAGAAATGGACATCGACGGACCACCAGAACTTCGGAAAATACCGAAAGAGTGAGGCAGTCAGTTCTGCGTTCGGCTCACAAATACGCAGCTGCTCTGCGAATTTCTGAAACCACTCTTCGACGGATTCTCCATCACGACCTTCAATTTCATCCCTATAAATTGTCTGTTGTGAAAGAATTAACTGAACGCGATTTTGTTGCCCGTCAATATGGTTGTGAAATGCTGCTTGACAACCTGCCTGAAGACGCGGTCGTTTTTTTCAGTGGCGAGGCTCACTTTGAAATCCCTTGTTTATGTCGATCGACCCCCGACAATAACTCCCATCAAGAAAATCATTGATGGGAGTCCCAATCATCCCATCAAAAACCATTGCCAACATACCGATTGAAATGCTGCAAAGAGTGGACACGAACTTCAAAATTTGACTTAATCAGTGTATGCACAATGGGTGTCGCCATTTAACCGATGTCATTTTCAGAATTGTATGAAAAAAAGGGATATTGTGTTCTCAAATAAAAAAAAAGAATTAAGACAATAACTGAAGTACTTTTGTTTTTATTGACCTTTCAAATAAGTAAGTTTCTCTGGCGCACCCTATATTTATTCTATGAATTTATTGATGAAGCATTGTAATTAGGGCATATTTTAAACTCTTTTCCTTTTTCAGAGATCAACAATAGTAGAAAAGTTCTTCATTTTTGTATTTGTAGAGTATTTAATATTATTATGCTGAATTTAATTTAGATATAATTTCTCAATAAATGAATATTTGCATAATTATGAATTTGTATTTATTTTAATCCTTTTGTTTCAGGAGGGAAATTTAATTCATCCTGGATGGCCAACCAATCGTAAACCATCCAGGAAGTCGTGTATTGTTAGGGAATTAATTTATTATGGAACAAGAATTTTATATATATATATCGGTAATTTTATTTAATATGATAATCCCTTGGTATTTTTTCATTAAATAGAATATAACATTGTTGACAACTAATGAAAAGCAAAGTTTTATTGATAGTCTATGGAAGATAAAGATTAACGATTATATCTAATTTATTGCATATATGCATAGATACATATTATTTTCTTCGAAAATTTTAGTTTGTTTTTTGTTCAGGATGACAATTTTCGGCACATTTATCCGGAGCACGGAGGAAGTTATTAATAATTGATTATTTAGATTGTAAAATGTTGAGGTAATACTCATAAAACGTTTAATGCTCTAGACAACTTTTAAATAATAGTGTAGACTTAAAATGAAAATTTATCTTAAGTAATAAGTAAAAGTTAACCAGTTTAAATATATTAAAATGATAGCTTGTTATGTAAGATATTTTACTTTTTTAAAATCAAATCTATTTTCGATTTTTTCCAGCCTTCTTTAAAAATCCTATTATAAAATGAATTGTGGATTCAAAATTCAATTTGAAACATCTTATGGACTCTCCTATTAGGGGTGTGTACTAGGAGCCTCTTTTTATACCATTTAAAGCAAGAAATAGGGTCATAAACATTCTACCCCTCCTTCTTTCATGGAGAGGGGAAGCTTGCTTATTTTCTTCCATATGGATATCCGAAGTGTACAATCAATCAATGCCATTCATTATTTGGCCGGAAAATAGTAAAAAACCAGCTTGTAGTGGACAGATAATAGATCAGCTTGAGGTCATCAAATTGTAGTTGTATATTTACGATTACATTAGATTTGGAAAAGATTTGAACTAAATGCCATTTTTTAAAATTTAAAAGTAAAAGTTCTTGGAGAAAACATTAGATTTTGTTTTTAGAAGAATCTGCAAAAAATTTTACTTCCCATTCTCTTCTCCAACCTGCAATATAATCTTTGATTTAAACGTGCAAAAAAAAAAAAAAAAAACAAACTTTCATCTGGTTAATTTATTATTATTATTATTATTTGAATCGAAAGAAAATATTTTAAATGTTGTGTGATGCTCTCATTCAACAGAAGTGGAGCCAGAGAAAAATTATTAATTTTTCAGTCATACAGTGTGTTATTAGAACTGTTTATTATAATTTTTTAGATAAATTGTATACTGTAATATCTTATGTTAATAATCTTTCCAGAATTTGCTGACGCAAATGGAATGAAAGGATTTCATTATTTTTCAATGCAGAATTATAAAAACAATCTACTTTGAAAAAAAAAAAACCGAACTCTTTAAATTTATATAATATTTCTTTAGTTTCACTGTAAATAAGGCCTATACCAAAAAATATTTTTTAGATGAATAATAGTTATGGTGCGAAACTATTAAGTAATATGAAATTACTTAAGCTTCTCTTAATTAGTAAGATAACAGTCTTGTGTTCAAAGAAATGCAGAATTATACCAATTATTTTTCTCCTAGAAAAAGATTTACAATTTATGGAAATATATTCACAAACTAAACGTTAAAAATGAGAATAAAGAGTAAGTAATATTTTTTTAATCCTTTTCTTTCAATTTTATATCTTTTAATCAGATTTTTCCTTAAAACCTTTTATCTATCAATTTTTCAGTTATCAATTTATTTTCACAATTCATTCTATAACTTCATACACTAACTCAAAATTGCATGAAAAGCGAGCATTAAAATCATTTAAGTGAATCGTATAATTTAAGACTTAAATTACACGAAAATTATTTAAGTAAATCGTGAAGGCTCGCTGAGCTCGACCTAAAGATTTTTGGACTCATTTGAATTTTTTATCATCCATAGAAAACGACAACAACAAATAAATCGTGTATGAGAAATACCCCTCCTTCTTGGTTTATTTTAATCCATTAATTTATATTTTCAATACATTATTTTTTGCCCTTAGCTTTATATTCTTTGCAAATGTATGTATCAGAACGCCCTATTGCTTACCTAACAATGCGCTGTGATACATCATTTGCAAATCCATGTATCAATGCGCGACAAAGAATACGTTACTGTGCATACTACATTACGCAGGGTTTACCAAAGAGAGTCATGCTCAGATAAGTAGTAACTGGTTTGGCGATACAAAAGGTAAACAAATTGGCGACATTCGGCCCATGCACCATAATGTAAGTACTCAAGTTTGTTCTTTAATGATTTTTACAAATTGAAATAAAATTACTGATTCATAAGTTGCATAGATTTAAAAAAAAATTGGTATCTATACATTTTTTATATCCTAATTTGAAATTGTGATCATAATTTATTTAATATATACTAATTTGAGTCCATGTTCTTTCCTCTGTGCGAACTGAAAACATCAGTCTTAATATTAATAAAGTCATTACATAAGGGGGAAAAAATTAGTAAGCTTCAAAATTTTAATTATCTAAGAGTAATAATTATTTTAAAAAATAACTATATTCATAAAATTAAACATTCAATAATATTTAAATAATATGTAACATATGTATTTTTCAGAAATACTGTCATTTGTATACATAGTTATTTGTCTTAATCTATCATTTGGACAGTATATATAAATATGCGAAAGGAAGGAATAAAGCAATGCCAAATGAATTAAAAAGCTATATGAATTCATTACGGAAAAACAATAATTACATTGAAAATACTGATTAAAGTTTTAATATAAGAAATAAAATTACATTACTACAAAAATTTGGGGAAAGTGATTCAAAATATTAATTTCTCTTTTAAAAAAATCATAAGTTTTTAATAATTAATCAGCTAGTGTAATATTTTACTTTAATGCTTTCATGAACATTATCAGCAGACATTTCAACATGCGCAGAACAGTTGAAAATACAATTGGTTTGTTTGTTACTTGATATGTGACCATGAATTGATCCCATTTGTATGAAATTTTAATATTTTTTTATTATTAATACAAAAGGTAAACAAGTGGGCGACATCCAGACCATCCAGATCAAAGTAAGTGCCCCCTTTTTTTATACTATATGT
Source organism: Argiope trifasciata (assembly GCA_026543055.1). Classification (NCBI taxonomy): domain Eukaryota; kingdom Metazoa; phylum Arthropoda; class Arachnida; order Araneae; family Araneidae; genus Argiope; species Argiope trifasciata. The sequence goes on from JAPMOQ010012449.1 coordinate 1,030,478, forward strand.
TATGGCATTTATTTGGTTTTCTCCATAGATATTAGAATTGTGAAAATTACTTGTTGACTTTAACAATGCATTACTAAATTTATCAATATTAAAAAAAATTAAGAGCCAATTTTGATTTTCAGGTAGTCAAGTGTTTTTTAATTTTGAAGTTGTTAAATATTAATAGGTATTAATGTTATTAAATTGAAACTGTGAAACAAATCTTTAGATATTTAAAAGAGACTTCTCACTATGGATTATTGTATCTGAGTAATTGCTCCCCTTTGCAGCTGAAATCCTTCATTGTTACTCATTACATGGGTGATTGTAATAGCAGATGTTTAAAAGACGTTGTATTTAGTAAAATTGATCATGGTTCTGCATCCTAAAGAAGGCAAGTCCTAGATTGATGCTCTCTCTCTTCCACTGAAAATGAATATACTTTCAATGTAGATTATCATAAAAGGTAAAAATAGCGGATAAAATTTATGGATTACAATGCTTTTGGAATCGAATTTTATGATTCATTAGCTTGATAAATTTTCTGTTATTTGAAAATTCTAAAGTATTTTTAATAAATCTAGATTTTTATTGTACACATATTCTTTTTATTATTTAATTAATCGTACTTATTTTACTTCTCAGTGATTACATTTTGGCACCATTAATTTATAGAGTTCCATCCCCTCCTAAAGGGTATATTATATGATACAAATATGATAAAATTTATGATACAAATTATGAAAAAAGTGAACATAATCTGAAATTTAAAGATAATTCTTGAGTTACTAGTTTGATTTATTTATAAGACTTGAAGTCATAAATTGGCAAATAAATAAATAAAAACATTTTAAATGTGCCACTGGGTGATAAAATAGAAAATTTCGATTAATTTGACGCACTCTCACGCACACATATATAAAAGAAAATAAGTAATACCCTTCTCAAAACATGTAATCATTGAACTTTATTTTTAATTGTAAAATGTATTTATTAAATCATGAATTAGGTTGAATTTTTTGCTACTGTTGCTTGAATTTAACTGTAAGAATGTTCTACATTTATTTTCTTTATTTCATCTTGTATAGGTCTTCACTGTAAAGTTTTCTGGTCTAAGTGAACATCATCTAGTCAAGAACGTGGTTTGTTGGTAGCTTTAACTGAGTAAACTACAATCTTGTATATTTTTAGGTAAGTGAAGGATAATAAAAAAAAACATTATATATTTAAGGAATGAAAATTAAATTATATATACCTTTCAGCTTATTATGACTTTTTCAAGTAAGTATTATGGAATCCATTCCATTTTCAGTAAAGTTAGTGAAAAACATTGGATTTCTTTTATTGTGTATTGAAGAATATTTATTGTACTGGTGTTGTCCATCTTAGATTCTTCTGTTGGGTTATAGACCCCTATCTAATGTGAATTAATTTAAATATTTTAAATGATCTTTCAAAATGCTTTATTGGTACTCATTCATGGCAAAAATGTGTTAATTTTTGAAAGAATAGGAATTTTTTAATTGAAGCCTATCTATTTAATTTATCAATGTTTCTTACACCTGACCAATCTTTTGAAAACTTTTATAAAGTGTTTAAATCTAGTTATTTGATTTTTTTTAAAAAAGAAGAAGGAACAAACAAACAAAAAAAAAACATCTCATTTCCACATCTGACGTAATGTTCTTGAAAACCTAAGCAGTTCATAGCATATTTGTCTTGCTGGAAGTTGAAAGTCTAAAATAATAATAATAATAATAATAATAATAAAACAGTTTTATGAAAGAAAAATAAACAATTTAAAATAGTGATATGAATAACATAAATTATGAATTCTAAATTGGTGTGTCTTTTGTCATTTTACCTAAATATGAAATTAAAATATAGACTCAGAAAATTAAAATATAGACTCAGAAAAATACTAGCCTGTAATTATAAGTATTTCCTAGTTCTACTATCTGTACAAACTGGATGAGAAATAAAACTTTACAATTAATGCAATATTTGTTATCACTTGAGATGAAAAGTATAATAAAATTAGATTCAAAAAAATTGTAAATAGGAATATTATTAAGATAGGGAAAAGTGTACATTTCTACTGTACATGCCTGTAAGCACACTTTTCCCCCTTGAAGAAGGAAAAAAGGTTAGGATTATTTATAATATTTTTTCTAAATCAAAATTATCTGAATGACATTCTAAAATAACACATAATTAGAAACAAAACCAGGTTAAAATTTAAGACCCTGTATATAAGGAAACACAATGTTAAAAAAGCATTGATGATAAAAAGTATTAATGAACTAAGAAAATGAATAATTTATATTACATATTCTTAGATTTGATATGAGTTTAAAAAATCTGACATTAGCAAAGTTTTGTTAATATCATCAGCAGCCTGAATGCCACTTCTGCAATTTATGATATCAAACTGTTTCTTTTGATACTTTCACGAAATAGTTTCATGACAAATGTTAATGTGTTTTGTATAATTATGGAACTCAGGATTTTGAACTAAAAATGGAACCCTCTGTGTATCTATTTAATGGATTGGTATCACATCTACCCAATATAGCCCTTGAACAAGATTCTTCATCTTCTACTAAATTGCCTCATTTGCAGTTCTATTTGCTGCAATAAATTCTGCCTCATTTGCTGCAAAAGCAATACAATTCTTATATTGATTTCTTCCTGTTATAGTACCAACATTGGCACAAACACCCTTTTCAATTTTGATTTTCTGATTAAACAATTGCTAGCATTGTCTAAATAAAAGATATAAGGGTTGCATTGTGATAATACTAAAACAAAATACTGTGTGTCTACCATGAGAAAACTTCCACACAAATGTCTATGGTTGTAGTGGGCAATATAGAAACAGGTTTCTGCAGGGAAGATCCATTTTGAATAGGAGGGATCAGATGGAAATCTGGGGATTATTTCTTTTCTTGGTGTCAATTTAAAGTGACATTGAACATAAAGAATTTTCAATTCTAGATGAAAAAACAGTGCAGGAATTTATGGATCCTTTATTGTTATGCTGCTCATGACTGCTGATATATATTGAAAAGAAAAGCTCATTTATCACCCTATTAATTGAAATGACAGATAAAAATTTTCTTTGAAATTATTAGATTTTACTTCAAGATGAAAATTAATGAATGGTCATCAGGAATACTACCTTAATACAAACTTTTACAGCCTTTTTTCAGCAAATAATGTAAAGTGATATTGAGTTTATTTATTTGGGTTTTCCATTAAGTCCAAGGCCTTTGCACGTATCTGAATGAATATTTGAATTATTATGTTGTAGAAAGTTTGTGCATATTGAAAATAAGTTTCAAATCAAAGTTAGATTTATTATTTTTTTTAATAAAAAAAATGATAGTATGGTAATAGTTAATTTTGTTTTGGAAAATAGTGTCTACTAAAAAAAATAAAAATTTCGAAAAGTTTCAAGCATTTTTAACAATGGACGTTTTATTTTATATTAGAATATAAACAACCTTTTATAAAAGTTATGAAATAATTACCATTAATTACACTATTGTTTTGATATTAAATTGGACAGATTACATTGCATTTGCACTGAAGAATTTGATATTAAATACTTACATAAATTTAAAACAAATGAAAAGAAGACAATTTATTTATTTTTTGTCATGCATGATTCTACTTTAATTATTATTATTATTTTGTGCAATCGCTAGATATATAAGTAGTTATTTCGTTTATCTAATTGATTCGCATTGTTCTTTGTATGCATATGACAGGAATGGAATACATATATATACATATGACAGATATTTTCAATATTCTGAGTATTCAAATGATTTTCAGCTTATTAAATTATTTTTTAAATTTGTTTTTGAAAATTAGTTAATAATAGTAAATATCGCCAGTTTTGTGCTAGAGGTGCCAATATAGAAAACTCTAATAAATTTATACCTATGCAAAATGAACTCTTCCTACAATAACCTGTTTCTTATATGACTGCCGTAAACATAGATATTTATCTGGATGTGTTCTTGCGGTGGATTCACAGTACCATACTCTTTAGTTCCTTTCAAATACCTTAAGGTATTTTTAACCATGTTTGAATGCATTTTTTGAAGTTTATCCAAAACCTGAGTAAATTCTCCTATTGCATAAAGTATGTCTGATGTTATGAAAGTAACCAGGAACTCAGCTTCTCATAACTTCATAATACAGTACATAATCGGAAATAAATGCCAATCGATGTATTATAATAATACATTTTCAGTTAATGTACTGATTACATTTGAATGACAATCAGTATGATTTTCCAATAATAAGCTCTCAGATTACAAAAAAATTCTCATTTTAAGAATAGTCACTTTTCCCTTCTAAAAATAGTTGGCTTCACTTATAACTATGCAGAATTCTCTTTTGAAGTTTCATGAATAAGAATCTCATTGTCTGTTCTTTCTTTTTTGTTTCAATGACTTTGTCATCAACATAATTCATTCAGATACAATGTTTCTTATCATTAAGGAACAAACATGATTTTCAACTAAACTGTTTCTACCATTATGTTTAGTGAAACATATAAAGTGCTTATCCACATCCTTGGATTTGATTTAAACTATATATGCTTTTTAGTAGGGTTTCTGAGGGTTATTAGTATCATTGTTTGAGAAAATGCTTCAATGCTTTTAATATTTTTGATCTTTAAGAAAATGATAATTAATTTATAGTACAGTTATAAATTGATAATCAGTTTGCTTATTTTTATTGCTCATTCATCATATGGAATACAGAGGCATTAGGTAATTTTTAAGATTTTCGCATGATAAATATTTTTCAACAAGTTCTTCCCATTCTGTTATTATAGTTTAAGATATTATTTTAGTTCTTGAACATTTATAATATTTCATATAAGCATAATTTTTATATTATATTATACTAGCCGCAGTATTCGTGGCCCCATCATCCTTAATTTGTTTTATTTGTTTGAAAATAATTCAAAAACCATATTCATCATTTAACACCTTTATATATTTTTATAATCGATCATTCAAGATTCTTAAATTTTCAAGTTACACTTGTTAATTATAACAATAAAAACGAGTACTTAAAAGAATTTTTTTTAACCTTCTTTTATTATGAAAAATAGAGAGATATATATCTACAAATTATTTTTATTTGGCACTGTAACAGCAAATGTAATTTATAACAAAATAATAGAAGTAATAAAATTGTGTGAACAAGCAAAACAATTATGTAAACGACACAAAAGGCTGTCTTTAAACAAACAAATGACAAATCGTTAACCCTCACAGATATGAAAATTAAATATTACACCTATTCTTTATCTTGAGAGTTGATCAGCCATTTTATTCTTATACCATGAAGAATACATATTCTGAATGCTAGTACTTACAGCACTCTGATAAGCCAAATTTCTTATTTCTAGTGGAAGCAATCTGAATTAAATATCAGAATTTCAGCAAATAAGAAATTTTCTCTTCTTCCCTAAATGTAAATACTAACCTTGGTTTAGCAACAGAAAGATGAGCGTTTTCCTTTTTAATATATCTATGCAGAGGCACATAAAATAAAAAGCATAAAAAGGCATTTCAAATATTGAATAATTCAACTGCATTTCTAGTATTTCATATTTTTTCCTTAGACTTCGATTGTTGCCAACTTATATACATCTAAACTTTTTTAAGGCCATTCAGATTTCCTTTCCTAGTTTCTCATTTTGAAACTAGAAAATAAATAGAGTCGTCAAGATTTATAATTTTGTTCTGTAATTTTATTTTCTCTCTTACTTTCTCTTGTATATGATGCAGCTAAGTACTTTGGTTTGTTTCCTTTTAATGTAATTGGATAATATCTGCTTGATGCATTTGTATGTTTTTTCCCAGTACTATTATCTCTTTGTAAGTAATTATTTTTTTCTTTTGATCAGTAATTTGTAATGAATTACTTAAATAAGAATGAAGTAATTAGCTTGGTATCAATTAAAACAGATCTAACTACACAAATCAAAACATGAAGAAAACATATGTTACAACTTGCTTCAAGGTTTTGTTACAATCTTCCCCTTTGTGTTGTTTTGGACATTTATATTGATTTGTAAATTAATATTACACTTATTAAAAATTTTGAAATTTTACTTTATAACATAATGCACTTTAATAATAATAAGTTTTATAACAAAACTTATTTTTAGTAAAATTTTTAATCAATGTCATAATTTAATCAATTCTAATCAATGTCATGTGTGTGTCATAATTTACTCCTGTTACTATTATCTCCTAACTCCCTTACATTTGGAAGAAAAAGCTCATTATACGAAAAGATAAACAGAAAAGCTTTCAAAGATGCAACATTAAGAACAACATGCATTTCAAATTATGTAAAATTATGTTCATGTTATGTTCAATATTCTCATTTTTCTTATTGTATAATATATTTTCAATGTCTTTTTATGATTGCAATAAAAGTGATGGGTAAAATAAGCTCATATTTTACTTTGTTAGGCCTGTATGAAAAGATTAGTGTATATTCAGTTTTGTGAAACATTGACTGTTTATACAAATGTATGCACAATTAAAGAGATTAAAAACTTGATGCATTTTTATTGTTATTTTCAAATTTTCTAATTTCTTAAATTAACATAACAAGTGAACTAGCTGCAATGAGAAAATATACTAAGTATCATCTTTATTTATTCTTCTGCTTCATGTATTTCATATGCTTTAAAAATTTAATATTATTACTTGTTAGATGTTCTTATATTACATTTGTGAATCCTTGTACTTTTGTATGACCTTAATGAATTTTATGTATTCAGTACTTCAGATCTTTATATATAGTTTTTCTATTCACATATTAATTACAAACTCTACTGTTTCCTAATTTCTAATAATCGAATATGCATTTCTTTCTTCTAGAGATATTATGTTTCATATTTCCCTTTTTAGAAAAAATTCTAGACTCTCTGAGAATTTTTATTTAACCTAAATATACCTTTTTCTCTGAGCAAATAATACAGTTTGGGCAAAATAACAGAATATGTAAAATGTGGATAGACAAAATCGTATGATAATAGTATAATTCATGATCAAGCATGAAATTCAAACTTGGTAAATGGTTTTCTAGTTTCTGAATAGTTGTAGGATGTTATAGTTTATTTATAAAAGAACCATGGCTTAAAGAACAAATTTCATTTGTTGATAGGCTGAAAATGTGCAACTTCCTAAAAATATTATTTTTAAATGAATTGCATTTATTACAATTTATGTTTTGACTAATCTTTCTAATCATTGTTATACTTTTTTTTTCAGTGGTATAAGTGTAATTAATCAAAGGAACATTTAAAAACTTTAATATTATCTGGATACATGCTTCACTTTGGTAGATGGAAATAAAAATTACATTCCCATGCTTATCTAATCATAGGACATTTCTGAAAACTTAATTTGAGGAAAAATTGATATAATTTGTAAAACAATTTAATTTCGATACAATTTTTCCCCCTTCTGAAAAGTTTCTGAAGGACATTTTTGAGAGGGAGATAAAATTCATATAATTTAGCTCTTTTGATATGACAGTTTTAAAGAAAAGATTGATTGATATTTGATCTTAATTAAGGTAACATTGTTGAAGATATTGAAATCAATCAACTTTATCATTGGGTTAAATATTTGTATTTCATAAATCTCAGTTTATAAAAGGAGAATAAAATCTTGAGTTAATGTGACCACTTGTGACCTATGAAACATTTATTCTTAAAGGAACAACTATAAAAGACAATATCAGTAGGCAAGAACATCATCTATAAAACTTTAAAAGAAAAGTGAATATTTAAAATATTTATATAACTGTGACATTGAGCATTATTATATATTGAAGCGCAATGTTTGTTGTTTACCTTCTACAAACAATTGAAGTTGACATAGTGTCTTGTTTGAATCCCACATGTTGAAACTTTAAATATCCGAATTGCTTTTTGCATTAGCTTGATGGCTTGGTGGAAAAATGAATTAACCCTCTGTATTCTTTGCATAATTAGTGCTATTCTAAAGAAATAGGAGGGCAAAGGAGTCAACTCTGATGAAAGCTTTTTAACCCTTTCTGATGGGCAGAATCGCTTCAACTGAAGACTCATCCAATCAATTTGCGGTTATGACATCATGGTTGTACAACAAAAATTCAGTCTACCTCTTTTACTTATTTCAGTTAGAAGCTCCCAGAAACTTTCCAATGTGACATTTGAACTCCATTTTACCGTCTTTCTCTCATTTCATGTTTCTGACAAATTCTAACAAAATGTTTGCCTCAAAACCTGTCCATCTTTCTGTCACCTGTCAGTATTACTTTGGACATATTCACTTAATATATTATCATTATTAATTATTATATTAGCAAGTAAGCACATGGGTATTGCAACAATATTAAATGAAAAAGGTTTGCTTTAGAAATAATCAAAATATTTTTAATATCTTAAAATTATGCCTGTTGAGATAGATTGTTTAAAAAAAAGGAAACATATTCATGTTATTTTCCAAAAACTCTACCTCATTTGATTGTAAATAAAAAAATGTTTTCTTAAAAATTTAAAATTTATATTTCTCTACAATGGAAAAGGGTTAAAAAGTTAATAATTAAAAAAAATTCAATCATCTAAATTCCACCATATTTAAAATCTAGTAGTATATGTATATGCTTAAAACTAAATCATTATGGCTAAGGATTATAATTCTTTATTAAGCGTCTACTATTGTTTTAGGAAAACATTGCATAAGTAAAATAAATAAATCTTGGATATTTAATGTTATTTTCAGCTGCCTCAACTAAATGTTTATATTCTTGCTAAAATAACAAGAATCAATGTAACAAAGGAGGTTTAAGTGACTTGCTTCTTTCTTTCAGTTTTATGAAGTGCTGCAAGGAAGATATTTTTGTTTAATCTGATAGTTATAATCTTAAAGGTGGGGGGAATACTATATCATAGAAGCCATTTCTTTCCATGCCTCTGAATTAGAGTTATTCTGTAATTTTCCAAAATTATTTTTATCCTTCGATTAAAGGCTAGAAAACAACACAAATTCCTCATATCGTACAGATTTTGGAAAAGGAACTTGAAAGTGCTTGTTAACTATTCAAATAATTCTTTATATGATTTTTTTTAACTCTCTGTGGAGTTACTACTGTTTTCATTCATTGGCAATGAATCTCCTCATTGCACATTTGACGATTGAATAGAATAAAATTATTGAGAAATTAAAGCAGAAGTGTTAATTCAATCTTGGGAGTGAAATCATTAATGTTTATTGGCATAATAGCTATAGCAGCAAAATTTGATTTAAAAAATTGCCATCATTTCATTACAAAACCTTGATTTTGTAAAGATGTTTCTTTATAGAAATGAGTAAATGTATCATTTTTAAAAATCTTAAAAAATCTTGCATATAATTTCATATATTATTTTCTGAATAAAAATGAAAACTGAATACTTTTCCTGAAAAGTTATTCTTTTCTGTTTTGATATTTAAAAATCGTTACTTATTTAAATTTCTATTTTGCTTTTTAAAAAAAAAATTTGCGATCTAGGAATTAAAATAATAAATGTTAACAAATAATATGTGAAACAAATATGTTATTCTATGAATTTTCAAACAGTCATTTCTTTATTAAAACGTTTAAATGTTTTTTCCAGAAAAGGGCTGAACAAGGATTTCATCCTCCCAATGATTTCTGAATACACCCATTAGCTGAATGGGTGTATGCTGTCCTTGCATGAACATGTTTCTCAGCATCTGAAGACACTAGAAACCTTTTATAATGATTGCGAAGAGTATCTGAAATTTTGTTTTATTCCACCTGAAAGACATCGTTTGCATCAAATTTTTGCCATATTGGACATTCATTTTCGCATCATTTGAATTCAACTGGTAGATCTCTGACATCCTATTTGAATTTGTAGAAGACCCACACAGTCTTATAAATAGTTATGTATTTTCTACACATTAAAAATTTGTACATTTTTATATAGTTTACTGACTATTGAACTCTCATTCTTCTTAAAACCTCATGATTTATGTTCCTAAAATTTCATGATCTCTTGTCACTTCATTTTCATTCATGCATTCCATATCACAGAATCTGAGATTCATCGGGTTTTTGATTTGTTATGAAATTTTAATACTTAAATTTTAAAAACTTATTTTTGAACAAGAATCTGTGCTTTTAAGTTTAAAATATTTTGTTCCGTTTGTTGCTCGTAGTTAATGTGTGATTTAAATTAAATCTATTATTAAATGTTACATAAATATGTAATGTAATAAATGTATGTAACATATATTAAATTACGTTTAACCATTAAAAAACATCTTGCAAAAATTGTCGCAATTGGTTATTATTTTTTAAGAAAAGAAGTAGTTTAGACTGAATTAAAAAAAATTGAAATACAGTTAATAAGAGCTTAAAATGCTCACATTGCTAAAAATGTTCCTTCCTTTTTTTTGTTAGTTTCATGTTTATCTCTGTATTTGTTTTTTGTTTTTTATATTTATATCTAAAAGTGTTATGATTTCTCTATCACAAGTTTCAACTTTTATTTATTTTCTCATTGTTATGGTGCTTTAAGATCTGATTTTTTTTATTGTGTAACAAAAATTTATGAATCTAACTTTATAATATTTTATTCCATTTCTTGTTTGTAATTAATGTGTGATTTTAATTAAATGTGCTACTAAATTTAATTGGAATGGGGAAAGAAATAAACATTTAAAATGTGTCAAAAACAATATTTAATTATTATAAAATCATGAAAGACAATGACTGTCGTCATTGTTACTCAGTAAGATGGATGACAGAGAAGTGAATGGTAATAGAATTGAACTTTAAATCTTTAAAGAGAAATTAAATTATAGGGTGGTGACAAACATCACTGAAAAGACATAAAATATCTAAAAATCAGCGGAAATTTCACGGGAAAGCATTTCGCGTTATTATTTCTTTACATCCAGAGCCTCATGTTGCCAAAATAATCATAGCTAAAGCAATCTTGGATAACTTTTCTTTCATGGTTATGACGACTTTTAGGAATTTCATTATGGTAAGATGAGCGATAAGCTGAAGAATTTTATTAGTACTCCAATCCTAATAAAACTTTCGGAAAGATTGTTTTTCACTTAAAAAAAATAAAGAAAGAAACCCTCGAGAATGTGAATAATTTTTTGTTTATCTGCTCTTAACTTAGTACCTTGCAATGGTGTCATATTTAAAAAGAAAAAAAAAATGGTAATTATATAATTCTATTTTCTCATTTCAACAATATTGAAGAAATATTATTTTCAGCCATAAAATATTGTTTAAGAGAGAAAATGAAAAAACAAGTGCTCGTTACAAAAAAAAAAAAAAGATTTATGGCAAAATTTAAACAGTGGAATAAGTAATTTAAAGTGTGATAAAGTCATGAGGGAAATCTGAAGAATATAAAGATAAAAAAGGAGGTGAGTGGGGGAATTAAATGTAAAAATTTACAACGAAAAAAAAGGGAGGCATCGTGTATAACAATAAAGCATTAAAAGTGCTTTTTTTTTTTCCTTCCCCTCTCCCTTTAAATTCTCGAGGTAGCTCAAAAGGAAAGTTTAAGAGTGAGAAAAAAAAAGTTGCAAATCTCAAAATTTTGCTAAAAGGATGTTATTTTTTTTAATTATAAAGAGCTGATTGTTTTAAAACAAGTTTATTTTTATTAGTACTGTAATAAATGATATTTCAATTTTGAATTTATTTATTGATTATTTGTAAGTTTTTTGCCTTTTAATTGTAATTGGTAAATATTTGTTAGCTATTATTTTTAAATTAATATTTTATATCTAGTTAGTTATATTTGCCTAAAAATAAAATTAAAATGCTTTCATTCATCTATAAAAGCTTAAATTTTTGATTAGAGTAAGCAGTTTCTTATAAATTATTTAAGCAGAAAGTTTGAAAGTAATTTTTGGCTGTTAGTGTTGCTATTTATTGCTAAAATATGTATTATTAAATGGGTACGATCATATTAGGTTTATGCTGCAACATTCAATTATATTACATCTGCTAAAACCACCAATTAGTTATTGAACTATTTTAAAATTTTAAGCAAAGATCATAGAATACTTTTACTGTTAAAGTTATTTAACTTCAGTTGCAAAGAGTAGTTATAATGTTTCCTTGAATTTTTATGTAGATTTAAATTCAATTTTGTTAAAATTTCCTGAATTTTTTAGCATATTGTAAGTGTAATATACTGTTTTAATATTTTTTGGGAGATGTTATTCCATTGTTTAAAAATTAAATTTTATAAAAAAAAATTTTTTTCATAGTAAATTATTTGCAAAACTGTTTTTAATAATATATATTGTACACATACATCGATTCCGCTTTGTGAGAAAACCATGTCCCATAAAACCATGAGTTCCCATAAGTCAGGGATATTTTTTTCACCATTTCTGGAGCTATTCTGAGCTACCCACCAAGTCTAAACTGCTCTCATTGACAATACTACCGTTTCTTATATCATGTTCTCTTTTCAGATTTAAATGGATTCTTTTTCTCATACTGTAAAGAAAACATTGATGAACATTGCTAAATGGAAGAACTCATGAAATCAGCAAACTCAATAAAGTAAAATAATTTTTGTCAGTAGAAACTAGCCACTGAAATACCAATAGTGACATGTTTGAATTTATCATAGTTTAAAAAAGATTTTGAAAATAATGCTACTCTAATACATTTGAAGTATAAGCAGCAGCATCTATGCATTTCAGTAGTAGTTTAAAAAATTAAAATTAGGGCTAAAAAAATACAAGTATGGTCAATAATTTTCTCAAGCAATTTTCCTCATATTTGAATTTTTTTTATTTAAAATTATCCTTTCTCCCTGTAAATTTTCACATTCAGTTTTGAGAAGTTATTAACTCTTTATGAAATGATTAGATTATCGTTCTATGTTTACATAAGTCTATGAGTTTCGTAAAATGTTTCTGAACATTAGAAACATGACCTTTCTTCTAAACTCATGATGCAATAATAATAAAATACTGCAGATACATTTTCATTGAAGTTTTCTATAACATGATAGGGCAGCCTGGGCACCGTAGACATACAATAAATTTGAAAATAACGGAAAATTTAAAACGTTCCATAAAAACCTCGAAAGCACTGTGAATTTTAAGTTTCTTAGCCCCCTTTCTTTCCGTTTAAGAAAGGCCAATCTGTAAACATTGCAAGAATAAAATATCGTAGCAAATTTTTTCAAAAACAAAATAATACCCATCGCGATTGTGTAATCACATAAACTCGCCTCTTTTCTACTCACTCCTTTTTGTTTTTTCTGAATAGATCTGTCCAGTTTCGTTTTGAGAACCAGTTCCTTTTTCATGAGATTCGCGAATTGCAGCGAATAAGCATACGTGAGGAAACGACGTTTGAGAATTGAATAAATTTCTGTGGCGGGAATAGCAGGATTCAATTTGTGGAAACATCGCGATGTTTTTTAGTCGTTCACACGTGAGTTTATTGAATGGTTTATTACTTATTCAGAGCAAACTAGATAATTTTTTTAAACAATGAGCTGCTCAAAATTCGTATTTAAGGTGGACTGGGAGGATAAAAATGCCAGTCCTGACTTTACTCCAGTGGGTTTGAGAAGTTCCACAAAATCCGTTTGCTGCTTACTGCTCGCTTTGAAAGAAGATAATAAGTTTAGTAATATTGTAAGATATTGCAATGAATCAACTTGCAGTTTCCATAAGATTTGAATTCAGTATTTTTGAGGGATACCACTGCTCAATAACTGTTAGAAAATTTTAAAGAAATAATATCAAGTTTGGATGTAGTTACTTTTACAAATTAGTGTAAAAGAACTAATTGTAAATTTGAAATTTTAAAACATGCCAAAAAATTAAAATGATCATTCGCTCTAAACTCATTAAAATTTTAGATGTAGGTCCTTGTGGACAACACATGTCTATGGAGCGTTTCAATACTGACATAAAACTGCTGGTTGGAAAGTAGATATTATTCTTAGAGCAGTGTATAGAAAATTTAAGAATAATCCAATTAGATATGCCGATTTTCTGGAATTTAGTAACAGGTTCTTCTGAATTATTCATGTACCGTCTCCTTAACAACTAAGCAAACTTCTCAGCACTGAATGGAACGAGAGATATTTATAATAAAATTAAATTACCTGCCTTTTAACTTGGAGTGACAAGGAAAAAGTGAATAATTTGAAAACTCAAAATAAAGCCCAAAAGATTATGTTATTTATTTTCATTAAATTCTTATTTTTCTTCCTTAAAAATTCCTATCATCAAAATAAATAAAAAAGCAAACAGTATTATCCAGAAGCGAATTGATTTTTTCGAATATTTGTAAACAAACAAAAATGATCTAAGAATCATTTTCATGAAAAATATACTATACAACACGGAATTTACAAAATTAAAGACGGTTTCATGATGTAAGCGAAAGTGAAATAGTAAAACATTATTCAGGTATTTTTTGATATTTCCTATATATAAAATAAAGCCATTTTTAAAATTCTAAACCATGTGAAATAGCAGTTTCCGAATATGAATTAAAGTAACGCAATGCGGTGGAAAACTTTAGCTCATTGCATTTGTGAAGCCTCATTTACTGCAGAATTCTTTTTTAAAAAATGAGAGTGTTTTTCTGGATGTTCTCTTCCAAGAAATGCATTTCTTTGGATTATACTTCCACAGTTCGGCTTATTTCATGTATAATTTCGTATTATTGTAAAAACAGTCGAGCGTGGTTTTGAAAAAGAAAAATCTGTTCTGGTTTATTGAATTGGTCCAAATATGGTACAGATAGAGATTTTGATGTAAAAATCACGTCATATTGAATTTTTGTCGCTCATTGTAATTTTGAGCTCGTGAATTTGCATTTTTAAGGGTTCACATAAAAAGAGAAAAATGTACTATCCGATGGGTTTTAGGCAAAACGTGATATTCTTTTCTAACTTAGATGCTTAAATTTTCATTCTTAAAGGCCGTTAGGATTTTGAGTTACTGTGTTCACATGCATATTAATAGACAGACAAGCATACTTTCAAAAATGTAACAGTGTCTGTTGTAATAGTTTCCAGAAGCAACATTTTTTCCCTATAAAAGTTTGAATGTATACTATAGCATTTTCCATCGATGCATATGAGTGTAAGAACTTTCTATATTTGAATAATATTTTTGCTTTTATCAAAATAAATCCATCCAGGTATACTGTGGGGTAAAGGATTCCTATGTTAAAGTTTAACAATACAACTTGCACTAATTTTTCGTCAGAATACTGTCTTTATTATTTATTACCAGCTATGAAACCTCTAATATGTGTTCCCGTTGAAGGAACATATATTAGAAAATATCTCCCATTCCACTGACACAAAAATGTTTTTTAGGGATATGCAAAACACTCTTCTGAGACTCCCTCTTATTTCTGCTAAGAACTAGGTAATCCGTGTGTATTTTCAAGAGATATTATTCTTGAAAGGCAGTATCCTTTTTGTCATAAGTGTTATGTTGTGACTTACGGCACTTTACCAGCCCGCTGACATATAACTGATAGCAATTGAAGCCGAGTGAGCCTCTCTTGTTTTTTCAATACCGCCGACTAGAGCCAAGAGTACGACTTAGATATTTCATGCATTACAACCTGGGCACATTCACGCACCTCACTGATAGAACACAGAACAACATTGCCCGAACCAGGACGCCCAGATCACGGTGAGGGCACCGTACTCCTATGCCAGGGCGCTGACTTTTTGTTGTAAGCAATCTCTATCCAACAGAAGAATACCAACATAAAATGGCTGCGAGGATAAATAATAATACAGAGCCCCATTCTAATTTTTTGAACTATAATCCGCATGTTGGCTCTCAAAAAATATTATTCCGGTATGGGAATTAAGCTTAGGCCATTACATATAAAACATTTTTGAACTGTTATAATCTAGCTGCTAGGTTAATACATCATTGGTCAATGCATCTCATTATTTAAATAGATTATTTAAATACATTACTATTTATTAATTTATTTTAATAATAAAAATAGTAATGTTGCAGTAATAACAATCTGTATAGCAGTTTTAAAGGCTATTAACATAAATATTGTTGAAATGTGAAAGAGAAATTAAAATTATGGGACTGAAAAATCGAAATGAACTTTTATGTGATTATCTCAGATTGAGATATTTTCCCTGAGCCAAACTAGAAAATTTTTATTTAAATCTTTCGGAACGATTTTTAAAAAATTTAAACGTTTTCATGATATATCATTTATACATCATTATATCATTACGATACCTTGTAAATGAAAGCGTCATCTGTATTTAATATTCATTATGGAATTATTATTAAAATTAAAAGCGGATACGTGTCTCTAATGTGCCTATACATTGGTGCATTACATAACAAGTTGTTAAAATTGAAATCACTAAACTTTCGGCAAATTTTCGACACTAATTTAAATGAATCAAAAATTAGCTAATGAAACATTACTTTATGTTTCGATAGCATTAGGGATAACTTCTGAAAATATTAGCTTACTCAAAAATAGTTACAAACTACATCACTTTAAAATTCAAAAAGTTATATGAATTAAAAATCTAATATTTAAGTTTTGGATGAAATATTTAGTTGTGCAATGCTCTCGAATTTTCATAAATTCTTGAAATTATTTCTAAGTATGATTTGTGGTAATAGTTTCATATTTTTACGAAATTTTGACGAATCTCGACGTTTTCAGATTTAAATTAGACTGAAAAATATATATTTGAAATACTGTGAACACGATTAACTCAATTCAAACACGCAACTGTGAGGAAATCTTTATAGAAACTTGATTGTAAAATGATAGATTTCTGCACTCTTATCTAAGAAATATACATACGAAGAATAAACGGAAAATATTTTTTCTTTTAATTATTATTTCCTTTTTGATCTTTCGATTAATTCTGTCTTAAAAGAATGATGAATCATAATTTAATTTGATCAATCAATTATCTAGCAATTAAGCTCTGAAAATCTGAAATAATGCATTAACATAAAGAACACATAAGCTTATAAAATTTGAAATATCTAGACCATGAGGAAGAATGAAAAGTCCTCTCCAAAATTATCAATTGTATAAACATTAGGAAATTCAAATTAAATGTGAGTTTTTAAAAAGTCACCTTAGAATCAAAAGAAGATAAAATTTATAGCTAATAAATTTATGATGATTTTTAATGTATTTTTTAAAGACACGAATTGTTCAAATTCAAATTTTATTGAAGTCATGGTCTTTTGTCGTTTTGCCTCATTTTCTAACGTTTATAAAAGTCAATGAAAAATCTAAATCGAATTTAAACTCAACTGAAAAAAAAAATCGAGGAATACTTTATCTTTAAGATTAATAATCTGTGAAACTTATATATTGCATATTCTTTAAGAAATATTTCTTAGAACACTGAGAATTTGTTTTTAAATTGCAAATGATTAAAGTGAAATGTTTCCATCTGCTAATATTATCTTACAAAAGAAGAAGCAACAAAAATTATCAGCTCTGTTATCAGTTTTTAGATTTATTGTACACTCAAAACTGATGATATTATCTAAATCGTAAATGGTTGTCATTTTAAAATTAGAAAGATTTAACGATATATGAACTTAGTTACAAATTTTATCTTTGTTTGATAAAAGCAGTAATTTGAGAACATGCAAAACAAGTGACATGAATGCATTTTCTAAAACTGTTAACATTGCAACTGAAAATAACTCTCGCTTAAGAATTATTTTCTGTTTGTGCTAAAAATGTCATCAGAAAACACTAGATTTCAAAAATTAATTATTCATTTTAAAGTTGTAAAATAGAGAAATTGAGCTAAGCTAGCAAAGCTAGTATTTGAGTTTTTAAATTTCTAAGCCACTCTGGCCATGGTCTGCATTAAAACCGGTTATAAAATTATGCTTTATATGAAGCATGTCTTCGAATCGCTTG
Organism: Argiope trifasciata; assembly: GCA_026543055.1. Classification (NCBI taxonomy): domain Eukaryota; kingdom Metazoa; phylum Arthropoda; class Arachnida; order Araneae; family Araneidae; genus Argiope; species Argiope trifasciata. Next base: position 1,048,478 of record JAPMOQ010012449.1, read on the forward strand.
ATGCTTAAACCCATTGATAAATAAACTAATCTCATTAAGTTATTGTGGGATTTATTTTACTTGTTTTGTTTCATATTTGTAGGAAAAGATTTTTTAAATTGATTTTTCATTTGTTTCTTAATGTAGTTGGTACAATTTTCATTCTTGATGATTGACACTTTTAAAAGGGCCGCGGTGGCTTGATGGTAAAGTCTCGGCTTCGGAATCGAAGGGTTTCAGGTTCGAGACTCGATTCCACCGAAGAACCATCGTGTTAGGGGGCCTCTTGCACGTTAAATCTGTCAGGCCAAACGTCCTCCCGCTGGTGTGGCGTGGTGTGGAGAGGGGGGTGCCAGTTCAGGTGTCGTCCTCGTCATCTGACCGTGGTTCAAAATTACGAGGTCCGTCCCAAAATAGCCCTCGTGTTGCTTTGAAACGGGACGTTAATATAACTAAACTGAAACTGATTGACACTTTTAAATGTATTCATAATTTAATGAAGAGTTAATGCATTAATTTAATTAAATGTTGATTCAATTCGTATTATTATACCTGTGAGTGAATTAAAAAATATTCTCGAATTTTATAATATTCACCATGATGAGTTGTAAAGTAAAGATTAAAAAGTATAAAATAATGAAAAAAAAAACACACCCTATTTTATAATATACTTTTAAAAGCTCTTGTTTTTAAAGTATTTCTTTTATTAAATTTCTTTTCATCATGTAAAATGAATTAAATTAATCGTTTTATGTTATGTATTTACTCTGTTTTATAAAAAATAAATTTATTTAATTATTTAATTTATTATTTAATAAATTAATGTTAATTTATATAAAATATTTCTCTGATTGTTTATTTTTTCAGTTAGTTGACATCCATTTCTTGAAGCTGTAATAAATCCATTTTTATCATGAACCCGAAACTTTGAAACGTGAGGAGATAGCCAAGACGATTTCTGTATCGTCAAATCCTGTCAAGAATTTCCCATTACAATAAAAAGACAATATTTTTTGAACAATATTTCTGGTTTTTAAAATATATATTTATTTCTTGCGAATTCTGGAATTTTCCTCTCCAAAATAAATTATTTTTTGTCATATTATATAACTTTTTTGCTAAGTATTAATTTATTATTAATATAATTAATTAATATTAATTTTATTATTACTAACTATTTATAATATATATCACGCATCTTCGTAGAATTTTTACTAGGCATATATTATAATAAAAAAATTACATTTTAAAACAATATAAGAAAAAATTGGGAAAAAAATCATTGATAGCGTCCAAAACTTATAGCATTACAGATGAGTACATATAACTACTACACTATATTAGTCAGCAGGCATTCTAATTTATACAAAAACATCATTAAGTATCTTCCATCTTGCTGAAACATCTGGGATTGTTGAATCATCAGCTGGAAAACCAAATTTGACTCCTTACGGCAGTCATCGTACGCGACATAACTTCTTCCGTCAATGGTACATCCCCACATCAAAGTGGAAGTAATTAGACCAAATGACATTATTGCCCACTGGAGAAACGAGAACCAGCCACTATAACGGAGGCTTCTCGTTTCAGTGTCTGGAGTATCCCCTAGTGAAAATTATTTATAAGCTAGGTGGCATTGATTAACCGAAGGAATGCATGAACGTTTGTAATGATCAATTGTTTAGTTTAAGAACTATTGCATTAATTATTTCATCTACTTTCAATAAATCTATGAACAGTTCTTGAAAAGAAAACATCGCTTATTTTAAAATTTATTTTTTAGATAGACCTAGCGCAAGGATAATATTTCGTTGCGCAGTTTTATATAAATTTTTCATTTTTTTTTTTTTATAAAGAAAAGTCGATTGAATATTTTCCTTTTTGATAACTATCTAACCCAGATCCATCTGGTGTAAAGCTTTATACTGCGAAGATAGTTTTTAGCATAATAAAATAAATATTCTTGAATTAATTGTCTTGCTTTTATGATATTAGTCATATTGCATGTCTTTAAAACATTCGGTATACATTTTACCAAAATCGTACTACAGTGTAGATAACACGTTTGTCGTGTGCTACAATAACTATTTCATATTCTACACCTGTTTTAGAGCCCTTTAGAGACTTAACACCATTTATGTCAATATGAGCACATAAATTCCAGAAAAGTTTTTTTGTTGTTCATTCAATTATAATTGGCTCAAAATGGTTTTTTGGATAGTTCGTTCTGAAATAAACCGCTTACCTGCGTAATAGTAGTGATTATTTCCTTGAACGAGAATGAGCGAAAATTAATGTATGAAATTCCAAATATGGCAGCTCATGACTTTTAATATGTTTAAACTACAAAGGGCGTTTAAATGAAAAGGTATGAAACGACTCTATGGGTATAAATGACTTATAAATACAACTCAAATATACGCAATAAGCCTGAGTACAACAATTCCATTGATTAACTAGCCGAAAGATTTCTTGTTCTCAGAATTCCTGTGGCCGTTACGAGAACCAATCCTGCACAGCGTCCTTGATTTCGCCGTCCAAGTTGAAGAGCTTCCCTTTCATAAGTTTTTTCTGGGGATCAAGCACATGAAAATCGCAGGGTGATGTAAGGGGATGGTCGAGCTGCTCACACTTGAACCTTGTCATTTCCGCGTGTATGATCCTCGAGAATTGTGGATGCGCGTTTTTATGCAGCAGAAACCACACCCTCCGTATGTAGCCCCGGTCTTTTGTTTTTGATGGACCTGCGTAATCTTCGAAGTGTTTCACAGAACACATCGGAGTTAAGGGTTCTTTTGTTCTCGAGGAATTCAACATTTTTAGTCAATTAGTCATCAACATAAATAGTATCTAAGAGCCTCTGCTCTCTCCTGCGCATGCTCCGATCAACGCCGGAAACTCCAATCACATCCCTAGATATCCCGTTACGTTCTCCCATAGCAACATTGAAAAATATATTAAAGGTTATGATGTTTCATACCTTTTCATTTGAACACCCCTTGTAATAACGCCTGTAATTCCATTAAATTGCATGATGAATTGAATTGAAAGACACTAAATCTTCACAAATTTTCGTCATTCTCTCAATTCTCACGGCAGTATATATTATCTGAGAGCTTCAAATCGATTTTCCTCTGATATTTCTCTCCAATTTTTCAGGCTGTACTCTATATGCCTAATAAGAAAAGAAGATTTATGGCATTTATAAAAATATCAATTGTGCCATTGAGTTAGTTCCGTTTGGTTTCGAAATTTTCTGTTTTACTGCTAAGATCTGACTCCATATGCATTTTCAGTACAGAAGGACTTAGGCAGCTGGTCATGGTAATATTTCTTTTTTAACAAACAACATAATCTATTGATTTCATCTTCATTAACCATCAAAAATATTACATGTTATGCCATGCTTTCCTCATTTTTTAAAGGTAAATAAACATTCAAAATAAGGAATTGAGATATATTGAATGGGAATTATTAAATGTTAGCTTTTGTTGTATTGTTTTAAGAATCACCATCTCTTGTTGAGGGCATTGCTATCAGTGTTATTTCTTGCTCTTTTTCCTATTTTAATTATTATTCTTTTTTCCGCTCTTAATCACCTGTCCCTTCTAGAAGTAAATTTAAAAAAAAAAAATGACGACGAGCATCGCAGTATTATACCAACGACAAATTTTATATATTACAGTAAGTACATAATTTTCTGTCTCTATATTTCTTGAAAATAAAGAAAATGAATAAAGTTAAATGAAGCGTAGGGAGAAATATGCTCTAATGGAAATACGGAATAAAAACAATAAATTGATAAAAATGGTATTATTAAGTCAACAATACTTTTTAAGCTAAAACCATATAAAGAATTGGTATTAGCTTCTCAAGTGAAAGGGACAAATTTTGAGAAGAATCATTTACATGATTCTTTGATTTCCAATGAATTCTTCCTTTCCCCTAGAATCACAATTCCTTGTATAGACAGATTACCCCCCCCCCATTCTGAAGAGCACTGGTATAAAACAAGGATGCTCCAAAATTAGGACTCAAAGTCAAATAAACAACAATATTGTTGAATTTATTATTTTTAATGTTATAAATTCAATCATTTAAAAATTTAAATTTTTAATTGGATACTTTAAATATTACGTTCATAATATAGAATGTATGTAAAATATAGATAGAATTAATTATGTTCGAATTTGTGTTCTGGTAAAAGAATAGAAACTAATTTAACTTGCTTCGGATTTTTGACCGATATTAAAATATCTTATTGATATATGGAAAAACTGAACTTGCTGTAAAATTATTTGTGTGCTAATAAATTAGATAGCTAAATCCATACCATTATATGAAAGTTTTGATTTAGTTTCTGACATAATAACTTAATTGCAAATTCAGACCATTTAGTTGAAAATATATCAGTAAAAATTTTTATAAATAACACTAGTTTTTATTATTTGAACACAGTGCAGAAATGTATTAATCAATGTGTGTAAATTTTGTCCCAATATTAATTTGAAATTCCTTAATCTGTTGAATATGAGAAACTAGTATTTAGATGAATATAATATGTTTGCCATTTTAAATGTGTCAAGATTATTCTGCAAGAAATTTAGAAAAAACATTAAAATTTTTTCATCACCAAACAGTTTTCTCTTTCATTAAAATTACGATGATCCCAATAAAGTGAGCCTAAGACAAAGAATCTATTTTCGAAGCGTTCAAACACGAAAAAGAAATTACCCATAAAAACAAAATAAGAAACATAAATTTATATCTACTGTTTTAATGGATAATTAATAATCTTATCTTTATCCAATAAATTTAGGTTAAAAACTTTTTTAGATTTAAAAATAGCCCTTGTATTTATAACACTATTTGTAAAATACTCAACTATCTCTGGTTTCATTTTAGACTCAGAAATGACACTTGTATTTGTTTGTAGCCCTATATGTAAAAAAAACTCAGCAAGTCGTGGTTTCACTTATAAAAAATGTGAGTTTGTCAATGATATCAAGAGTATTCTTAACACTTAAGATAAGATATTTTAATAACAAGAAGTCACGTTGCTTCGGCCTGAGGGTTGACATAGTATCAACAAATATTGCTTCCACCAACGGTAAAAGAGACGAAATTTTTTTCCTTTTACTATTTTTATTTATCAGATGGTAATTCTTAGAAGCTTCGAAAAAATCCTAGAGATTAGCGATTTCATAGAATGGGAGAGTCTTTATCAAACCTGTACGTCAATTGTTAAGTAGCTGATTTATCTTCCCTTATAAAAGAACATCGAATCAGCGGAGGCACCAAGAAGCATTTCTATATACCTGCATTTTTGGTAAGAAAATATTTCATTTTCCGTTTCATAATAGTATTACAAGTGAAATTTTATATTTCCACGATTTTATTTCGTAAATTTAAATTCTAGGTGATTTTTTTAAAATTTGGTTAAATTGGAAGTAATATGAAACCTCTCTTTAGTAAGCTAAGCTGCGTTAGGAATTTTGGGAACTAAATTTAATTTTTGCTCTGATATTTTTCGTATATATACAGGAATGATTTTCAACTTTTTTTTTTCGTGGCACGTTTTAAACGATTTCAAAATCTGATGGCACTCTAAGAGAAAGATAAGTTTACTTACTTATAATATACTGCATAAAATAGTTTATGATAATAATTTTGAATGTAAATTAAAATAATGTAATATGTACTACAAAAACAACAGTACGTTTATTAAGGGATTAATTACAAGGTAATAATATGAATACTTTTAATGAGAAATGTGAGCTTGATGATTTTTGATAATTTCATTTATATTTTGTCGTAAGAAGTGACAATGCTACTATCATATCGTCTTCTACATTTAACAGTCTCGAACTTTTTTCATTTTTGTGTTGGTTAATATTGAAAATTCGAATTCACACTAATTAGATGTTGTAAATTGTCATAATATTTTTAAAGCTTTTTTGGCTGCTATGGGATAATCGCATCTAATGTTAATCCAAAATGAATTAATTGATACTTGTGAATATTTTAAAATTAAATCTTTATTATTAGAAAGCGAAACTAGTTCTTTCACATCATTCAAAGTTAATTCAAATACAGAAGTACTCGTTATCACAAATGGATTAATCAAATTATTTTTATATTTAAATTTAGGAAATATTGAATAATTCTCTCTTTTAATATTGTCAAATGGTCAATAACAATTTTATGAATAGTTTTATTAAAATCGTTTGGGACTGATTCAAGCTTTTCCAAATTGCCTTCCTGAGTTTTATTTTTCCATAAAGCTATTTATTTTGGGAATCCCACCAGTTTATCTGTTGAGTTTAAAACGTTTTCTTTCTGCCCCAGCATACTAGAATTTATTTTATCAAAAATATCTGATAAGTATCTAGTTTAGTACACCATATTTCGTCTGCCAACAAATGAACAAAATTATCAGTTTTTAACTGTTGTAGAATTAACAGTTTTCTTTTACTGTGTACTTTTCTTTAATTTAAAAATACTTTACTCGTAATAAAAAAAGCATTATAATTTTTACTATATACATTTCTAAAATTTGGCGGCCCGCAAAAGTACCGCGGGACACTACAAAAGTATAGTGGTGGGGAATCACTGGCATAGAATGTTTTTTTACTGCTACAACATACATATGGAGGTGAGAAAATGGAGTATAGAGAGTAGATAAGGGGGAAATAAAAATAAACTATGCCATACATTTTTTCCGCTTTTCTTTTTAGCTTAAAAGCAAACTGGAAAAAATATTTAAAAAATATCACAATCAATGAAATAATCATTATTTTTTTGCTTTTTATATCAATATTTAGGTATATCTTTCTTTGTTCGCGAGTAAATGAGTTGTTAACAACTCATTAACTTTTTATGAAAGAGCAACAAATCAAGTTTAATTAAATGGCAACTGACTTAAATATTTGAACATAGAAATTAATTTGAGTAAATCACAATAGGTGGCGTCTAAAGACGACGTGTAGAAAACTAAGAGGTATTTGGTGATACTTTGTTTTAAACAGCGCGCAATAGCACGGGTGATTTGACGATAAAGTTCTAAATATTAAATATGGTTCAGATAATGAAGATGATGTCTGAATCTAAAGCTAGCTCTGAAAACTTCCTCAAGGTGCCAATAGGATGACAAAATAAATTTCAAATATATTGACAGAATCAGATGACAATCATTGTGATCAACAGTTTAAAATTAAAAACGCTTTGTTAATGTTTTTAGTTAAAAACGCATTAGAGATATTTGTGTCCTTCAGATGGTATAAAAAAACTAGTATATGCATGTGAAATTGGTAATTCTCCTTACGGAACCTACACTTTTCAATGACTATTTGATAAGCTATAAACTGTCTAAAAATAAAAATTCCTTTCTAACTTCATTTATTATGGGTATCACATATTATTTTTACTTTTACAATTTGTCTGATTTTTGAATATTTTCATTATAGAAGCTCAAGAGCAAAATCAACAAAATGTTTTGGGCTTCTTTTGCCATTTTATTCCTTACAGGTGAGTGTTTCATTATTTAGAATTACATCACGAGAATGATTGAATGTTTAGCCATGAAGTCCCCCAAATATACTTTATAAACTATTAAAATTAATTCATAAATTTTATGTTAAGCGATTTTTGGTTATCACAGTTGAGAAAATTTTTCTTTATTGAATATAGGAAATAACCTCAATGGAGTCATTTTAAAATGCTTTCGATTAATAATCCAAGATAAACCCAATAAGTTAAATATGTTTCTAAAGGGAAAACCAGAGTAAATTTAAGTTTTCATACAAACCTAAAAATGCACTTTAGTTTCTGTAGGTTTTCAAAAAGGTCAAATCCCCCTCCCCCCCCCCAAAAAAACACATGTATTTGCTTTAATTTCATTTTCACTGTGTCTGATACATTTTTTGCATTTCTTATGTGAAAAAATCTCATGTTTTATTATTGAAAAAATGCTTGATTAACTAAACTAATAATTTATAAATACAACTTTTCAAATATTTTTCCTTGTATTTTTTTAAAATTTGAGCATCATCGACAGGAACTGTTGATATAGTTCAAAAGAACTTTCAATACTCATGCTTTTTCTTATAGTGTCTATTTTTCTGATACCAATTTCAGTAATAATATTTTAAATAGTAAACAAACCAAAAGCGATTTTGCATATTTTATTCAATATCTAATGAAAATTTACATAAAACTCCTTCACCAACATTGACTTGTCTGACTAATGCATCGAATAAAAGAATTTTTATATTTAAATTTGTAATTATGTAACTATTAATTTAAAGGCAAGTATCTCTTGGCTATGCTGAAATATCTTAGGTGTCTTTGATTTCTTACATGGGTTGAGAGAAAAACATGGAGTGGTTATAGTTAAAGTTCACTTCGAAATGATCATAAAAGGAAAACTACAGGACAAAATGCTATCAAACTTGGTAATAGTTTATAGAAAATCATGGGAATTTATTTTCTGCCAAAACAAAACAAAAAGCTCAAAAATTCAACAGTACGGGAGAAATGACGCTATACGTAATATTCTTAAGAAAAATCGGATTTAGCAAAATAGGACAGGAAGACTTCGTTTAAGAAGACTTCGTGTTTAATCGTTTCTGAAACGTGTTATAAAGCATGCTCAATGTGGCGTCCACCATTTTCTGAAAGCAAGTTAAATCGTATTACTGCATTCACAACAGTAGCTTTTTGCATATCAGGTGGAAAGTTACATTCATGTAGATGTATCGCTTCTTTTAGTTCTCCCAAATTGTTTAGATTATCACCATAAACATTTTTTTTGAGATAACACACATTGAACATGCTTTATAACACATTTCAGAAACTATTAAACACATTTTAAACCGATGCCTTTATGTCATATTTTGCCTAATAATATTTCATGCACCGTCATTTCACGCTTGATGGTGAAATTTTGAACTCTTTCTGGCAGAAAAGAAATTCCCATGACATCTTTTAAATTATTACCAAGTTTGATAATGTTTGGTCAGTAGTTTTCCTTTCATGACCATTTCAAAGTGGAACTTTACTTATAATCACATATATATTCCAAATATTCATGTTATCTAATTGTAATTCAAGAAGTTAAGTTATAATCCTAAAAGTTATTTTTTTTAATTCTAATTTTGATAATATCAATTATTAATTCTGTATTTCATTTTCCCATTAAATTTCATATATCACTTATGAAGCTGATTGAAAACAAACCTTAAAAATATATTTAATTCAACAGGTACTGCTTTGGCATCACCGCTTGCCAACCAATATGTGGACAGTGTCCTAAATACTGCCCTTCGAAATGAAATAAGAGCTCTTAATTTGGATCCAGCTTCTCTGCCAGACTTCCAAGTTGAATTTCAAGACAAAGTGGCTATCATTGGTAAAGTAAAGGGCAAGGCTGATTTTACCAAGGGTAATCTTACTGGTCTTTCTAATGCACGAAGATTTACCGAGTGTCAAGGACCTTACTACAGCTTCGGATCAAGAAATATCAACTGCACTATTGTATTCGATAACTTAAAGATAAACTACGATGGAAAATTGAAATACGGCAAGATGCCAAAAGTCAGCATCAAAGGCAAAGCCAATGTGACGAGTACCACAGTCTTTTTCGAAGTTACTAGTCAGACACCGGGTATGCCAGGAAGTGTGAAAAACTTTTATTTTACTCAGATTGGAAAACTTATCATAAAATTCACCGGTTTAGGACCGTTAAACAAGTTTGTGTCCTTCCTAGAAAATGGATTTAGGTCACATATTGAAGCTCAAGTAGTCAATTCCATGAGTCAAAGATTCCAATATGCACTAAACAGAGCTGTTGGATTGATTCCTTTACCAAACTGATGGAACTATCCTAACACGTCTTGTCACTAAAATGTTCATAAACTCATTTTTATATGTGTTCATAGCAAAAGCATGACATCAAAATAATTTAAGGATAAAGATACTTTTTAATTTTTAAAAACTTTATTCTTTGTCATTGAAAAACATTTAACTTTTTCAGACTTTTGAATAAAAGCTGAAAGTTTGAAACATGTGTATAAAATCTCATGCATTTTTATTTGCAGTAGTTTTCGTTACTGAATAAAAAAAGTGCTTATCAGAATAAGCTTTTTTATTATTTATTTCTCTCTCAATTTTTCTAAAAATAATTATGACTAAAAATGACATTTCCTGAAATTTAAAAATAGTTTTAAGTATTCAAAGATGGCATATTCCACAAAAGTCTACCTGCAAAGAATTTAAATTTATTTTTAAATTCTCTAAGCTTATCAGATAACATTGTTATATAGAAGACATCTTACTCTCAAAGAATCTTCAGATATTTGAAAATATTTTTATTAATGATATATAAAAAAATAGATGAGCGCTACTAATCTGAAATTCGATTTCCATTATGTTTTCTAAAGTCAACTGTTGCATGACTGTCACTTAAAACAATCTAGAATTCAGTGACCTGTCACTAATTTTCCTCATTGTTTTAACAAATTTATTTGTTCGTCTTCTAAGCTGATACTGACGGAACTATTGAGATAATAATGAATGCTGATTGAACCCTTTGTCAGATGAAATCTTGTCTGATAGTTTCATTGTTCTTTTAAGACGATACCTACTAAAGCAAAGATTTGTACCGGAAGGGAAATTTAAACCTTACTTCGACATGCAATTTAAAATATTTTTTTTCATCCAATTAAACTTTTGTAGACATATCTTTAGAGTTTAATGACAGTTTAAAGTATTTTCATTTTAAGTGAACTCATAAGGAAAGTAGCCTGAAAAGATTTCTTTAAAAAAGATTTAACTTATTGAGCACGAAATTTAGTATAAGAAAGATTTCTTCATTAAAATAAATTTTATAATCCGTATGAAGTTTAGTAAAAGATTAAAAATGCTGCAATAAGCTACTTTGAATACATAAATCTGATAAGTTCATGGTTTGAATTGTCTAAAATTATTTTATACAAGACCTTTTTGGTACGCAGCTACTTCTCCGGGAATATTATATGTGTTTAGTTTCAATTAATTCCTTTATGTATAGCTTAAAATTTATGATCTCCATAAACTTGTATATTTAAGCTTAAAATTGTGATCAAAGTGGGCTCAGTTTAGATTGTAAATAGATCTTCCTAATGTAGTCAAGTTTCAAGAAGTTAAAGCATCATTAAAAACACTACTGTTCAGTTTATCTACAAATTGCTATTAAGAGGCCGGGATAAACTTGTTGGTAGGGCCCTGGACTCGCAACACTGGTGTAGCGTGTTCGAACCCGCTGATTAAAGATTCTTCATGTGTAAGGTGGATGGTGCACGTGTAAATCTGTCGTGGCATAAAGTCCTCCAAGTCGAGAGTAATACCACAGGTTTTAGAGGTGATCGTTCTCTGATTCAGGTCCAAATTACGATCTGTGGATGAGTGAAATCCGCCTTATAAAAAGTTTTATGACGCATGAGTAATTAAATCGTATTCTTGGCCCTAGGTGGCACTACTGAAAACGAGAAATGATGAAAGCTTTGGCTAAAAAATGGCGATTTTGTCAGCTGGTTTATTTATGACGAGTGCCATACGAAACAACAACGAATGCGTGCACGTGTAAATCTTTGCGCGTCATTTGCAGTACTGTAATTTCACTTCATTATTAATGCATATTGTGTAGATGATAAACGATGTATATTTTTTTCTTAAAATTTCAGCAATGTAAAAAGGTTATTTGAATTAACACCTGATAAAATATTGAAAACGAATAGGATTTTATAGTAAAAATGAAATGTATTAATGGAAAACATGAAAAAAATTATTTTTAAAAAAACACATCAAAATTTACAAAAAAAAAAGCACCTGGCACAATAAAAAACAAATAACTACGTGTCATTAAAACCAGTTAAATTAGTATCATTAAAAAGATAAAACAGAAATTAAATTGCCATTGTTAAGAAGAGAATTTTATAAATTAAAAAAAAATGCAAAATCATATTTGTATATTAATATTTTCGGAAACCGGAGAATATGAAAACATCGCTTGGTTTTAGATTAGTTTAAAAGTTTATTAAAATTTCAAGAAATGTCTCAGATGAACACATTTTTATCCTCCAAAATATATTTGTGACGAATTTGGTAGCTCTTTATTATACATTTTGTCTTTTAGAAAATCCGTTAAATTAACACAAATTAACACGTCTTTATTATTGGAAGATATATAATAATTTTACATGAAAAATGCACCACTGATTTTTTCACTTAGTTTTTGCACAAGTAATTGGAGTAATACCAATACTGAGTTCCGTTCACTATTCCATTGAATTCGCTTCTGTGCATTTTATCTCGGAAAGTAACAGTTGAGAGTTAATTTCAGAATATGCCAATAAATTAGAATAGACAAAGTTTAAGGTATTTTCAATTTTTCAGTGAACGCGACATAAAATTTGTGTCCCAATTAATTGTTAAAGTTGTTATTTCCAATGAACTCGAGATAATCGCTTTTCTTTCTGTCATTTTGCCTGAAAGAAAAACAATTCAGCTCCTCGAAGGGGAAAAGAAATTGTTTCAAGATTATTTCGAAATTTCTTAGCGCGGTTGTGGATTTATTGTGTTTTAAGAAACTGTTTCTTCATGAAAATCTTTCCAATAAATAAGTATTTGTCTTACTATTTATGTTATTTATAATCGACTTCAAATCGCTTCTGAGTTTTATGGGTTACTATATCCTGCTAAATTAGGTGCACACTGAGTTTCCTGATGCATCGTAGAATTGTATGAAAAAAAAATTAATTACAGCCTAGTACAGTTGCTCAAACATATCAGAAAGAATTTTTACAAGCATTTCGATGAAGGATATAATGGTATTTTATATGCGATTGAGGAAAACACATTAAATGAAAAATATTAATTTGTTCTTTAAGTCAGATTCGATTTCTCGTTCAATATTATTATGATTCTATCATAAATTAAGAAAGACAAAATTATGGAAATTCAACATATTAAAATAAATAGGATATTGGCATTAAGAAGAAAATTTTTCAAAGAACTATGACGAATTTATCTGCAAAGCTGATGGAACCATTACAAAAATTCAGTCTATCCAAAAATTCGAATTGGTTGTAAAATTGATGTGAATAAGACAATTTTAAAATTAACAAGTGATAAATTTTTAATTTTGAACAGTTTAAATAAATAATACATAGTTAAAAAGTAAGCAACGATAAATTAAATAAATAAAGAAACTAATTATGATTAAAACTGTTTGTACATTTTTGAATAAATCGGTACTTCAATAAATAAATAACTTTAATACAGAAACAGTATACAGCACTTTGAATGCTACAGCTGTGTTATAATACTTCAAAATAAACAACACAGATAGCATTAAAAGGATATAATTTTTTTTAAAGACAAAGAATATTTTTAAAAAATTGAATGCATTATTCAAATCTCGAATAAATTAGATTCCAAATGAGGGCATAAGATTCATGCCTACTGAGGTTATAAATTGTGAACTTATTTAACTAATCAAAATGATTAAAGATACAAATAATAATAATTTTTAATATTGATTTCAAATTAAGCAAAATAAACTAGACTTTTAAACAATATTTCAATGCTGTGTAAATAAAAAAAAATTCAAAAAGTCTTAGAAAAACTTCGAATTATGATAAATTATTAGCCTAGCATTATTATTATAGTTCTAATTTTGTTTTGTTTTGATTTAGCTTTCAAACGTTATTATTGTTGTTAGTAGTTTTAGATTAACTAATGACTAGTTTCGTAAATCACTGTGTAATTAATTACGCATCAGTGCAATCAGTTTTCCTCCAATTTGTCGGAAAATTTTTCGTAAATTAGATGGAAGATGAAAGCGTGTCGCACGTTATTTGAGCGATATTCAGAAGTGTAGAGTAGTCTTTGTGCATGTTTATTCACTGCATTTAGGGTAGTTACTGTGGGGGGAAACGAGACCGAATTGCTTTGTTTCTTGCCCGTCGATATACTAACAGTCTTATGCTTTAAAACAAAATCAACTTTATTAAGATTTTCACATTTCAATACAGTATCACTCAGTAATTTTGCTTTTCTTACATATTTGTTACTTATTTAAGTATTGTTTCCAAAATCACACCTTATTAAATTTTTAAAGAGGAGCATTTCAATAGGAAAAAAAAAATCAATTTAATTATATTGTTATGGGCGAAAAAAAGAGTCGGATTTGTAATGTTCTGAATTATTGGATATTTTTTAACTTCAATTAAAAAGAAAATGATTTAATACTTTCATGTCTTATGATATGATATGAATTAATGTCAGGAATACTGAGTGGCAGTTTAGTTACATTAACATCCTGCTTCAACATAGCTCTAGGGTCATTTTGGGACGGACCTCGTAATTTTGAACTGCGATCAGGTGACGAGGAGGGCACCTGAAATGGTATCCCTTCTTCAAACTTACACGCCACATCACTGGGATGGCGTTTGGTCCCGATGGATTTAACGAGCACCAGACCCACTTACACAAAGGTTCTTCAATGGAACCGGATCTCAAACTTGAGACCCTCCTTTCCGAAGCCGGGATCAGGTCATCGCTGTCCTAACAATAAGTGGAAGTCATTATTTAATGAAACTCGAAGAGACTAGCTGGAAAAAAAATAGAAAAACACTGCTATAGTTTTGGGCAACTCAGCATGCGAAAATAAAAGTATGATGAATAATATGTATATACATCATTCATGTATTGATATTTGTCACTTTTTGAAGTTTTAGGTATTCTAAAATGGCTGTCTTATCAGGAGAAGTTGAACTGCGTAGTCAAGATACTAAAACAAACTGTTTATGCTATTCATTAGAAAAATTAAGTTCATAGTACATTTATATGTCAGAAAGAGCTGTTTTAATATAAATCTCAAAAGTTAATTAATGATTGAATAAGAAGAAATTGTAAGTTATAAAACATCTGATAAAATCAGAGATTATGTTCATACAAGATAATGATATCTATTTATGCAAGATAAGAAAAAAAAAAAACAGATTTTGAAAAAAGTTTGCAACAGATTCGTAATTTTATCCCATTATCCCCAGAAGCAAGAGTTTTCAGGGCTCGAATTTTATTTAATGCTTCTGATTTGCATCTTCTAACAAGTATGAATTTTACATTCTATTGCTAAGGGAACAACACATACAAAGGGAAAGAAAGAAACATACAGACATATTCACTCATTAGTAAATTTTGCAAAAATTGATTATTTGACTGGAGATTATGAAAATAATGATCGATGAGGATTAATGCGTAAATAATTGTCTAGTAGAAAACATTTATATTGTGTTGAGGAGCCAAATTTTAAAAAGACATTAAATAAATAATTTAAAAAAACGGGGGTTAGGAGAGCATGCATGTTGAAACAAATTGTTTTTAAAATTCCTTTCTTTTACTGGATACTTTTGTATCTTAAATTGGTTTGATTTTTGTAATGTTGATTTCAATGCTAGGCTTTGATTATATTTGTTCTTAAGTGGAATCATCAAGAAGTTTGATAAAGGAACTAAGAAAACTAACCATGTATGCACAAATCATAAATGTCCGTGAATGAAAAGTGGTTATGATGATGAATGATTTATATCATTTATTGACAATTAATTAAGTATTTATTCTTTGTACCATAGTATACTTCTATACTTATAATAAAGCTCAATGTGTGTGTGTGTGTGTTGGCGTTCTACAGGGCAGACCGTTGGACCTACAGCTACCAAATTTGGTACATGTATACCTTGGAGGTCCAGAATGTGCACCTTGGAGCTCTTTTTTCGAATTTTTAATTAGAATTTGAATTAATTAAAATTTATGCGACATTTCGACGTTTTTCCGCTATAACTTCCGAAAATATGATCGCATAAACATGATTTTTACATCAATTGAAAGATTAAAAAATTAGCCTTCAAATGGTATCAGTATTTTAATGTATAACTCAAGCTTCTATTTTTAACGAATTTTTAAAGAAATATTTTAACCATGTTTTTTTAGCACGTGACTGGATAAAATAAAAGAATGCCGGAAGTTCAAAAAAAATTATCATCGCAAAATAAATCTAAAGAAATGCAACTTTCAGCACGTGACTGGATAAAATAAAAGAAATATAAAATGTGATATTTTCTTCGAAAAATAAATGCAAAGCAAAGGTTTTTACAATCGTTTGCAATATCTATATCATTAACTCAATAAATCTTCTTTATTTACGGTAAACCTGATTGAATTTAGACAGGATATGCATTGAAATCCCGACTGAATGGCATATTTATGTAATCGTTTGCAATATCTGTATTATTAATTTGATACTTTTTTTCCATTCTTGATTTCTTTAAAAAAACATATTTAATATTTTGGCAACATCACCGATTTTTTTTTTAATATTTTGGAAGCATAACTGATGGGTAAAGCTGACTGATTTATAAAATTAAAGAATATTACTAGGAAAAGGTGGTTTTATGTATGTTTTTAGATCTTAACGTCCATCATCTTAAAGAAAATATTAATTTCAGGTCAATTAATTGCCCGGAATTACTTCAAGGCTAATGAATATCGGATTTAATTGAAAAATTTAGAACGCTTTACTCATGGCGAACCAGCTGGTCGCCAAAGGCGGCTAGTAAAAAATATTACAAACACCGTATTACATGAACAAGTAAATTAATGTATAAAAATCAGGGAATATCATATCACATATTATCAGTGAAACAAATCACATGTTATTATAAACTTCGTTTAGTCTGAAATAGTAAACAATTTCTATCTATAGAGATGAATTTCAATTTCACTATTTTGAAATTTAATATTAGATAACTTTTAATGAAAATTGTTTACTTTTTTTTTGAACTGTGGAAGGCAACTACCTAATCTCTTATTTATTGCTTGTAAAGACTGCTTTTTGAAAGACTTCAACAAAGAGTGTGGCAAAATTGCTTAAAAAGATAATTGCAGAGTTTCTTTTAGATTTGTTTCTTATATATGAATAATAGGAAGGAGTTTTGTTTCTAATATATATTATTTCTATTTATTCAACTATTAAATGAAACTTGCAATTTTTTTTTATTTTTATAAATTATTACATGCAATAAAATATGTAAGTTGCACACTAAAATTTTAATTTATTAAAAAAAATTGCATAAAACACAGCCAACTTGTTTTAAAATGCTCAAAACGTTTGTTCATAGCTATATTATCCAGAGATGCAAAAATGTTCCGTGCCAATTTTGCTAAAAAAATAATAAATTAAAAATAATTTAGGAGTTCTCTTATCTAATAGATGTATTGAAAATAAGGAGTAACATTTCAGGTTGTAGCTGTTTCGAGATAAAGTGGGTTATGTTTTCATTCCAGGAACCTCTTTCCAAATTACAGGGACACTAATAGACTTCGTGAAAGATTTTTTACGTGCTTTTATTCTATGCGCACTCCACTGCACGATTCCATTGTTGAAGAGAGAAAGATGGAAACTCGTTTTAGAAGTGTAAATCGACGTTTAAAATTCCATTCCTGGAAATCAGAGCGGTAAAAGAAATAAACGGCGTGTACACAAGTTTGCAACTGAGCAGTGCAACTAAGCAACTAATTACAGAAACGGAACCAAAAATAGGAATTGAAACTAAAAAATTATTTCATATTCGAACAAGATTAAAATAAAAAAAAACTATTAAATAACTATTGTTGTATTTATTGAGCTCTAATGCTGCTACTACCAAAATACAGATGAATCTAGGAATTCAATAGAATCAAAATATCATTTTTTTTTCTTTTCTGATGCTTGAAGATCTGAAACGAATAGATTCATAAAATTCCAAGCCGAATTTATTAATCATTAAAAATAATTTTTCTTTCAATACTTTGCATACGTAAAAAGTAACAAAAATGCATTATAGAAACTTTTAATCTTATTTTCTATTGATTTTTGAGACGACTGCGTATTTCTGAAATTTACCTAGAATCAACATGAAAAAAATTTAGACTGGAATTTTGAAGCATAAACGGTTTTCTGCTTGATCCACTTCATTTATTCTGACCTCGGTTGCAAGACATCAGCTTTGGAACCAGATGACTTCAGGTTCAAGACCCAATTTCTCCTAAGGGCCTTCATCTAAGCAGGTCTCCTTCACGCTAAATCTGTTGGGACCAAATGCCCTCTCACTGGTGTGATGTGGAAGTTTGGAGATGAGGGTGCCAGCTCAGGTCCTTGTTATTTGACCACTGTCCAAGATTACAGGGTAAGTCCCAAAGTAGCCCTCCTGTTGCTTTAAAAAAAGGGATAGTAATATATAAATAAACAAAATTAATTAATTCATGATTACTTTTGAAAAGGCAATTTAAAAATAAAGTCGAAACGAAGCAGTAAATAAAAGCTAAACTCAATTAATTGTAAAGACAAAAAAAAAAAAAAACAGAGTTTGGGGTAGAATTTAAATTAACTATCTTAATGGTATAATAAACATAAATATGAAGAATTAATTAAAAAAGCTAATATATATGTTTATATAAAACTTTCTCGTTCTAAACAAGCCCATGAAGCTCCATAGTTCTAAGAACGATTAATACGAGTAACAAAAGACTTAAATAACAATTAAACAGAAGTAAAATAAAACTGAATTCATCAAATTACAATACCAAATATATTTTAAAAAAATAGCCAGTACAATAACAAACAATGCTTCTTCCGCTGTATTCATTTCAATTTTAAGTTTTAAAGAAGAATTACGAGGAGTTGATTGTTATTGTCACAAAACTTTATGTAAATCATCCGGATAAGCACAACGATTCCAAGAAAATTTTGCTTCGACCTTGAAGATGCGGTAAGACACGATTTCGCCTTTTTTATTATTTAAGTACAATAAATGATGCACACATTTAATCGCTCCTTGTCAACGTCACATTTTCTTCAATTGCTTGAGTTTCTTATAAAAGAGCCCAGCCTCTAACATCATATCCTCTTTAGTTGACAGGTACATAAGTGTCGATTCCTCTGTTCGAATTTAAAAGGCTTAAAAAAATGTAAGTAAATTTTTTTTGCATGCTATCATTTTTTTTAACCAAATATTTTAGAGGCAATGTTAAATCATATATAGCAGTAACATAAAAATTCGTTTTTACGTTCATTGAAAAGATGCATATCTTATTTTAATAAAAACATTTTAGGTGAAATGAGCCTAAAATAGAAAATTATTTTTGAAAAATTTTCTTTAGAAATTAGAAGAGAGAATTTTAGAGTCATGATCGATACAAGATATCGATATTGAAACCTATAAATCCTATCATTTAAATATAACAGGCGCAATTTTCTTTTCTCAAATATTATGAGAATAAGATTTAGCATACTATTGCCTATCCATTACTTTCTAAATATGTTGATAAATCACTTTAGAATTTATACCTGACATCAAGGGGGCGCTGACGATTGGAAAAAATGATAAATTAATTAATATTTTTCGATTGTAATTGCAAATCTTCTTTTATTTTGATTGTGCGATTGAGCATACCATATTTTATTTTGCAATTATTGAGCTAAAAATTGCAGATTAAAGTGTTAGGCATTTAATTTTATATTATAACTGTGCATAATTTTGTTTACTCTCTCAAAGACATAGTTGCTGAATGGCAAAAGGATTGTTTCTTTTCTGTAAATCTCACTGAAACAAAATATGCTCTTTTAAAAGCGTTTTTCCTATAATTTACTCAAGAAATGAAAAAAAAATCAATTTTAAAGAACCAGGCGATTTAAGTGTTAAAATAAATCCTCAAATTTTAAATTATTATTTAATTTATACTTTTTACTGCTGATTATCCATAATCATTTCTTTAATAATTAATAGAAGCATTAATTTTTAAATAATTATTTTTGTTTATTTGTTTACTAGTATTATCTTTCATTTCATAATTAACAGTAATACCCGGCTGTTGATCTTGCATAAAAAAAACTTTGAACTAACAACTTGATGGTACATCAGTGCCAAAATATTCAGCAAAATCAGAAAACAGTGTTATTAAATTTAAAATTGGATATTATTCTGAAGATTTATTTATTATAAAGTTTTAAATTCATTTCAGACCTTAACAAAAGTATCGAGATTTTTTTAAATTTAAAATATGGGCATGAAAACTTTTTGTTTACAATCCAGAAAAGAACTTTTGTGAGAAAAAGAAACAAATAAAAATATTGAACCACAAAATGCTGATTAGTCAACAGTTTCCTTTTTTAAATCGGAATTTTCTTCAGCAGTCGCTATTTATCTACTCGCTCATTTTCTTATCTTATTTTCTAAAGAAGGAAAGCCGGCGTCCTGGCCTAGAGGTAGCGTGTCTTCCCCGTGATATGAGCGTCCCGGTTCGGGCATGGCTGTTCTATCTGTGAGATGTGTGAATGAGCCTCTCTGTAGAAAGGGGTTGTGCAAGCGAATGTGTGTGTCATCTTCATATGAGCTGGAAGTCAGACTCCTCCCCTCTAGGTACTCAGGGGTCTTTACCCTCAGAAGCGCCCTCAACCCCTTTCCATGGAAACACGAACACGACATCATCGTTAAAGAAGGAAAACAAATTTCATGGTTAAATTTTCTTGTTTTAT
Source organism: Argiope trifasciata (assembly GCA_026543055.1). Lineage (NCBI taxonomy): Eukaryota > Metazoa > Arthropoda > Arachnida > Araneae > Araneidae > Argiope > Argiope trifasciata. Next base: position 1,069,071 of record JAPMOQ010012449.1, read on the forward strand.
TTTACTAAAATGCTCTTATCCTGATATATCTTATCGCTGTAAAATTTAGAAGGCCATACCATCTTCATCAGAATCCGAACTTTAAGCTTATGTATGTACTTTTAAGCTGTTTTAACAGACAAAACGGAAGGCTTTTAAAATTCTTCATATTTGCTTCTGAAAAAATATTTAGAAGCAAGTATGAGCAAAATCCATATGAATAAAAAATTCTGATACCTATAAAATGTTATCATATTGGAAGCCTACCTTCAATTCATGATACGTCCACTCATATAAAACTATTTGTTTATTCTTCATTTTTCTGCTACTTAAAATATAAAGTTTAAAAACAGACCAATTAATGATACGGCCACTCATATAAGACCATTTGTCTATTCTTCATTTGTCTACTACTTAAAATATAAAATTAAAAAAATTAATTGAATTTACTGGTTATTCAGACAAAATGGAATGCTTTTAAAATTCTTTATATTTTTCTCAGAAAATATCGTTTTTAGAAGTAGGGAATAAGCATATATCAACGTGAAAAATCCATATGGATAAAAAAATCTGAAAACCAGTTAAATGTTATCATACAGATAATCTACCTTCAATTAATGATACGTCCACTCATATAAGTGCATTTGCCTATTCTTCATTTTTCTACTACGTAAAATATACCATTTAAAAATTTAATTAAACCTACTGATGATTCAAAATTCAAGATGATAGTGGTTACGATAGGAAGAGAACTTAAAGGCTAATTAAAACCACATTTAAAAGTATGACCAAAGAAACCGACCGATGAGCTAAAAGCAATTGTTTTTCAGAGGATTTCAGTGCATATTTTTAAACATCGAAAGTGAGTTTAAGACTTCTGACATGTTAAAAATAACAATATCATTTTAAGCATTTTCATCAACAGTTCAAATGCTGCGCAATGCTGATTAATACTTTGGAAATCTATGCTTGTGCTATAAAGGCTGCATTTTTGTGAATGGTAAGGACTTAGAGCAGGTATTATGAAAATGGATGTATAAAAATAGCTTCACATAAAAAGTATTCCCTCTTTTCTTGACATACATTTTTGTATTTTTGTGTACCCCCTAGCTAATTAGGGTAATGTCTATTCAGTGCCTATCATTCTTATGCCAACCATTCCTATGCAGTGCCGTAACTAATGTGGGGCAGGCAAAGCAAAAGTTAAAGGTGCTATTATCTCAGATTGAAAAGCTGTGGAAGAAATGAGTTGTATCTAAGCTATTAGTGAATTTTTATTTATTTTTTACTCATTCCCCAAATTTTTAAAAATTAAAATTAATTTTTTTTGGTTTTAATATTTTGATTTATTTAATCAATCTCGAAATTTCCAAACTTCAAATAATTATTTGAGAATCCTACTCAAATTCCCTCATTGATACTGATGGACATATGAATACATTTTTTGATTAATAAGCAAAGACAGATATATTGCCATAGTATGAACGAATCATGCGAATAGTTGTACTTGATAAACTTAGATACACCAACATCCTTATTTAAAAAGCAAAGTGAAAAAAGAAATCACCTCAATATTAGAGTTAATATAAATAAAACCATTAGAATATATTCTCATTTACCAAACATTTCCCTTAATCAACAAAAAAGATTGTTTAGAATTTTTTCTTGTTAAACTGAATGAAAAGAACCAGGAATACATTTAGCAAATAAAATTTTAAAAAAAAAATCGAATATTTATGACTACTTTTTTGAATAGGGTCTGATTTATTTTGTTATACATTTGAACTACAGAACAGACAAGAAAGAAATCTGGACAGGTTTTTTTTTGGGGGGGGGGAATAGGTTTTTCTTTTAGAAAATATAAATAAATGAAGATAAAAAAAAGTTAGAACCGGGCTCGTTCCTTTCTGGAGAGTTTGACAACTCTCCAGAAAGGAGAGGATAGACAAACTCTCTGATCCGTTGGAAGGCACATGAATGATCGGACTGCAGTAACATCAACACTGGCGGAAACTGTGGTTGAGTGCTAAGGGATATCAACTACACGGTGTAGCCCTTCCTTATGGAAGTACGTCCTGTCATTGACGGGAGAAGCCAGAGCCCCACCTTTCGTATACCCACATGGATGGCGAGATCCAACCATCCAGCCGGAAGCTTCTCATCTTCCCCTGCTCAGGAGAATTCTTAAATTTAGATATTACCTTGTCTTAATTACTGATTCAGTTTGAGAAATTCTTACAATAAAAATTAATGAACCGATTAATTGCTTCTCAGTATTTGATAACAAATGTCAAATCAATTAACTTCTCTTTAGTGAAATAAACACATTGAATTCCAAAACGGAATCAAACGATATAAACTTCATAAATATTTAAAACATATATGAATGCCAAAATCTTACTCATTGATTTTGAAAAGAAAGCAGCTTTGTAATTTCATTGCCTTTATGTAATATCGGGGTACTGTTATTCAAATTATAATGAATTCATTTGATGCAAGTAAATTTCTTTATTTTTCGGCATAAAAAGTAAAGGTTTTAGCCATTATTCTAATCTCAATTTTCAATAATTGTGATGACGATTGCTAAATTATTTTCTTGGATTTTATTTGATAGAATTTTTTTTTATAATAGCGCATTACAATGAGTCCCGAGGAAACTTATCCAATTTAATTAATCCCTGGGGGGGGGGCACCTCGAAATGGGAATGAGATACTTTCGGCATGGTAAGGTGTTTGGATCTCCCCACCCTGGAGGGTGTACATAAAGATAAGGGTCTGAATCTGACCTTTCGATGACGAGACGTAATTCCGTAGGGAAGCGTTATACCGTGGCTGGTGATGGTTCTTAGTCCTCAACCACAATTTCCGCCAGTGTTGATGTTCCGGCGGTCCAGTCATTCAGTATTTATTATCATTGTGCTTTCGGGTGAATTGGAGAGTCAGTGATATGACTATGACTATCCCATTAAATTTAGAAGTTTTAAGTATGGTGATTGGTTCTTGCCAACCTTGTGGACACAGAAATGATGTGGGTTGGCTACCTCCTATCGATAGTGAGACGTACTTCCCACGGTAAGGTTGTATCGTGTTCTGTAATGGCTCTTGGGACTCAACCATAGCTCCCTCAAATGTTGCTGTGGGTTCAGTATTGCTCCAGTATCCGTTCATTCAGTTTTTTTCCGAATGTTTTAGTAGTGCCGGAGTAGTCAGTTTATGATTATTCTATTAAATCATTGACTCTGTATTAAAGTAGAAATAATTCACAATCAATGTTATATTAAAATTTTATATTACCAAAACTGACAATATCAAAAAAAATATTTTAATTATTTCTAAAACGCGTTTTTAACTTCTGAATTCCTTAATTCTATATATTTCTATTTTTTAAAAATTAAAATCAAAGATTCATGTTTTGTGTTATTAATAATGATGTTGTTTTATGAATAAGATTATTTAAAAGCTGGTTTAATTTTTGGCATTTTATTGATAAATTTTACTTCTTAAATATCTTTAAAAATATGCTTTGACATTAGAACATTTATGAGTATGGATCTTGGATTTACATTTGTAAATCATACACACTTCTCATTAATTACCTTTGATACATGTCATTGAAATTTTTTCAAAATTTCTGAGAAATTACTAAAAATGAAAGGAATTAGAAGCATGCTCGTTTGTTATAACTGATATAAATTGGTTGATGTTGAACATTAATATGGTTGTTATAATATTTGCATAAATATTGAAAAATGCAAAGAGATTACAAATTTCAACTGATCAATTCAAGTTCATTGTATTAATTTTGTAATGTAACTCAATTTTAAATTAGTTGATGAACTTAATTTTTGCTAAGTTGAAAGTAGTGATTTCTTAAAGAAAAATACCAACAAAACGTATTGTTGTTAAAAACTATATATGATGCGTTTAATTTTTTTTAATTGCAGCCATTCACCCCATTACCACAGAACTCAACAGTGTAGACAGGGAAGACTATGATGCATAAGCAAAATAAAAATAAACTGACTATTTTGCATCAAATGCCCTTATATTTAGATTTAAATAAGCGTTAAACAGAATAGCTTCTAAAAAATACACAACTTATTTAAAATTATTTATCATTTTGGATAAATATGAAATAAATATAAATATTGACCCATTACTTAGTTTATTATGCTGTCTGGTAAGGAGTTGTTTAGTATAAATATTTTTTGAGAAAGAACTTTTCCCTTGATTATAGTAGATCAAATTAAGCTGTAAAATTATGTCAAAATAAGAGTATCATATTACAATTACACAAAAATTAATATAATTTTTGATTCAAAATTGAAAAATATTTATATAAGAGATTAGAATAATTAATAAAATATTACAACAGTTATAAATACAGATTTCAGAGTTGCATATCAAATTGAAGAACACAATAATAGTTGGAGATGTATTTACCTTAAAGCAAAGAAAATTATTATGTTTTAAAATGCACGACATATATATATATATATATATATATATATATATATATATATATATATA
>JAPMOQ010012449.1:1073589-1088087 GCA_026543055.1 Argiope trifasciata
ATATATATATATATATATATATATATATATATATATATATATATATAATTAGAAAAAATAATAGTGATAATAGTCTCTTAAATTACTCGTATATATAACGGTGTATGCAAAATAAAAAAATTAAGAAATATAAATTAACCTATATTACAATGTGTATGAAAGAGTTCGACCGCCTCCTAAAAAGGGCTGTGTCATGTATGTTCTAGCAAAGTCGTACTTTCAACTTAATGGAGCTTTTTAACAACGAAAGGCGCCCACTTCTTCCTTAATTCGAAAGAGCTCTGCTCATTCAGGCTTGGTATAACCAAGCGGCATTAGACCATTAGAATAGAGACCACTGCAATCATAAATTATTTGATACCTAAAAAAGTTAAATTCTAGGTAATAGACATATAAACAAATCTGTATATATTTAACAATTTTTTTAGCCATTAAAGCCACAGAGGATTTTAATGATAATTCTATAACTACACTGATTGAGTTATAAGAAATGAAAATAGTTCTACTGGGGACCAACAGATGGCGCTATAGTTTTTATTTCACTAAAAGATGATGTACAAATGAAAAAATGTTGACAACTTTCAAGTCATCTAAATTGCAGTTAATCAGTTAAAAGTTCCGTATGCTGTCCATCATTCAGAAGTATAGCTGTGAGACGAGTCACCATACCGTTCACAACATTCAGTAGCATTTCTTATTTAATGGCTGACAAATTTTGACAAATGGCATTTTACAGTGGTGTTAGTGGTGCCGGTTGGTCGTGGTACACTTTTGGCTTCAAGAATCCCTACAGCCAAAAGTCACAAAGTGTCGGATCGGGAGATCTTAAAGGCCATGCGTGATTAATGTATCGACTGATAAAGTGATCCTCCCCAAATGTCAAATGTAGCATTAATTGCACAGACAGAGGAATTAGGTGGTTCTCCACCTTGCATAAAGGTGACTTTTTGGAGTGTCTGTCTCGCTTGCAGTTCAGGAATGATGTTGTTCTGTAACAGTGCTGTATATCGCTGACCAGTGACATAAACTGTTTTGAAACCAATCTGTGTGACTTCCTCGAAAAAAATGAACCAATTATGAAATCAGCAGTGAAGCCACATCAGATTGTTACTTTAGGCTGTTGCAAGGGTTCCACAATAAATGCATGTGGATTTTATGTGGTCCACACTCGACAATTGTGGGTGTTAACAGCGTCAGAGAGTGTGAAATGTGTTTCGTCTGTCCAAAGCACAGTGTGAAACCAGTCGTGCTGCTCTTCCATCTTATTGAATAAAAATTTGCAAAAGGCGTGAGTCGAAGTTGGTCTCAGTTTCAGGAGGTATCAGTTTCAGTTCTTGATTATGTTGCAACTTGTAGGGATACCGTTTCAGAGTTATTCGCAGTGCTCTCCAGACCCTTCCATACGACACTCCTATCTTCCTCGAAACTTCTCGAGCACTGTACTCCTCATGTGCAGAAAACGCCGACATGGATTGCACCGTCTGCTCTCCTGTCGTGGCAACAGCAACAGCAGCGGCTACTGAGCGATGTCCACTTCTTGGACGTGACGCCAAACAATCTGTAGCTTCACTATTTTGTTAAATGCAGAAGACGTTATTGGTCCTTTACTAACTCGCACACCCTTCATGTTGCGATATGCTCGCAATGACACTTACCGAATTCTTATAATACAGTTTAACTAAGAGGGCGTTCTCGACTATGGACAGCATTTTGATACATATAAACTTCGACTACCATTACCTGCTGCAGTTGCTCCTTTTATATCTGTTGTTGCTTTGCATAATCCGACATCAGAAATACGACAGCACCCTATGTGAGTCACCAACAGAGCTGTTTCTGTTTTGTTGCCGCACAAAACCCGGTTTCTTTTCCATCCGTTTGGTGCAAACAGCATCGTTTTATCTTTATTCGTTTTTAAAGTTCGTCCTGACTTTTGAGTCACCCGGTATATCTACAAGCTTTATAACTTATAAAAATATAAATTATGCACATTTACTTAATAAATATAATCAGACATATAAAAACCTTAAATAAAGATTAGTTTTGCAGATTATACAGAAAAATGAAACAAAATATAATATACACAAATTATAATATCACTAATTTGTGTATATTATAACTATTGTATATGTATATATATATTTGTGTATATTAAACTAATTTCTGTATATATAACTATATATAACAATTTTTTAGACTTCATCTCTTTTTTCTTTTTTTTTTTTTTAAAAATATAGCTGTTTCTTATAAATAATCATATTAGCACAAAACATTAGAACATGATGATTTTTGCACCTCTTAAATTTGCATAAGACTTTGTAGACTAAATTTGAAACAATAAAATTATTATATTTTTGATTGATATATTATATCCTTTGCTTTCAACGATGGAAAAAAAAATCAAACAATTGAAATGATTTATAAAACAGTAAAAGCAGTTTAAATTTAACTGCAACAATTTAAAATAGGGTTAAAAATATGCTTAAATTATTTTTAAAAAAATTTTAAGCTCAGAAAAAGATTACTTAAAGAATAAATTAGTATCATTATAAACATATATTTTTAAAGTTTAAAAAAAGAGTAAAAATCATTTTAATGTTGCAATATTTTTGGAAGTCTTTTCGGAAGTCGCCAAATAATTGAAACTTTTAAAAAACTCATCCGAGTTGTACATTTTTACTTTCCAAAATATATTTGTATGCAATAGGGCATTATTAAACCAAACAGTCTGGCATATAGAGCGTCAAAATGCAAACACACATTCTTTTTCATTAGGAACATAAAAAGCATATGCAAGGATATATGTACATACATATATATTACATACACAAGGTATTTAGAGTGTAAATCTTCATCAATCATCGCAATGAATTGTGAAAACTTCATCATATATATTCCCAATTCTTACTTTCTCTGCATTTTTCTTTTATCCTTATTCTCTAATTTTTCTAATTTATAAATATTTTTTTCAGAAAGATATAATGCTTCTAGCTGCCTTAGTTTTGTCAGCTTCACTTTTTTTTGGTAAGCAGAAAATTTTACCTTATTTGCTTAAAAAATTAGAAAAAACTAGAATTATTAGTATAATAATCGTTTTAAAATAAAATGAATTATTAGTTAAAATAGTTATTGCTCTGTTAAAGACTTAGAAAAAATTACTTTCAAAAGCATCAATTTTGTTTCCTAAATTTTCGGGAACCGTATACTCAACGATGGAAAAACAGATATTTCTGTAACATTTATTGCGTAGTCTGCATATATTTTCTTATGCATATAATTTATTTTAATTGCACTAAACTCTTTACCAGTTTCAACGAGGATAATGATTTTGATTTACTTTTATATTCTTATGGCATAACAGCTAGATTAAAACAGCTATTAAAACTATTGTCATTACAAACTATTGAAATTACAATTAAAAACTGAAAAAAAATTATAAGATTCTTGACGATATAAAAATATAGCTAAACATTAGGCAATGGAAACTTAAAACATTTGCAAACAGCAAGATTGAGAGAATTAAAATAAGTATCAAAGAAGAAACACAATGAAAAGACCAGCTATTCTAAAGGACAAAAGAGATAAAAGCAGTATCTATGATTATAATTTTAATTTATTTCCTGTATTGAAAACATAATCAGATAACATGTGGATTGTAAAACTTTTGATGAAAAGTATTTTAGAATAATTATAAGATATCTTGTTTTGTCTAAGACTAACAAAGTTTGAGGTCAAAGAGTCAAGATAATTTCAAAATAACTTAAGATCTATAAATATGCATTAATATTTTTTTAAAAATAAGTTATATTATTGTTTATTTCAAAACCTTAAAAATATATCAGAATTTGTTTCAGATTTAAGATTTGATTTTCTAAAGAAATGTTCAATTACTATCGGTAATTTCTCGAAATTTACATATGATGGAATGAATGTCAGAAAATAAAGAATTCAAATACGAGTGTTAAAAATTTAATAACAGCTACTATACAATAAACATAGACACTATAATTTACACCGGACTCCTGAACCTTGTTTGTTCTGGTTTGATGATACAGTTACAATTGATACAGCATAGACATAACTTGAAATACTTTTAACCTTTCGATGTAGTCACTAATATTACTCCCATCTATGCTGAAGTCATATAATAGCTGAAGAAGTACCAGCTTAGTATTGGTTCGGGCGGAGGGTTCTATTGTTTTAAGAACTTTTGAAATAGTTAGATAGAATCCCATGAATCATTTATTTGTGTAAAGGAGTTGAGAATAGATCTGCATCTATGCAATCTCCAGATTTACATCCCCGTGATAATGATTTGATTCTGAACATGAAGGAATCAATCACTTTGTGGCATTTGATGCTGAAACATTCCAGAGATTCCTAAAGCTATATACCTCACTATGTAAATAATCATCAGAACTGATATTACCTCTGGTATCCTATGACTTTCACATGGTTGGCACAAACAGTACTGTTTGCTATTGAAAACATGGAAGGAATATAAACATTGCAAGCTAGTATCTATGATACATTGGTTGTAATTGTAGGGATGTCACTATGGAATTTCCAGTCCTAATAAGCATAGAGATTTTAAACTAATCACCAGTGCCTAGCTGTAGAAGACACACAAGGCAGCCGAACAGGAATTCCAGCATCGAAACACATTTCAAAGAATTGTACTGCGCAACATTAGTATCGGTAGAAGCAGGCTAGGATCTCAAAGATTTGAAGGACCTATTAAATAAATAAAATTATTATGACAGAATATCATTTATGTCCTTTTAAAGAACCGTGATAATCAATAAAGTTTTATGAAACTATAATACAGTATATTTCCGACTATCCGGCCTGATGTGGCGGAAGGGCAGACTGGATAACAACAACAAAAGCTGGAGTTTTATGAATTTTTTCTTTGCCCATCAAAACCAGAATAAAAAAATATACCAAAACTTACTGTTTTAATAAGTTTTTTAAAAATTTCTTATTTACTAAACCTTCTATTTAAAATCCCGTAGAATATGAACGCGGTAGCGGCCCGATGAATCATAGAATCAATTGTCGACTTCGTGTCGAGTTAATATAGTAAGATCTGTACTGACAGTTTATATACTGTACTACACGTTTTAAGATTTTATTAGAGAAAAAGTATGTTAAAGGATATAAACTGTTCACATTTTAACATAAATTCTGTAATGCGTAACTTAAATGAAATACACAGCTTTTTTTTTTTCGTTTATCACCCATTTCGAAATCTTCACCTAAGTACACTTAAAAACATTAATCATACTTCAAGAACAGTTTACAAATGCTGTATGTACTGTGCAGTTATAATCAGGAACAGCGGCAACTGCTGAAGTCCGTTACATACTGACGAAACCATGAACAATGGTCTTTTCCTGTCACAGCTTTATTTTGCACACGATACTTAAGAGGATCACTTTATAAACCCACTTCCAATGCCTTGGTCATGTTGCCAATACAACATCTTGCTCTCCTGATTTAATTACGATAAAAGAAAACTTGGCCGGATTGTACGGAGGCTGAATACTCAGGAGTGTGCAGTAATTAAATTTAGATCTGCGATTGTATTTTAATGCTGTTATTATTTCCTACAAATCCTAACGTTGTTAAAGACTTGGAATGTAACGACTTTCTTCCAATAAATTTCAAAGTTTGGCTGTAAGATATTGGTACATCAATGGCTTTCTAAATAAATTTTCTTATTAGATACTTAAATATCCTGTTATTCATTCGTTCGAATAAAAACTTTTTTTTTCTTTTTTAAACAATAGTTTCTCAAGAATACAAAGTTAAAATATCAAGTCAATATAAAAGTCAACATTTTACCTTTCAACATCAATATGCCCATGAGTAAGATTCTGCCAGTTGCCATATTACCTGTTAAATATATTCAGAATTATTAACACTAAATATATCATAATTTTCTTTGTAAAGATATTAGATATTTATAAAAATTCAATGCATTTTATTCCTGAAATTATGATTACAGCAATTTTGTTTCTACAATTTTTATGTTCTTGTAATAAATATATTCAATATTTCTGAACTATTTGTTCGAGTTTATTATTTCCAGAATATTATGGTTTAAAAATTCATACTTTATTGTGCACATTATCTATAAGTACAGTAGAGAATATATATTTTCTTTTACAGTTATTAAAAATTATAACGAAAAATGAGGAATTTTCAATTCGATTTTCTCAGTTCTCTTCCCAAACAGTATAGTTTTTAAGGATTTTAATTTTATTACTTAGAAATCTTATGGAAAATATAACGACGTTAATCATTAAAGGTAAAAATATGCCGTTTGAACTCTGTCACATATTTAACAAAATAATTTATTTTTCTCTCACAGAGAGTGTAACTGGGACAGGGACAGCAGAAAATTATGTGGATACAGTTTTAAGTACAGCATTGCAGCTCGAAATCCGGTCTCTTGGATTCGACCCATTATCACTTCCAGACTTCCAAACAGAATTTGAAGATCATGTGAAAATCTTTGGAAAAGTCCATGGAACTGTGAAATACACTGAAGGACTGCTTCATGGATTATCTCATTCCAGACGATATGGAAATTGTTCTGGACCATATTACGGATACGGGCAGCAACCTTTCGTCAATTGTTCAATTAAACTTGATGATTTAAGCATAAACTTTAGTGGAAAATTGAAGTACGGTAAACTACCATCGACTTTAATTCATGCAAAAGCAAACATGTCTTCGACTGTATTGAGTATTGGTTTATCTTATTACCCTTTCGACCTAATTCATCTAAGAAGTTTTTCATTTCTTCGAATAGGGCAAATTCATGTAAAATTTACAGGTTTGGGATCGATTTTGAATAAATATTTAAATGTTTTAGAAACCGGTTTTATTGAACATGCTTGGCCAGCAATTTTTAACAGTGTTGGAAAGGAATTCCAATTTGCATTGGCGAATGCGTTTGAGAGGATTTCCTACATGTGGTATCAAAGATAAAATTATGTATAAACGTAGGTGGAGAAAGGTGTTATCATCATGAAATAAAGATAAGGCAGATGTCTCTTCATAATGTCTAGTAGTTTCAGAGGCACTTAAAAATTTAATATTCTTCAAAATAGAGTTAAGAGATAGCTTATATTTTAAAGATAAATTTTGAATCAATATGCACTTAAGTGCTTTGGAGTCAAAGAATTTTTATAATAAATATATTGTCTTTTTGAAGGTCGTTCGTATTTGGTTTTGGAAAATAACTACCAATGCATTGGTAGTTATTTCCTACCACCATATTGCATCAAATAATGAAAATATAGACAATGATATGGAAATAGTGCAAAATAGAAAATAAATCATTCAAATAAATTATGTTTTGTTTTGGTTTCTGCTCCAATTTATTTTGCCTCGCATCCCTTACTGTTTGTTACTTTTTAACTAGAAATGCTGTACTTTCAGAATATGATTTCAGCATATGAATTTTTTCCTTGGAGGAACATTTCTTTCATAACTGAATATTTTACATCAATTTTTAAATTGCTGATAGCTTAATTCGGAATATAAATCAAATTTCAGAAAAATATTATAATGTGAATTATAGAATCCCGAAAAATGTAGGTTGAACTTGTTGTTTTTATACTTTTGTCTCGCATTAAAATAATATATTCCCCGTTGGAATGGGAATTAGCAGCCAATTAAGACAGATAAAAATGCTGTTCTTTGAAATTGTGCTATGAGCTACAGAGTATTTCCATACTTTGAAGGAATAATAAGCAAAAAAATAATCAATTACTAATGTGTTTTTCATCTCTAATAAAATTAGAGGGATACAAAATTTTGAAAGAAAATTTTAGAATTTTTATTATAATTTTGAAAGAAATTGTTCTGCTTTGTATGATAGTTGGTAAAGATTTGAGTTGTTCATGTTGTCTTTACCTTTGCTTAAACTACATTTGGCGGAATTGCGCAATACTCATGGTATTAAAAGTTGTAAAGGAAAGCATCATATGAAGTAAAATTGTTGGTAAAAATGGGGGAAAACATTTTCCTGCTGTAAAATATTTAAAGAATGAAGAAGACAGGCATCAAAGTCATCATTTGGAACAAATTCTTTTGCGTCAAACTTGGTTGAGTTTCAATAACTGTAACAGTAACATTATTTTGAACAAACAATCAAATAAAAAGTCAGTTTTCTAAAAAAAAACTTAGAATGTACACGAATTTTAAATACATTCTCAAAGCGTCAAAAATGACCGTATGAAAAATGTGAGAATTTTTTGAATAAAATAATAAAATGCGTAAGAAGTTTGAAAAGGTTTATTATGCATTGGAAAGGACAATCACACGCTGCAGGCAATGACTGTTTTCGCAACAAACATCCAAATAGGAAAATTACGTTTTTTTTTGTTCCATTTTCTACAGATTTTATCCTCTATAATAAAGTAATAATAATCTAAATTTTCAAGAAAAAGAACGACGAAAATATTTACTGTTGTCAGACCTGAAGACAGATACTTCATCTCTTTTTTTCCCCCTCCCTTAAAAACAATTTTTTTCTATGTCATTTAGAAGAGTAACGAATATCCTCCCATAGCAGCTGACCGAGACCGGTTCTTTCCGGTTCAACGAACTTGTGGTAATCATCTGGGAAGAATATTCTCGGACATAGCTTAAAGAAACAGTGTTATTGCTTTCCTACGGTCAGGGCTACTAAGGATTTCTTTGTAACCTTGATTAATAGGTTGAGATAGACCTTTGATGCTTGAGTTGTACATCAGGTTCCGTGGTGCTGTTGCTTTCTATCTAGACAGCTAGGAGAAGGAGATAGAACTTTCGACAATCTTTCTGTTGATTCTTATAAAAATATAGAGGTTAAAAAAAAAAAAATAAAAACATCGATAAATACATGAGCTCTATCATAACACCCGACTATAATTAGTTGAAACATTTTGAGCAATAAGTTTTACAGTGTGCATAAAAAATTTCTAAGACACTTCAATTTTTCAGAAGAAAAAAGCGCACTTGAAAACACCCGTGACAAAACTGTCACACTTTAAAAATAACTGCGCATGTCATCTAACATCTAATCGCCCGTTATTTTACGATTATTGTTGCGTCTCTTCATTTTTCCAACTTCAGGATGCATCCATCATGTTTTGAAGATTTAAATTTGCATTATAAACTTAACCTGTGTTTTGATTATGTATTAAGTGATTTCCTTTTAAGTGGATTTTTTTTGTCACAATAGTTCAATGACAGTAAAATTTAAAAAAATGACAAAAATATAACTAATTTACTAAATTTAAGCTACAAGGATAATTTTATAAATTTGCATAAGAAATGCTCCCAGAAAGCTTAATACAAAAAATTATTATTATTTGGTTTCTGAAATATTAATTACCTTTTATTTGCTGAGGTAATTGCTTGTTTTTTTTTTATCAGATTTAATTTTGGCATTTAAGAAATAGGTATGAGCGGACACACCTTTCCTTACTTAAAATGAAAAGATCTACTATGAAATATGATGTTAAGATTTTGATTTTGAATTTATTTGATAGTAAATTTTATAACTGATAAAGAATATTGGAAAATATAAATTTACGGAATAAAAGAGATTTAAGTTACACTGGCTTCAGCAGAGTGTTAAAGTATTTACCATGTACTAGGCTGAAATGCTTTTTTTAAAGAGGTATTATCAGAATTATGTTTTTACACTTATATTTCTTGAACCTCGGGGACGAGAAGGACGCGCACATTTTCGGAATTCTTCATCATTCTTCGACTTTTTCCCCCAACCTATTGGATAATTTTTTTTATCACGTGTCATTTCTGATTATATTGTTTTTTAAAAAAATTCGGTTCATAAATAATCCGAGTTTATTGTTAAATATAGACATCTCTTCCTTTCATCCCCCCCCCCCCTATTTTGAGGAATTAAACCCATACTAATAAATACGCAAAAGCTTGGGTGGTTTTATAATCCGTTGGCAAACAATCCGCAATAGGGATTTAAATGCATTAAAAATTTGAAAGATTTTTCTGAAGGTGCTCGATTTCAAATTTCTATATCTTCCATTCATTTATGAAAATCATAAAATTCTAAACATTTATCTTGTGACTTCTGAACGAAGATTTTCCATCCTTTATTTTATCAAGTAAAAATAATACCTTAGAACAGAAATTGGCTATGGAGAAAAAAATAAAAAAGTAGCGACGAAATGATTATACTAGTTCATTCAAATGTCTTCATTGGCATAAATTTCCTCAAACCTTGAGTAATCATCTGCTACCTTCTTATTAAGATTTCATATATATATATATATATATATATATATATAATATACTGACTTTTATATAATATTGTATTAAAAGCGTTTGAGAATGTTTTCTTGAAAAAAAATCATGCAGAGGATGTTGAAGACATAAAACGTCAACAAATGATGAGGTAGTATATGAGAGGTTCGATTTCATGACTTCAGACCATTCTTAGCATTTAGGAAGTGCTTAGACTTTCAATTTACACTTGAAAATGCTGTAATAATTGAACTGAATATTCTCATCGATGAGGTAAGTTTGGCGAATCTTTCAGAATCCTATTGATTTCGTTCATCTCGGAAACTACTCTAACGATTTGGATCAAATTTTATATTTTTACTATACACACACACAAAAAAACAACAACTGCTGAGCGAATCTCGATTTTCGATATTTTTGATTAAATTCGGAAGTTTTAACCAAAAGAGATTAAGGGAAGGAACTTGACCAAGATAAGCATATTCTTTACTGTAAGAGTTGTAAAATATGAGAATGACTATTGAGTAATTTTATCTTTCAATTTTGTGTTGTTTCTGTTCATAATACGTACATTTGAGTTATAAGGAATAATTATTTACCAGGTACCTCTCTTGCATTATATTTTACTTTGGGTGCAGCAAAGACAGAACAACAATTCCTTTTAATTGTGCTTACACTTTTTTTTTTTTTGAATAGAAGTTCGCTACTTTTCTTTTTTCAACTGAAAAGCAGCTGTTTTAAGTTAGAGTTTTATTTAGTCTCTTTAATGTTACTATAGATTTAACTTATTTCACTTCGACTGCTTACACATATGAATTAAAAAGATTAAAATTCCCATATTCTTAACCTGAATTATTATGAATCGCAGCATGATGACGAATTTTACATTACTACCCTCAGTCAAATATAATACGTTGATCCAATTACGAGTTATCTTGTTCTTAGCAGATTTCTCCAAAGTAGTTTTGGTATTCATAGTGCTAAGGTGTCATAAATTGTGTATCTATTTTTCTGTCATCTGAAGTTCAATTCCCTTCTGCAAAGCCTTTAAAAAACATCCTGGCTAAAGAATTTGTGTGTGTGTGTGTGTGTATTCGCAGTCTGCAAGTTTAATTTATTCTTTAAAATTTTATCAAAAAAAAAAAAAAAAAGTGGATACTTTAAATTTTTTGGAGCTCAGAAAGATTAAGAAATAAAGTAGTCTTTTTTATCTGAATTTCCTACCAGAATAATTAGAGTTCAATAATTCAGAACAAAATCCGTAATGATTCAAAAAAATCCTTAGATTTTACGAATCTGTCGAATAAAAAAATGTATGTAATAAACATTTCTATTCATTACATATCTCACGAATATTTCCTATACTCTGCAACTATATAAAAAACTAACCGAAAAAAATTCGAATGTAGAATTCAAAACTTCCTCCCAAAGTAAATTCGCCTAATTTCTAAAATAAATGATAAAAATTTGCTTATTCCCCCAAAGTAAAACATTCGAGTACTGATGGTTACAGAATTCAACGCTCGTGCTCCTAAGCCTAGTCTGGCCAAATACGTGTTTTTATTCGAAGTATAACGCACGTGTCCATTAAAAAAATGGAGGTTGAGAAAGGATGGTAAATGATCTTGACACAGTTCAGTTAACTGCAATCTCGATGGCTGCGAAATGAACAGCGTGCCCATGCGATACGTGATGCGAATGGCAAGGAATCTTCCTCATCACGGAAGGGTCCGCGATTTAACTGGATATCTTTTTGCTTGCCTGGGGATGTTTATCTCAGAAGAAGAGAGATAAGGTCAATGCATAGAAGTCCAAAGAAAACACAGTCGTTAACAGAGGGAAAATGTCTTCGAAAGAGGAACAATAATTTGCTCATGCGGTCATACACTTTTGAAAATCAATAAGCAAATTGTTTGGTGGCATAAATGCAACCCAATTAGAAAAATAAATTCATTATCTTTCAATAATTTATTGGAAATTCATTAGTTCTTATCATGCAAAAAAGTAGGCCACATTTGACTAGAATTTTTTTTAAATGGGTGACATAGTTGACTGAAATTTAAAAAATCTCGGAGTCATATTTTGACTAGTTTTTAAAAATCTTGGAGGCACATCTTAACAAGCATTTCAAAAATCTTGGAGGCACTGTTTGACTAGTATTTAAAAGTTTTTTGAGGGATATTCGGACAGTATTTAAAAATCTTGAAATCATACTTGACTAATATTTAAAAAATCTTGGAAGCATATTTAACTCGAGTGAAAAATAAAAAAGCAATGAATATTCCGGAATATTTATCAAGCAAAGCGTAGATTCATATTAGACTGAAAAGTTCGGATTTTATGCGGAAGCAAAATAGAAAGATATGTTTTAGAGGAATAAAAATTTGCACTTATAAAGTTAGTTAGTATAGTATTTTATGATTTTCTGTATTAAAATCAATGGTCATTATTAGTTAAATTTATACAAGTTGCATAAATAAGTGGCAAAATATTAGCAACCTACAGAAAACAGCCAAGCTCAACAATCATGTAGTTTTCATACTGCCTGGACAAAGGGAGAAAACGTATTGCATGAAAATATTTACTTACTTAAAAAATAACGCTGTTAAAAATATTTTAATAGTCTAGGCACGATTTATTTTCATTTGGACAAAATCATATTGTATAAAACTGAAATGAGAAAGAAACTGCTATAAATAAACTAAATAACCTCTAATTTGTTTCTTTTTGTTTAGTAAAAGACTCAAAAAAATTTTACAAGTTAAATCCATTGTATAATTGGAACAATTTTAAAATGAAACTTGTGATATGCCGATGATTTCTAACTTCTCCTCGAAAATTTTCCGAAGTAGACAAAAGGCTTTATAAGGATGTAATAAGTAAATAAATTTTAAAAATAAAATAAATCCCCCAACTAAATGAAAAGTTAGGGGACATTAGAAGCAAATTAATAAGATGGTTATATAATAATATTTTATTTAGTTTATTATAAATATAGCTTTATAATAAAAATCATTGAAGCGGTTTTTAATAAATGATTGATTCCGAGGAAAATAAAAGATGCTTTATGATATATTCTGAAATTTTTTAAAGCAATTTTCAGTTGTAATCAAATAATTTTTGAGCTGCAACAGTTTCAATTTTTCACCAAGGAATTTCATTCCGATTCCGTATTTGAATGTTCCATTAATGATTAACAGAGAAGATTTTGGATATATTTTTCCTTTCTGCTATTCTATAATTTTACACAGCAAAATATTTAGCTTAAATATGGCGCTTACATGTGCTTCAATGTATATAATTCTTCTGAAATGAAATTATTGTGATTATAAACATTCATTCTATGCATAAAAACAAGAGGGCCTAAGGTAACATCATCAACAAACCAGGCAATAATATAACACATCCTTGATCTGTATCCATAGCTAACATATATTTTTAAATTTTAAATGTCAAACTTTTATTTGAAAATATGAACACTTTATCTATTGATATGATTTGATAACATTATGGAGGCAGGTTTTAAAGTTCAGATATACTTAAGATAGTGCAAAGGTTCTATTGAAACTAAATAATGTTTTCAACAATCTGTTTAAATGGATATGACTTCATTTTAATCCAGTGTTATAAATTCCGTTCAAATATTTAATTTTCTTGCCTTTTTAGCTCCACAAATCCATATTCTGCAGAAGATCCCATTTATTTGACTTAATTGCTAAGCCAGCTAGTTGCTTTTGGGACAAAATGAGTCTCACATACCTTTAGATAAGTTTGTTAAGAAAACTTCTCTGACTAATAGCAATAGGTACCAGTGAGTCGGAAAAAAAAAACCCTCAGAGCTGCTGAAATCTTTTGTAAATTTTCAACAATTTTGTTCAAATTCAATTAAATTAGAGTTTTCAACAGGTTCAACTCGCCTGATAGTAGATTTTATTAAGAGTTTTCACTGTGAAATTGAAAATCTTTTGCCCATTATCATCATCATTGTTTAAGGTTCACTGATGATCCTGCTTCACTTTCTTGATGTTAAATAAAAATCCAAAGTTTTAATTTATAATTTTAGTCATTGTTCCTAAAAGTTGATTACGATATCTGAAATATAAATATTACAGGGTTTTTTTTATTATTCTTTTGAGCAGAAAGTAATTCTGACTTCTGCTTTAATCTGAAGGGAATTCTGCTTTAATCTGAAGGGAATTCTGCTTTAATCT
>JAPMOQ010012449.1:1088097-1126301 GCA_026543055.1 Argiope trifasciata
TCTGAAGGGAATTCTGCTTTAATCTGAAGGGAATTCTGCTTTAATCTCATGACAATCTTTTTTCTTTCTTCTTTATTAGAACTTGCAATTCCATAGAGTCATTTAAAAAAAAAAAAAAAAAAAAAAAAAAAAAAAAAAAAAGGTTCAGGACCCCTCTATCGCAACGACAGCCTGTGACCTGTTAAGATATTTAAAAATTTTAATATCAGTAAGAAAAGCAATTGAAATTAAAGTGTATACGATGAAAGTTTTTGTTATGTAATTGAAAAATAGATAATTCCGCTTACTTAAGGTTGAATCATTTTAAGAATACAAAATTTATTATTAAATATTTATTAGTTCCAAATTGTAGGATTTCAAAAAATTTACCTTTTTCAATAGTTTTTAAAACGGTTAAACAATATCTAATTAGTGATCAAACAATATCTAATTATCGCGTGCTAAATGTAACGGTGAAAAAAGTTCAGATGCCATCAAATTTGCAATAAGGAACTGTGTTCTAACCGGAAATATACTGCAAATTGATGCATAGATTTCCATAGAGAGAAAAAATATCAGCATGAATTTAAGAGTTCGAATAATCGACATTAGCTTTTTCTGGTAATGGTTTTTTATTAATAAAACAGTAGAGACGCTTAGCAAAGTTTTCGATATTCTGATTATTCTTCGGCTTAAGATACTGCATTGAAAATTCTTAGATAGCATTTTTGTTTTGGAACTCATATCTTATGCAATCTGCATAGGAAATTCCGCTTCATTCCATTTGTTAGTTTTGACTGCTGAAGTCCTTCAAACAAAGAAGGTTATTCTATGACCACCCTGCATAATGCATATTACAAATTATGTATAAATCAAACTCATATTGTTAATATATCATTGTAGTGACTGAAACCTTCATGCAATGACTGAACTTTCTCTTTAATAATACCTTCTGCAGAAGAGAAGAAGGATTGATGCAGTGCAAGTTTACTGGGTATGCACTGTATTGTAAAAAGTGGAATACTAAGGAATACGAACATTATCTCTTAAATATATTTTCATTTAGATTTTTTTATATATATAATATAATTTCAAATAAAAGAGGCTAAAACAATGGCAACAGACAATATTTTCTATTTAAATAGAAGATTTGTTGATACTTGGAAAAATTATTTGATAAAATGTAGTATTTTTTAGTATTCGACTTAAAATTTTAAGCCAGCTTGGGAAATCACAGCCAAAATTGCGTTAAATATTTACATCTGAATAATAATAATAATAATAATAATAAATAAAATAATATATATTTTTTTGAGGAAAACTTAAAAATAGGTTTATAAAATCTAATTCATGGAAAGGTATCACATCGTATCCCACGTAATATTAAATTTGCTTTTATCCCAATGATGTCAAGTTTATTCGATTCTAGACACATTTTGGGGCATTAATAACTGTCTTCAGTTTGCTGAATTTTTAATTAGAAAATTTTCTTAAAGTCCCTTTCAATTTTTAGGAGAAACACACTAAGAATGTCACATATAAAGGTAATATCAGTATTATATAAAAAAGTAAATAGCAGGTTTGTGTTGCCACTGTTGATCACTTACAGAACCTTTTATTCGAGTAATCATCGATAGTTTACAACTCTACAATTTCTAGGATAAAAAAAAAAAACACTTTCGGGAGTCAAACTTTGTTTTTCTTTTGAAAAAGATTAATTGATTCGAAAAGTTTAATTTGATCGACTTTTTTAAATCTATCAAATCAATTCGAAAGAAAAATATTAAAAAAAAGAATTGCTTGTATTGAACAATGAGGCGTTATAAACTTCTGTTATAAATAAAATTTTGCAAGAAATTTTTTCATCAAAGCATTTTGAATTTAGAGATTTTAAATATAATATATGGTAAATTCATTAACAGTAAAGTATCGGTAAATTCATTAACAATACACAAGCTATTATGGACAAATTTAAATTATTCTTTAAAACACTTAAGTTCGAGTCTTTCTCTACAAGAAGATTTCGTTTATAACTACGAAATTAATTCTCCATGAACCTTAAAGTAAATAATAATCAACATAAAACTACTTTTAAAGAGAAAGTTGAAGGGGGAAAAAATACTTTTCGCATGAGAAATATTTCACGCTCTCATTATTCATTTCCCGTGACTTTTGTTTAAAATCTAAATCGACACGAATATGTGTTTTTGAGATAGTGTACATTGCGTAATCCTTGTAATCTCAATGTTTAGAGCGAAAAAAAATATCGTTAGATTTCATTTTCTAGGGGAAAAAAGTGCTTAAATTTGAGACTGCATAGTAATCAGAAGATTTATTTTTTAGTCTCAGTTTATGGACATACGAGTTATTTGGTTTGTCTCTATTTTGCCAATAGCTAGCACGTAATCGCATTTCCCAACACTAAATGAAGCAAACAAGGGTGCAAAAAATATAATATCAAATACATTTTTTAGTTTTACTGAAAACTGAAAATTTATTTCTATACTTTGCTGTTTTGATTTTTGAACTTTCTTTATACTAATGTAAAGCAATACATTACAAAATTCAAATACAATTAGAAATTAAAATATACTATGTCTTTGCGTTATGTGTTCAATGTTTCAAGCACAAAATCGTTAGATTTTATTATATTTCTAGAAAAAAAAGCACTTAAAGTTGAGACTTCATTGCGATGAGAAGATTTCATTCTTGAGTCACAATTTAAGATACATACGAGTTATTTGGTTTCTCTCTGTTTTGCCAATAACTGGCAAATAATCGCGTTGTTCAGTGCTAAAGGAAGTAAATGTAAGTACAAAAAATTTAAAGTCAAATGTGTTTATAGTTTTACTGAAAACTAAAAATTTATTTCCATTCTTGAACATTTTGATTCTATACCTTAATGTGTTTACTTCTTTACACTAATATAAAGCAATGCATGGCAAAATTCTTAATGCAATATTTATAAATCGTAAATAGATAAAAAAAAAATAATTACAAAACTGGTTGAATTTGCGTGAAGACAAACACTGAAACACATTAGTAAATTTTATTAGTGAAGTGGGGGCTTTTAATAGCTTTTGTGTGCGAATACATTTAACAAATAACTTTAAGGTAGGAATATAGTTAATTGACTAAGCCTAAACATTTATTAAAGGTTTTACAGGATTTTAAAACGAATAAAATAAATTTTGTGGGTTTTTTTTGTGTATTTCAAACTGATTTGTTCTCATTTTTTAAATTAATTAATTGTGATTTCCAGATGAATTTCAGAAATTTGTCAGATGATACTAAAAACGAATAATAATGATCTTATTTTTTTGAATTTCTAACAAATGTTTAGTGATATAATAAAAATTATAATCACATTTTTCGTACTAGCCTGGTAGCACAAGCATATTAAAAAAATAAATTTCATTGATTTAAATAAGGAAGTGGCAAAAAATGTACCCTTGCTTCTCAAGGGGGTAAAATGAATGAAGAAAAATTCGAAAAACAAATTTTAAGATTTTCTTGCAACTGATAAAAAAGAAAAACATCTACAAATGTTAAAAACTTTGGAGACTGATCCGTCTCTGAAAAATATTCTTTCGTAAGAACAAAAATATTCAATCAAATAAAGAGTAGTAAACAAATTTTGACAAAATACGAAAGAAAAAAAAATTATTGTTTCTTACCAGTGACCAAGAAGCTTAGGATGAATGTGAGATAAAGGAACTGTAATCTAGAATTTCATTGAAGCTTTCCGATAAAAAACTTTCAAAAAATTCTTTACATTGTTTACTTTCAAGATATCCCCCACCCTCTCCGAATAGTCCGTTGATCAAAACCTATACCCATGTCCGACACTTCATGTCTGCAAGTGGCTTTGTGAATTTAGGTATCAGTGAAGAATGTGAATAAGTGCAGGAGGATCAGAAGTTTTAACATCTGATTCGAAACTTAGTAGGCCAATTTGTATGGCTATTAGGTTTCAACAATGGCTATTAGGAGACATCCGATTTCAATTAAACATTCCTAGTTTACCATCGGGGCAACTCAGATATGAGGGTGAAATTATTCCCGTAGAGCGGTTGATTCTTGCTTACGAGGTTAAAACATTAAGGCTGTGGGGTCAAGTCACCTCCATTTCCCTGATGGAACATAGACATAATAAGAACGTTTTTATCCTGCCCGATGTTAGTTATTAGGATCCAAGTTCCTGCTCCGTCATTCACATTTCCCAAACGTTTATGCCGGGGCAAGGAGAGGGTACTTCTCTCATGTTTGTTTTCCATTAACCAAAACAGCTAGTCTCCCCTAAAAGTCCCCCAAGAAGACAATTTACCCTTATACATTAGTGCTAAAGTGATATTTAGATAGTCAAAAGTTTTTGACCAAACTACTCTATTATGAGTCATTTCATGAAGTTGACTAGAAATGCTAAATCACGAGGAATTATATATTGATACAATATAATATACAGATCGTTGGAGCTAGAATACCTGAATATAAATGACTTTTATGTGCAGACTGAGAGTATCGTGAATTATCTACAATGAATATTCATGCAGTAAAAGTATTTAAGTATCTTAAATAAAAATTTATATTCATATTTGATGGAGAAGTGTTTAGTCTTCAGTATTCTCAAAATAAAAGAACATGCGCTATATTTAGATCCGCAAACTCCTAAATATAGATTTCTAGTGAGTATCGAATTTCTGAAACTGTTTGGGAATGTTGGAAAACATTAGTGTCAGATGCGCTGCATAAACGAGTGGGTTTATACACAAAAAAATCATGGCTAATGCAGAAAGCTGCACAAGTATGTTATGCAAGTTTTCTTCTTCTTCTCCAGCCTTGAGAATTATCAAGTTTAATTAATTACATTTCATTTGGCATCATCATGCGACTCCTAGAAGCTTGTTATAAGAGCTCTTAGAAATCATGAAATAAGAATAAATTTTATCATGAAATAAGAATTAATATTATCAAGAAGCATTAATTATAAATAATACAATGCAATCACTTTATTATTTTTTTCCTTTTTTTCACATTTGATTAAAACTATATTTTGAAAACATTAGTTTCCGTTTAAAATAATATTTTTATTTATATCATTTAGTTAGAAAACATATCATTAAACAATTAATAAATATATTATCTAATAATAATCTATATAATAGATACTTCATTTAAATAACTAGTAATTGACTGACATCGTTTATTTTATTAATTTCTCTATAATTTCAGACATTTAGATAAAAAAACATATCATTAAGCAATTAATAAGAATATTTATTAATAATATTCTGTTTAATTGATACCTAATTTAAGTAACTGATAATTCACTGTCATTTCTTTTTTTATTTAGTGATATTAATGACAATATGTTTGTATTATGTAATATCGTATATTGCTGCTAACTCTAGAAAATTGTGATAAAAGTATAAAATATATGAAAATAAAAGAATTTCTTTCTAGTATTTATAAGACTGGCCTTAACTTATTTTCTACGCTTTTACCACAGTTAATCGTACTAAAAAACTTTATCATTTCAGAACAACAAAATTCGTTTTAACGGTTGATCAATAAAAAAATGAGTATGAAAAATGAAGCGGAAGTAATGTTGTTAAAGTTTGATCGTCGATATAAAAAATCGGTATATATGCTTTTACCATGTGCCGCAAATCTTTAATTATCACAATAGTTTTATTATAAAATATTAACACCTTAGCGCTTTGAAAAGTAACTCGATGCATAAATATTTGCCGAATAAGAGGACTTGTTTATAGCTCCAAAAATTAATATATATGAATTTTTTGCTGAATTTTACTTGAAAATTTAACTACATAATAATAATTTTTAACAAACAAAATTTAAAAAATAATTAAATAAAACAACAAAATGATGCACTGCTCTGAATCGTGTATGGGAGGAGACGGTAAAATCCTATTTTAGCCCACCTCTGGCGACTTTTTCAGAATCTCGCCAATTTTTCAAAATCACGCCAAATCGAAAGTATTTGAAAGTAATCGAAAGTACCAATAAGATTAAATAGTTTTCTAACGGAGTTTAAATCAACCAATAAGGTTCCGTAAGGTTGCCGCATTTCTCTTCAAATGTTGTCAGGTTTGCCATTTTAAAATCATTATCGCTGATAATTTGGCGAGTTTTTAAATTGGCGTCAGAGGTGGGCTAAAATAGGATCGACCCGAGGAGACTTCGGAGTGCTAAGGGTTAAACCCAGTAATTTACTAAGTAATTACTATTTATTCAGAATTTTCCAAGATTCATGATTTTATAAAACAATTCCCAATGTCATAGACCCATGAAAAAATTGGATAATTATTAGAATTAATCCTAATTCAATTATTTACAATTAAATATTATATGATCACATGTTACATGAAATCTTCAAATCATAGAAAATAAAAAAAAAGTCACCTTTTAATATTAATTTTCAAGTTATAGACTTTTTCATTTGAATCCAGGATTTATTTAGTATTTAAAGTTGTAACATAGAAAATATTTCTTAATTTAATGCATAATTCGTAATGTGAGTCCATGCGCATGCTTACTGCCCATGTATTCACTTTTCAGTTCATTAATAAAACATTTTAGACACTTCTGATTTTTTTAATATTTAGATAGGAATCCTTTGAATGCAAAAAACATATATCCTTTCGCTTCAGTGAATATAATTATAATATTTTATTATTATTATTTATTTATAAAATTAGTTACAAAATATTTTTGATGGAATTTTTAGTCACTTTTCAAAAAATTTATGCTTTATTACTTCCGCCAACTTATAATTTTTATTCCAGTATTTAATTATTAAATTTCTTACTTAGATAAATCTTAATTTCGAATCGAAACCCGGAAGAACGATATTTAAGCTAACATTTATGCATTGTGGAATAAAAAACAAAACATGTTTAAATATTTTTTATTAAATATTATCTTCCTGCACGAAATATAGTATCTATATTTCTAAGTTTGATAGCTTCTTATACTCTCCTACTTAATAACTGTTGTCCCATTATTAAGTCTTATAACACTGAAATGGTGGAATTCGATCAATTGAGTACAAATTTTTGAGCAAACGATATCAGAGAATTTCATTTAAGAAATCCCAAGACTTGACAACTAAAATATGAAACTCTAATATCATCCTATATCACTAGAAGTATTACTTCCTTTTCTTCAGAAAGAATTATTAATATTACATTATTAGCTCTTTAACGATTATTTATTTTAAATTAAAAGAATAAAATCCTATAGACTCTTGCAAAATGGAAAGGTTTCTGATTGCAAGCATAAATCGAAGATTAAAAAACAAATAGAGTTTTATTTCGCTCTTAATCAATTAAAATTCAAGCGTTAGTCATAGAAAATAAAGCCTGATCCAGTGTTGCATATATTTTATGCTACACTAAATTATTCCTTTTATGTTACTCAAAATTATAGTAAAATCGTTTAAGTTACTGAAAACTATTGTATGTTACTTATTTAATTAAAATCTACTGAATATTATTTAAATACTGAAAATTCGTGTTTCCTGCTGGTAAACAGTAGTATAAGATGACTAAAAGAAATACTAGACTTTTTAGTTAAAACAAAAATTCATTCGGTGCTTTGAATGAGCAAAAACTTTTCATTTGAGCATTTATCTTCGAAAAGTAGATAACTGTCCCAATGGAACAAACTTTGGAGTAACATAATGCTTTATTTTCAGCTTTCATTTTAAAAATCAGAAAATTATTCTAACAGAGCAAAACAGAGGAAGCAGAATGATTTCATATATTTAATTCTTAGATTACATCGTATTCGGAGATTTATCTGAACTTTCATTTGCTACAACCGTTTTCATTACAATTTAAAAGAAATTGCGAAAATACAAATTCATATTCTTTGAATTTTAAGTTATAAAAATTATTTCTTTTTATTAATAATTAACGCAGTGGCGTAGGAACTCTATATAGGGTCTGAAGTATAATATTTACATTTTTTTTTTTTTTTTTACATCTCATTGTAAGAACTAACCGTATGTAAGAATAATGCTTCAGCAATTTCCATTGAGGTTAGTACCTGGGGCAGGCATTTCTCCTTTCTTTACCTCTCTCAAGTTTAGATAAGTTTAGTTTAGTAATATTAATGTTCTGTTTTAAAGTAATACTAGGGCTATTTTGGGACGGACCTCGTAATTTTGAACAGCGGTCAGATAACGAGAGCAAAACCTAAGATGGCATCCCTTCTCAAAACTTCTGAATTAAATCAGTGGGTTACCCTTCAAGACCATTGCATTAAAAAGAGAGAAAATTAGAATATAATTTCAGCATTTAACTGCAAATTGATCCCTAATCTCATAGAAACTTTTCAAAAAAGAAATGATTTTTGCTATTTGAATAGCATACAAAATGTATCATTAATTTAGGAAACAAAGATCTACTAACAACAAGAACTACTAATTAAAGAATAATAAATATGCATTAATAATATTTGAATTAATTTTGCATCAATAAAATTGCAAAATAAAATATAGCTTCATTGAATTGCAAATATATTATCACTTCTCTGAGATTTTTTTAAAAATGATTTTCTCTATTTTAATGGCTTGCAATATGTATCATTAATTTGAAAAGCAAAGATCCACTAAGAGCAGGAACTGTTACACCTCTCAAGATTAATAAATAATCATTAATAAAATTGTATTAATAATATTTGATTTAATTTCGCAAAGATAAGATTGCAATATAAAATATAACTTCCTCCTTTAATTGAAAATTTATCTCCGATTTCACAGAACCTTTTCAAAAATGAAATGCTTTTAACTATTCTAATGACATGCATTGTATTTCATTAATTTGGGAAACAAAGATCTAATAAGAAAAAAAAAACTGTTATGTTCTCTAACCTAGTTGTTTTTTTTCCCCCTTCCTAATCAGAAAAGCCCGAGACAAATAGTGGAGAGTGTTGAAAACCCGATGTGGATCAAATTATCTATCCTTAAGTCACGGACTGCTTCAAGTAAACAACACGAGATGTCGCTGTACCAACCAGTTGAGCGGTCAAATAACAATAAAAAAGAAAGAAACCTAATGGAAGGAGTTTAAGTAGCTTTCTGATAACTTTCTTCCTGTTTCAAGAGCAAGGATGAACTGGACTGTTTGCTGCCTTCCGCAGTGGACCAACTAATTTGAAGTACCTACTCCAGGTAAGAGTTGAGTTACCTTTCTTGTACTTAACCTCTAAAGAGGCTCTAAGCGGGTTTTCGTTTCATGTTGGCATTTTTCTTGATTTTTTAAATATTAATAACAAAAGGTACTGTCTCTTTGATTGGAAACTTTTAATTCTAATTTAAACTCATTGAATATATGTGATTAATTTAAAATCATTGTTCAAATTATAATGTTTTATAACTAAGTTGCTTTTGTTGTTGACAATTTAATCCTCATATGATTGATTCAAAGTTGCAGGATTAAAATAAATGATATTGATTTTAATGCCAATTTGAAGGATAAAAGAATTTTTTTTGTTCATAAAATAAAAACTAGTATAGGTGGTATAATAGTAAGAACATAAATATAGCATTTTTATGCATTAGGTTAATATTATTTTAATGACTTTCGATACCAAGTCGAATGATAAAAGGTTTTTTTTTAAATTCATAAAACAAAAAATAATATGGATGGTATAGTAGTAATATTATAAATATAGCATTTTTATGCATTAGACCAGTATTTATTATAGTGAGTTATGAATGAAAAATGTATACTTTCTTCAATTTTTTTAAATATTATACTATGGATAATTATATCTTGAACTAGCTTTTAATGGTACCCATTTTCTTCACGAGTTTCTTGGAAAAAAAGATAAATTAGTATCAGAATAAGAATAGATGAAATGTATTATTAGAGTGGATCCCCTCCAATATCTACATATAATGACTATCGAACATATCAATTTACTAATTTGTTGAATAATTTTAATTTCCCCTAATATTTAGATAATAGTTTCAGTAACGGTATTGCTAAAACAATAAGTATTTTTTAAATCTCCTTTACAATAAACAAAACATCAACTTAACCTTTATTTAAGAGAATATCAGTTGGCAATTTTTCTAACCCAAATAATATATCTGAATAAAGTAATGATAATAATATATGGAAAACAGTTCAGATGGTTTGGATTTTCAAATGATGAATTCTAATAACATGAGCTTCAAATGCGAACTTATGCAATATCTGATGAACTAATAACACGTTATTAAAAACGGAAACGTTCAGAGATTCATAACAGAATTTGTTGAGGGATTTTTCAAGAATCTCTTTTCAAATATTTTCATTTCTTAAAGTCTGTCATTGATTTTATTCATATTTATAATGTTTATTTATGCTTTTGATTTTATTAAATTAAAAACATGAACTCATTTTTTAAATTTTTCTCAGTATATTTTATTATAGAACTTTACAATACATTTTATCATTATATATTACCATCATTTACTCTGTAAAAATTGGAAGATTTGGTTGCAAACAGAAATTATTTTGAAAATATAAAATTATCGACGTATTTTTTAAACAGATTTTAAAGATATCTTGGGAAAAAATAAGTAGTACTTATATGTTATGCAAATTTCTCCATATATTTCTGAAAAATACCTTTTCCTAAATTTTTTAAATCATTAGATTATGTTATCTGATCTCATTTAACTAAAAAATAGGGAATTGTTTAAGTGGTGATTTCTGTGGATTACACAGATGAAATCTTTAAAGTAGTTATTTCAAACAGCGCAACGGATTTTATGCCCAACTTTTCATGATAGTAAACTGATAAACTTATTAATTTTTACATTTAAAAACAAAACGTTAACAATCCAATGGAATTCATTTCTATCAGGATGAAAAAACTGTGTTTTCTTCAAAAGTGCTGAATTTTATGTGGAGTTAAATCACCATATATTAATTTCAAATTAGTGTATACTATTATGAGATATTTTTGTTATTGTATTTCTTATAGTAAAAAAATATAAATCAAGTTTAGAAAGTTTTTAATCTTTGAGAAAGAAAGTTTTAAATGAAGTAAATAATATTCAAAAAGTAATTAGGAAAGTAACTCACAATTTTTTAAATCAAAAGAATTTTATATTGTTGAGTGAGTAATTCCTTACAAAATAATTTTTTAAAAAATGAAAAATAAAATGATTAAATAAAAAGATATTATGCTCCAAATTCTTATGTAATTATTCAGTAAATTGATTTGTATTACTCTTTTCTGGTTTATCAAGAGAATTAGTGCAAAACCATGTCTGCAGATTAGGATTGACAAATAATAATAAGAAAATACACGATTTCAAAAGAATATATTACAGTTTCTCTGAAGTTAATTGAACCATTTAAAAATCAAGAATAAAATTCTTATTTTGTTGATTTACTTCAATTTTAAATAATTTAAATGCCGATTATGAGTCATTATTAGTATATTTCCGCATACATCTAGTGAAGTATTGAAGTATTTTATTGAAGTAACATATTCTTAAAGATATACAATTAATAATAATATAATTCTGTTAACTTGTGTTGTAATTTCTACTTGATTAAAATCAATTATTTGAATATTTATTATGATGATATTCTATTTATTTTTAAAGCCCTTTAATTAAAAATTAATCGATGTATTAACTGCATCGATTGGTAAAAGTAATTTTGTTTCAAAAAGTCAACTGATTGGAAAAATCTTACTATACTATAATTAGTATAATTTTAGTACTTTACCAGTTGTTTTATTATTTCTGTATTGCTGATATTTTTCAGGATAATTTTAGATGCATTAGTCAGTGGAACATTCCAATTACAAAATATTCAGCAGATAGTGCAATTCTCAAGATAATTAAAAAGTACTATTTTAGTATTTTAAACGTTCAACAAGATTTTCAGAAACTTAAATCCTAGTGTCTGGGTAGGGAACGGTGTAAGGAGCTACAGACAAAATCAAGAAATAAAATAATACATTATACAATTTTAAAATTTAGAAAGAATTAATGAAGCATAAGAATTTTTACTAGGTTTTATTTCCTCTCTTAGATGATTCTTGAACATATGTCATACTAAGAAAATTCTATTCCAAAACAATGAACAGTTAGAAATAATCATCTATTTTGTCATCTTTTCTGATATGATAGATAATTGCTTGCTTGTAAGGGGGAAAAATTGTTTGGAATGTTTGCAAGACATTTAACCCAATGTATAAAATCAGATGCAAGGTAATTCGATCCTACAGCAGGGTGGTATCGCAAATAGGCAGTTTCAACCCCCTTTTCAATATGGTGGTTGGTTCTCGCTTCCCAGGTTAATGTTTAAGATGCGGGGTCGAGTTATCTCCACTACCACCATGGATACATTTCCCATGAGAGGACTTATGCTGTAATTGGTGACAGCTATTATCCTGATGACGTTCAGTTTTAACCCAGATGCCTAAGAGTGGTTAACTGAGATTTGGTAACTGGATAAATCTAATCATTTAATTATAATAAATGTATTTCAAAAAGTGGAAAGGGGAACCTGAAATGCAGTCAATAGTTTTTAATGTAAGCTATCCTGTCAATTGTCAAATGTAGTCAATAGTTTTTAAATATAAACTATTAATTGAAAATCAACTTAATAAAAATTTTGTCATCCTTCTTTTAATGTTGGCTATTTACTGACAAGAACAAAAAAGGACAATTCAAATATAGGACATTTTTTCAACTCTTGATTGTTTCTGTAGGAAAAATGAGATCGAATATCTAGATTTTCTTATCTAAATAGAGACTTCTACTTATAAGTATTACAAAATTTGGAAAGGACATTAGCTTTACTCTTATCTGAAATTGACTATTTTAACTAACATAGTTTAAAATTAAAATCTAAATCTAAAATTAAAATCAATTTTTGATAAAAACGATTTGCTTATAAAATATGAGTTAATTAAGGATATTTAATTTAAATTTGGAGGAAATACGGAAGACAGTTGCGATTCAAGACAAACAATCGAAATGCAGGAAGTCAGGTCACTTTAGTTTAACTTTATTTATGTAATATTTCCTTCTACAGTGTTGATGTTTAAGATTACTTTTGTGTTGTTGAAAATTAAGCATAATCTCATCAAATACTTAAAACCACAACTGTTCAGAAACAACAGCAGTCATATTCACCACGCAATCCAGTTCGAAATTCGAGAAGAATGTTGCAATCAAGATAGAAAAAAAAAGCAGTTATCCTTGAAAAAGTAGTTACCCTGTGTAAATTGTGATAAAAATAGGCATTAAGTGAGAAAAGGTTAGACTGTCGTTAATCTACTTATTATAGTTGGAAAATATAATATTAATTTATATTTTTCTTAAAATATGGGAAAAGACATCTTCCTTTTTCAATTCATTCTTGAATCAATCAATTGGAATTGACAAGGATTTTTAAAATTATTTACTACTACTTCTAATTTCGTGTTAACAGTGACAAAAATAACGATTTAGTAAGCCTATTTTAGTTGGCAGAGATGTCTTCGTTTTCCTTTATCGTCTTCATAACAATACAGTTTTTTGGTAGCTTCCCTTCAGCGGATAAACCCCACAAACACACAAATTACTAAAACTCAGGATACGGTGATATTGTTAAATGATAACCATCGAGTTAATGTCGTTAAACACAACGTTAAGGTAAATATCGTTAAAAGGGTTAATGCTAGCACCAACACACATTTCTTGTTTTTCGAGTTTAGTTATACCAAAATTCCGTTTTAACGAATCGCTAGAGCTATTTTGAGATGGACCTCGTAATTTTGAATCGTGGTTGAGTGACGGGGGGGGGGGGGATTGGGCTGTCGCCTAGCCTTTCCAAGCTTTCACACCATACCAGGGGGGGAGACAATTCGTCCTGACGGATTTAGCGAGCACCAGATACACGAGGGCCCTTTGTTGGAATCGGGGCTCAAACCTGACACCCTCCGGTTCCGAAGCCAAGACTTTGCCACCCGTCCACCGGAGGCTCTGCTTGTTTTTTGCAATTCATTTAAAATCATATGATGTAAATGTTTTGATTTACTTTGAATAAAAATCCAAAGCTATGCTGTTGCAACTTTAGCTGTGGTTAAATTATGAGGGCCTCTTTTATATCTCTTTCACACCATACAAACGTGAAGACATTCGTCTCTTTCACCACCTTCTTTCCTTTTCTTTTACTTTACATTAAAACTTCTTGAATTTCGAAGTTGATTATAATGTAAGAAACCGAAGGCTTTTCAAAGTTCTATTTTTGCGAATTTTTCTAAAATATTTTTTGTAAGTAAAAATAGTTAAGAAAATCATCTTAATTTAAAGCATTTCTGATATATTTGGTGAATAACTATGTTATTTGTTATCTGTTATTAATTAATATTTATTTTTCCTTTATTTTTATATATTTAAGTTTCAGTAAAGGGTTTGAATAACTATTTTCAGCTTGCAAAAGGGTTAGATAGAGGATATTGTCAAAGTTTGCCGGACAGGATGATTTATCTAAATCTACTTATCATGGAAACAAAAATCATTATGATATTCCATTGCATGTTAAATAGCCAAACATTGTATAATATGCGATTTATATAAATCGCAATTTCGTTCAGATCTTAATTAGACCATTTGAATAGCATCCTGGAATAAATATTAAATTAAATCACTCGTCGCAAAGGTTTTTTTAATGCATATTTCTTAAATTGTAACAAAACATTAAATAATAAATTATTCATTTTTTATATAGTCATAAACCATTATTTGCGTACGAAATACATCTTAATATAAAAATGTAAACTATAACACATAAAGAAATGTCAACTTATCTTTTCCTATGGAATTAAAAATTTTGGTAATACAGATAATGACAACGGAATCAACACTGTATTTAACCACTTATGTTGTTTTCAAACCTCATTTTTCCTACTATGATTATCAACAGTAAGTCCCTAAAAATGGCCATAATGATGTCATAGATTGAAATAAACCAGTATTTTCTCTAGCTCTTGGTTTATGACAATTGTATGTTTCTGTATTTTCCTCTTAAGTAGTCAGTTGAGAAACGTTGCGTAACATCACATTTGTAACAAGTTTTAACCAAGAAAAAATATACTTAATGACAGATTCATGAACGTATTTCAACCACGAATGTCGCAAGGAGAAACGATTTCTGTTGCAATTATTATCTTATGCGTTTCTTGTATATTTTAATTTCCTAAATACAAGCGACGAATGATATATTTAAGAATCATTTATGGTATAATAATATCCAATGCCAATATATATATATATATATATATAAATGAAACTCAACTGGGTTTTCTGAACATCAAATCAGGTTTCACAAATCTTTTTATGTTGAGACCGTCAGTGAAAAAAGAAATATATAAACGAGTGAAAGCGAACTTATATATAAAAATTTTTTCTTCCTGCAAAAAGTATTTTATTTCATGTTCTACAGGCTCAAATTATTCGGAATAACTTTATTGTTCTTTTTACTAATTTATAAACACTTTCCTGGTAGACTTCCCTTTCAGTAATTACAAAACATTACATAAGACAAATACTAGGAATACTTATTACTGCTGATTGCTTAACGAAATATTGATTTTAAATGAGTCTTTTTGCCGCTTATTGCTTAACGAAATATTGGTTTTAAAGGAATTAGTTCCTTAACACATTGTCTGTTACACTGGAAAGCTAAATTATTTTCATTTGGGAGCAAGATGCTTTAGTTTGAAACAAGTCAAGAGGTATGTAAGTCATATATGTTTACTACTTCTTATTGTTAAAAATGACGAGAATCAAATGCAAAACATATTACCGATTTATCTAGCTATATGATGCAATTACCGAGTTAATTTAATTATTTACAGATGATTTCATCTTATGTTACTTCAAAAGTATTCTATTTTTTAAAAAATTATTTCCAAGATTATACTTCAAGAATGGTTGCTTAGTTAAAAAAAAAAAAAAGGAATTCTCAACTAGGCATACAACTCTTATGTTAGATAGATTTCTCAGAATTTTTTTAAAAAAATTAATTCTACACAATCTGATAAATTCAGGACGATGTAAATGCAAATTCTATACTTAATATAATACTCAATTGTTAATGAATTCTTCTATCGTTTAAGAAATACTTAATCTAGAATAGTTTAAGAAATACCTGTTAATGGATCATTGTAACTAAAACTTGGTATCTGTAGCCCTTCTGTCATCAAAAGTCTTCGTTTCGCGCAGAGTAAGCCGTGATTGATTCTTGCGCCATTAACTGAATAAATCAAATAACAATTCGGCGTTGCAAAACAATGTACCAGTTGAAATCGTTTTATATTAAAAATTGCCCATAAATATTTGCATTTTAAAATTTGAAATTAATTTGTTTCATCTTGTGACTCTGTAAAGATTTGTTCAGTGATAATACCTTACAGTTGAACTCACCATAGTTTTGGGAAATTTTAAATTATTTTCGTTAATTTGCTTCGTATTTTAAATCCCATGTTATTATCTTAAAATCTGTCAATAATATGACTGTAACGGAATTTATCTTACATTTATGACTTAAAAAAAAATCTGTTATTGATTACGTTAACATTACAGTCTTCTTTTAGCTAATTTGTATTTGTATTTTTTTTTTCTGAAATTCAAGCTATGGTGATCAAAATTAAATTTATTCTTTTATGCAAAATGCAGAGCTAAATTTATAATCTTTCGAAATTCAGGACAAAAATATATTAAACTTATTGAAAAGTTTCTTTCAACCAGCAATGATTTATAAAAAAATTCGTTTACTGTTTACCAGTTTATCACAATTGTAAAAAAAATTATGAGTAGGGAATTTTTATTTATCGCTAACTTCAAGAGTGAAATATTTTTTTAAAATAAAATGCATTTACAGGATATTATTTGTCGACGAACTCACAATTCGCAGCTATTTAACACTAAAAGTTAAATACAGAGGTCATAAAACCTTGTTTAATAACATAATACTGTAATTTAGCTTTTAGTAATATTTCGTTAAGATCACAAGCTAAGCATCAACTGAAAGCTTAAAAACTGTTTTCATTAAATTTTATCAAGAAGTATTTCCATATTTGCAATCACAATGAAATGAGAATTTCATCTCCTATTCAAGAAACCTCAACAGTCTTAAAGTAGTTAAATTAATGTATGCAAAGCAACAACGTTCTCCCAGTTTGAGGATTTATGTTATGGAAATCAACTTTTAAAACATAAACTAACGATAAGAAAATTTTAAAACATTGATCATATCAGTTTCAAGGATCTTAAAAGTTTTTCCCTCACTTGATTTGTTTCATGTTTGTAAATATGGGATTTTGCAACCGATTTTTCACTCTTTTTCTTGATAGGATAAAAAGTTTTTATATTTATATATTTTCGATGACTCTGGACTAATTTAATACTTTTAGAACTCATTTATTTTTAATCAATTGATTTAATTTAACTTTGATTCGATATTTAGGGGAGTCCTAAGTCTAAAATGGAGGAGGAGGGGAGGGGGGGGTGATTTTTATATCCCCCAAAAATATTTATACATATGAAATATAAATTAAGTGTAAAAAGGATTAAAATAGAAAATAACTCTTCTAATTAATATATTAATAAATCTTTAAAGACTGTTTTTAATTAAATATATTACTGATTGCGTATGAAAAGTTTTCAATCTTACAGTCGTATAAACTATTAATTAAAGAAATTCTTGAATGCAGTTAGATTAACATGATATTCGAAATTTTATTTATCATTAAGTATATATTTGAACTTACATTCAGTTTTACCATGTGATATCAGGTGAGAAATGGCACTATATGACATCGTCAACATGAAAGCAAATAGAAAAAGGCTCTAATAATTAGTTATAACAGAAATGTTTTTTTGTGTGTTTGTAAAATCGCGTGTTTTCAAGAAAGACACCTATATAGATAAAATAAAAAATATTAAATATAAATACGTGAGTAAAAAATTAAATCGAAAACCTTGATTCGAACCGAGGAGTGCAACAAACGTGTCATCCGTGTTGACCTGTATTTCACGACCCGCAGTTCCAAGTGTGAATTGAATATGCTTATTGTAATATGTACCTATAAATTTTTTCAAATGTAAAAGTGTGGTTTTCAGGAAAAACACCTATATGGATAAACTTAAAGAGCAAAATCTTATCTGAGAATAAAATTTGATACAAATCTTTAGAGCCAGTTCAGAAGTGCATGAAATAAATTTATATAAATACAAGAATTGTTCGTTTAAAGTTGTGAGATTAATTTCTTTATGTTTTTACTGTTATGAAATATAACGATGTGAAAAAGAAAAATAAGGAGCTGCATTTATTCCTTCACGACAGATAACTGATAACAAGTTGATTATGAGCTTTATATTGACTAATTTTATAGTTACTATCTTTCCAATTTTGCTTTTAAAACTAGTGCTAGTTAGATTGAATACAATTTTATTAATTTTTCAGTTGATTTTTTAAAGACTTGAAAGATTTATCATGGACGATGTGCAGATCAAAAAGCGAGTAGCTGTCATTGGTGGTGGCGTTTGTGGCATATGCAGTGTGAAATGTCTTAAAGAAGAAGATGTAGAGCCGATATGTTTCGAAAAGACTGGATTTTTTGGTGGAACTTGGAGATATCATGAAGATGACGTGGATGGTAAGTGAAATCGTGCGATAAATAATTTTTATGTTTAATTACATTTTTGTAAGTAATTTGTTGGATATCTCTCTGAAATTTTATTATTAACTCTACCAAAAACTGTATTGTTTGGTTGATGTCGATTCATCTGTAAATAGGTAAAAGTCTACGATTCGTTTTGTAGAAAAAAAAAAAAAAAAAAAACCCAACATCCTGTTAAAAGCGATTGCATATCAAAAAATTACGGAAGATGATGTTTTATTTAGCTCACACGTGAAATAGAAATTGTTTAGTCATGAAAAAAAAGTTTAAAATGCAGAAACTTCCCGGACATTATTATCAAAATGATTGGAATAGATAAGAATTTAGAGTTGATTAGCGTTTTTCAATATTAAGATACCAATTATCACTTATTGTTTCCATCGTTTATTTAAAGCATTGTCCAACATTATCTTTAGTATCTCACTAACTCCGATAATATGAATAAATTATTACTTATTCAATGAAAACTCAATTTTTGATGTGTCATATTCAAGTTATGCACCAGAAAAAGAAGCAATACAATTCAATTAGGACGATCACATTCGTGAAGCGATAAACAATCCAGCATTGTATTAAATAATTTTTATTTGGCAAAAATTAAGCTACTAAATTTTTATTACCTAAGCCGAATACACAGAAAAAAACATTATCAACAATGTTTCTCGTTTGTTTTCAGTGCAATTTATTTTCAAATAAATTTCAGTCAAATAAACAAACGTGTGGACATTTTTTTCTCTTTTCTGTAGCATTTACTGTCTTTTTTCAGTAATTGCTGAACAATGGTTGATTTAAGAAAATGGATATAAGCGATAGAAGTTTGTACAATCGAAACTTCTGGCAAAAAATTCCGGAAAAAGGCATGTTTCTATCGAATAAATGTATTAAAACAAGCTATCATGTGCCTCATGGCAGGGAGAGGAGTTATCCATTTATTTTTCTTTTAAAATAAATTTGAGAATTGTAGTAATTCAAGAAGACATTATCCTTCCCTAATATGAAGTTGATCGGTTATTTGAATAATTGGGTAATCGCGAACAGTAACACGGTTACTTTGACTTTTTTTAAAATGACCATCACCAGACCAAGCATCAACCCTTGCCATAAGAGATACATTCAGCATCAAAGATGTGTTTAAGATAAACATACTAACAATATTTCATCCTCCAGGAAAGCAAGAATCCGCTTCCTTATCAGGCGACTTCTTATCTCCATAGTTCATATGCTCTTAGGTGGTTGGAATTTTAGCTTTAATACTACTGCACCTTGAATCGAGAAGATTTACAGTTAATGGATCAGAGCAATCAGCATTAATAGCAGAAATTAAAGTACTGATTTTCACATTAAACAACACATGCCTTGAAGAAGTTACGAAAAACACTTGTAGATAGACTGATATTTAGAAAATAATTACATTTAATATTTTTAGAACATAGCATTTCCATCAACCTTTTGCAGAGATACTTTGAAAAACAATTGAATGCATAACCAATTTATACGTATTAAAAAATTGACAATCTCCATCTCTACCTAAAAATGATGAAATAAAAATTTTTGTTGTATCATGAATGTTTTCCCAATTGAAGGGTTTGCTGTAAAAAGGAGGTAGCTCCAATTTTTCAAGTTTGAAGAAAGTCGTAAAAAACGTCTGAAAATTCTAAATTCTAATGAGACAAATAGCACCATCTATTGAGTTAAGCGAGAATTAATGATTGACACTGCATCTCTTTGGTACTAAATGAAAAAGGATTTTTTACCACGTGATATTGC
Organism: Argiope trifasciata; assembly: GCA_026543055.1. Lineage (NCBI taxonomy): Eukaryota > Metazoa > Arthropoda > Arachnida > Araneae > Araneidae > Argiope > Argiope trifasciata. Next base: position 1,108,555 of record JAPMOQ010012449.1, read on the forward strand.
ATGTAACTCTAAGTTCTCCCAAAATATAGCTACATCATTTTGCTGCAAACGCTTCAGTTATTGTAGTTGAGGTCTGCATATAATATAATGTTAAAAGTTTGAAATTCAAATTGAACGTCTTACAGTAAAATTAAGTTTCAACTTAGAATGGGATTAACACACAATAAGTCTATTCTGTGTAAATACTTTGATCTTCATTTAATAATTTTTTGCTGATTTCAGGATTAGCCGCTGTCACTTCAGCTACCGTCGCTAACAACAGCAAAGAGATGTCGGCCATTAGCGATTTTCCACCACCAAAAGAAATTCCCAACTATCTTTCTCATAAAAAAGTCTACGAAATGGTTTGTGCATATGTTAATCATTTTGATATCCTACGATATATGCACTTCAATCATGAGGTGATCAGTGTCAGGAGAGCTGAGGATTACGAAACATCTGGAAAGTGGACAGTAACTGTCAAAAATTTACTGACGAATAAAGTGATGACAGATACTTATGATGGTGCATTTATTTGCACTGGTCAATTCGGATACCCCAACATACCGAACTTTCCAGGGCAAGATAAATTCAAAGGGCGGATTCTTCATTCAAAACAACTGAGAACGTTCGAAAGTTTTAAAAATGAACGAGTTGTCGTTGTAGGAGTCGGCTGCTCTGGAGTGGACGCTGCTACAGAAACAAGCAATTTTGCTGAGCAGGTATGAATATTTTTTGTTTGCCCCGCTGTACAATTTATTTGAGTTTAAAAAAAATGCACGCATTAGAAAATGAGTGCACAGGTTTTGTCTCTGATAGTACCATATTTTCTCTAATAAGCCTATGACATAAGATTGAGATGAGAAGTAGAGATAACAAACTTAAGAAATTAATATTTCGGTATCAAAGTATTGCTGAACATAAAAAAACGGCACATTTTATTTACAATAAATTTTACTGGAGCTAATTTTTAGTCAACAAAGTTATATATAACTAATTATTTCGATCAACAAACTATACCTCAGCAATACAGTCAACTTTGAAAAATGTTATTAAAATCTATGAAATCAGTTCACATATCTTGAAAGTACTGAAGACCATTAAGCTTTTCATTGAAAATGTTATGCAATACAGACTTGAAAGGTTTTCTTGGGTCATAGAAAACATTTTGGAGCAAGTATATGCAGGAATGCCATTGCAATCACGCTGTAGGTAATATATATTTCCATGTTCTTCAATATTAAATTTCTTCACTCAACGCCATGGGTTGATGCTGATCTATCAGTCTATTAAAGCATTTTATTATCATTTAAGCATTTGAAAGATTTTCTATGCTACTATATCTATGAAGTCAATATTTATATGCAGTAGAAAACTGAAAATAGAAGTAGATTCTAATCACAATACACAGACGCGTCGTTTTAAAACACCAAATATCTTTATAATGTACGAAATCTTAACTATTATTATTTTATTCACCATTATGACATTCAAGCCCGAGGCAAATGATGATTTTAAAAATTCCTTGTACCAAAGATAAGTACAATCATTAATTGATAATTCATAAAATCGTTTCCTTCACTAAATCCTTTATATTTTGAATCTACTTTCACAGCTTCGAATATTCACATGTTTATGTTTCGTACCGTTGAATTTACACCATTAAAGATAACGGATTTCTTTTAGGGAAAAAGGTATATTTATAATTAGAAAAGCGAAAGCTAAACTATGTGCATTTTTCAACTTTAATTGAAACATATATATCACTGAGGGATTTCTTAAAGTATTTCTAAAAAATGAAGTTTTAGGAACTAAGAATTTTTATTGGTAATGTATTTATTTATCAACTTTCAGATCTTTAAACTCCTCATAGAAATTAGTAACTATAGCAAATAACGAAATTTAAAATTAACAACAAAATTTAAACCATGCTACTTATTCAGGTAAGTTAAAGATTTACTTTTTAACTTTTAAGCAGTAATGTCGGTAACAGCTCGGATTATATTTTCTAAAAAAAAGTTTCTCACAGTTTCTGAAGTAAAAAGAAGTAGCAACTTACAACCATGATGCTTCCAAACAGCCTCATAAGAATTATTGCTCAAAATGACGAAATCATACCAAGTATTCTTTGCCGGAAGAAAATCTAATACAAGAGAAGATAAATTTACTTAAATAAAGCAAAGGAGCAGGAATGATTGTGAACTTTTATTTCAGTAACAAAACCAACGACAAACGCATGGTTTATTTCATAGGTTTAATTTTATGCTACTTTATTCCGCTGATACACCTTTGTAAAGAGACACAACGGATGATGCACGAATCAATGCCTGTGGCTTACGCATAAACTAAGATGAAACTGGCATCCAAATAATGTTTCAACGAAGAAACCGATGCATGTTGAAGTAAGGCACGCTTTTTAGCGTCGAATCTACAACTAAGAACATTTTCTAGGGTTAAAGATTAGTTTGGAGGCTTCATTATCGACAAAGACGATTCTTCATAGCAAGCTGATGTAACCTTGTAGTCTAAGATACCATTAAGAGTTTCCATAAAACGATTAGACGAAGGAAGAAGAAAAAAGAAACCCCATTCAATGGAAATTGCAGTTTTTCTCCAAGAATGTACTTCATTTGAGTTTTTCTAGGACAATCATGCTTCATCATTAGGTGGTTATCTACTCTTCTTGTCACATCAAAGGTATGTAAAGCTAACTATTATATACAGCCGTAAGTAGTAAAAATACCGATGACTTCTTAAACAAACGTAAATCCAATCAAGTGGAAGAAAATCTATTCCTCTTTTATTTCAGTTAAAATTATTATTCAATGAAATTATATTATCCAGTTAAATTTAAAATCCATTAAGATCATTTAATCATGCTTTTTTTTTATTAGAGGTGCGCACTTGCTTTACATATTTTTATATTCTGTTGGAAAACGCATGAAATAAGGAGATCATGCAAAATGGGGGACGACATATGAAATAAGCAGTTTCGTTTATTTAATCCCGTGCTTTCTATTTTAGGTGTATCTAAGCAGTCGCAATGGAGCATGGATCTTTCCTCGTCTAGGTCCTTATGGACTTCCTTTTGATATGTGCTACCTCAGAAGATGGTCAGACTTCTTGTATCGTACTCTACCCCTTTCTTGGACCAGCTGGATGTTTCAAAGAAATCTGGAGCGACAGAAATTTAATCATGCTTTATACAGTTTGAAACCACCCAGTCATCTCTGGGCTCAAGATCCTGTTTTGACAGACATATTACCATCAAGGATAATATCAGGTCATGTAATTGTTAAGAACGATATTAAGACCTTCACTGAATCAGGAGTTATATTTGAAGGTGAAACAAAAGCAATAGATGTTGACACTGTTATAATGGCCACTGGCTATGATTGGAAATTTCCTTTCCTTGAAGATGGGATAATAACGAAAGATGGAGATTGCTTAAACTTATATAAATGTATGTATCCAACTCAGTTGCCGCATGCAACTCTTGCCATTCTTGGGTTTTTATTACCATTAGGACCAGGCTTTCCTCTGGGCGAATCTCAGTGCAGATGGGCATCTCTCCTTATTAGCGGCAAAGTCAAACTTCCCAGTTCCAAGGATATGCTTGCCGAAGTCCAGAAAAAATATGAAGCCAACCTTAAGCGATATAAGAGATCTGACCGATTGACAACGAGAGTTGATTATATTGAGTACATGGATGACATTACATCTCAGTTCGGTGCAAAGCCAAATTTATTTAAGATTTTTTTCACAGATCCGAAGCTGTTTTGGGCTTTATGGCTGGGTCCTTCTTTGCCATACCAATACCGTTTGCAAGGACCTCATAAATGGGATGGAGCACGAGAGGCTATTTTGACATACAAAGAGCGAATGGAATATCCCCTTAGAAGACAAGGATATAGGAAAAACAAGAGGAAATTTCAAGGATTTCCAGTAAAGATTTTTATTGCTCTTATTGTATTTTGGTTCTGGATCTTCGTTCTTGCTGAAGTTGAAAATTTGTGAAGTAATTGATAGATTTCGATTCTGCCAAATTTCTTTGCAAGTACAAAGCTATAAAATGCAAAAAAAAAAAAAAAAAAAAATTCCTCTAAAAAAAATACTTTTTGCACTGACCTTGAACTGAATCCTCATACACTGTTTTTTTTTCTTTCCTTAAATTTGTGTCACAAAAAAAAACTGTTTCTAACAACGTCAATATAAACCATTTTGAAGTAGCATAATTTAATAAATTTTATTGTTAATGATCAATCATTTTCATGCTGTTAGATAAGCTATAGTAAAAATTATTAAGCGATTATTTATAATATTTTTGAAGTTTAATATTAAGTGAAAGAATTATATTCAAATACTAAATTACACTGATATTGCCTATTTTGAAATTATCTTGATAAATACATTTTGTAATTCAATTACTTTTTTATGAATGTTTAATTTTAATAAATAAATTTTACTTACATTAAACTGTTTCATCTCATTTTAGATATTTGAACAATAAAAAGATTAGCGAAAGTTTTTAGCCTTTAATAAATAATGAGAGTAATATTTTCCATACAATTTGCATTTAGACATTTTAAGACTAAATAAATGTCGCCATTTCATAACCACCATCTACACATTATTCAAAAGAACTTGCCTCTCTCACATTTGTAAAATACAATAATGTTTTATTTTAAGATTTCAATAAATGTTCAATATAGGCTTCATGCTTCTTTAGCTAAAAGTTTTGTTTTAAAAGCAATGTAGAAGTACGTGAAAGAAAACAATGGTAATATTATCCATCAAGTATGTATCTACCGAAAGCTAATCAGTGACCTGAAAAATTCATTAAAAAAAGAAAAAGAAAAAAGAAAGAATGAATGATATTCTTAAAGCCATGTCCTGTTATTCTTGTATACTGTAATGAAACTAACTAGTATTTTTTAAAAAAAATTTAAAGCGAAATGTTTTTAATGAAATGTAAAGAATTGTTTCTTTAAAAGAATGTAGACCTGTCTATAACTACTGTTTCATAATCAAAGTATCGCGCATTCGAATTTCGATTCAATGTGCTGAGACATGCTATATTTTGAGAATCTTGTCTTTAGGTTAATATTGCAATTATTAAGAACGCAAAATTGCTTCAGGCGTCATCGTCTTCAATTGTCATCTCAGAAAACGAAGCTCTTTTGTCAGTATTTCGAAATCTAACCTAAAACAGATGATCAGAAATGAAAAGCTATTGGAATACTTCTCAGCAGTTTCAAGTCAATGTAATTACTTTTTGTACAGACGGAAGTTTTTAATACTTGCTCAACAAGCAAATAGATAAATTCTAACAAAACCAATATGATAAGAAGCTGTTCTGAAGTAAAAAACGATTTTGATATTTGATTATATCGATTTTTGATTCAATACTTATTATTGATAAAACTGGTTATTTTCATGTAAGAAATGATATTATTTTGAAAAATTAAAAAGAAAAATTCATGAAACATAAAGAAGAAATCTATTTCAAGGATCATGATTTTATATGACCTGATTGCATATATCATTATATATAGTATATTTTACTTAAAGACTGGCATAAACTTACACGCTTAAGTACATCTGTCTTTGCCTGATAATGATTATTTATATTCTTTTTTTAAACCGAATAAAAATGTAAAAAAGACTAACTTCATTTTCCATTCTAAAAATATTTTTAATTAAATTATTAAAATCTACGGAGTAAATATTTATTAAGATCCTGCACTATGAATGTTTTTTTTTATCACTATGGATTAATACATTAAAATGTAGAAGCAAAAATTAATGAAAATTATATCGTTAAAATAATTTTAATTCCGCTCTCTGACATCTTATAATATCGCTAATCATCTATAATATCTGTAGCATCAGTTGAAAATTACCACTTTGTAAAGCTATATAATAGGACAGCGAAAGTTACATTTTCATATCTTTTATGGTTTTTGTTTTCTAAGAAATTCGATTACGTATTTTTCTTGTCCTAATTTGCTGTGCTCACTTTTCTTTCATACGAATTATTAAATGAGAAAATACCGTAACCTTTAAAAACTTAGGCATCTTGCTGAATGTCCCTGCTGGGGACCTGCCTCAACCTGATAAGAATAAATTTCGAGACAATATTTGTCGTTATATAATACACTGATGGAAAAAAAAATCCCAACACTAGGAAGGAGCTGTGCTAGATAAATGAAATTTGGTAGGCATGTTTATAAATCTGAAAGATGACGTCGATTCAAATTTCGAGCTACGCGCATAAGTGTGGCGCTAGTAGCGACACTATGAACATGCAAATGAGGTTTGCTTTAATTACGCGCTGTAAGGTTCGTGATCGTTATTTACAGTTGAGATTTGATGTAGTGAGTTAATGTTAGTCAAAGATGCCTCTGAGAAGACGAAGAAGCCATTATCAACAGCTCACTAATTTGAACGAGGTCATGTTGTAGGGCTGCGAGAAGGTGGGTTTTCTTTCCGCGATATTGCTGAAAGACTTGGCAGGAATGTATTCACTGTGCATGAGTATTGGCGGCTGTGGTTAAGGGAAGGAAGAAGACCAGGTTCCGGGCTGCCACGTGGTGCTACTGAGAGGGAAGACCGTCATATTCGGCGTATGGCTGTGGCTAATCGTACTGCGTATGCAGCTGAAATTCGAGCTGCAGTTGGCACCACAGTGACACAACGAACTGTCACAAATCGGTTACTTCAAGGACAGCTCCGAGTCAAACGCCCTGTACAGTGCATTCCACTGACTCCAAACCACTGCCGTTTGCGACGTGAGTGGTGTCAAGCCAGAGCTCATTGGAGGATGGAGTTGAGATCTGTTGTGTTTTCTGATGAAAGCCGGTTCTGCCTTGGTCGCAGTGATAGCCGTTTGTTGGTTAGAAGGAGGCCAGGTGAACGCCTGCTAGTGACCTGTCTGTCGCCTAGACACACAGGGTCTACTCCTGGAGTTATGGTTTGGGGAGCCATTTCGTATGACAGCAGGAGCACTCTCGTGGTTATCCCACGCACCCTGACTGCAAATTTGTACGTCAGTCTAGTGATACAACCTGCTGTGCTGCCATTCATGAACAGTATTCAATGGGGTGTTTTCCAACAGGATAACACTCGCCCTCATACCGCTGTTGCAACCCAACATGCTCTACAGAGTTTCGACATGTTTCCTTGGCCTGCTAGATCACCAGATCTTTCTCCAATCGAGCACGTATGGGACATCATTGGACGACAACTCCAGCGTCATCCACAACCAGCATTAACCGTCCCTGCATTGACCGTCCAAGTGCAACAGGCATAGAACTCCATCCCACAAACTGATATCCGACACCTGTACGACACAATCCATGCACGTTTGCATGCTTGCATTCAAAATTCTGGCGGTTACACCGGTTACTAATGTATCAACATTTCCCATTTGAAATGGCTCTTCTCGCCAATGGCTCTACTTGTCATCTTGAAACTTTAATCAATTAAATATATTACCTAGACAAATGTATTCCTAAAATTTCATTACTGTACAATAATTTTTTCTTGGTGTTGGGATTTTTTTACCATCAGTGTAGTTAACTTGATAAATAAAAAATATAACCAGCTAGAAAGATGAAATTTAGTACGTGGCCTTATCATTATAATTCTAATTTTGCTTCATATTTTGAATCCAATCGGTAGGAAAGAATACAATCAAAATAGGTCTCATTTTTTGCATTGTATTATGAAAAATTTAATTTACTATATTGTGCTATTACACAAGAAAGAACAGAAGGAATTAAACATTGCCTTTGGTTTTCCGATCGAAATAGTGATTCATATTTTACTGTTTAGAAATATTATGATAATTCGCAAATAGCAATTGTTTTTTTCAGAGAAATATTTTTTGAGTTAATAATTCTAACATTTATACTCAAATACAGATGACGTCAAATTGTTTATAGCAATTACAGACAAACGAATGAATATGAATGAGAAGAAATTAGAAAAAAAATTTCAATTGCTGCATCTCAGACCCACTGAAATAAACCTCTAATGTCACTTGTTCTCTAAAGCAGAATTTCTATTCGAACCTTTAACAGGGCTGCAGATGATAGTTTATTCATTTTACAATTTTTGGGCATCATTTGATCTTCTCAAAGAAAAAATTTGTTTTTATTCCATAAAATTCTATAATTCAACAATATTCTATAAATTCTAAAATCTATATGAATAAAAATGAGTGTTTGTCTGTATGACTCTTATGAGCTGCCGTACCGCTCATCCGATTGCGATGAAACTTTGAGTACTTATAACTTCCCCTTGTTTATTTCTGTTGATAATGGAAAAACAAAAACAAAAAAATATTGCCAACCTTAAAGTTTTGAGTAATAAAGTTAAAGAAATGGAATTAATATTATTTACGCTTCTCCTTTATACATTACTCAATTTCAATGAATGTATTCATTTCCGATACGAAAATAAATATTATTCTTTCTATCATTGTTAATTAAAAAAATTTAGTTTTATTAACGTCCCGTTGTAAAGCAACACTAGGGCTATTTTGGGATGGACCTCGTATTTTTGAACCACTGTTAGATGACGAGGACGACACCTGAATTGGCACCTCCTCTCCACACCGCAGCACACCAGCGGGTGGAGGTTTGGCCGGACAAATTTAACGTACAAGAGATCCCCTTACACGACGTTCTTCGGTGGAATCGAGTCTCGATTCTGAAGCCCTCCGGTTCCGAAGCTGAGACCTTACCACCAAGCCACCACGGCTCCAGCTAATAAAACAAAATAATTATTTTATATTTCAAATGATATTTCCAAAATTGTTTCTTCTGCGGCAGCAACGGGCCGCGGTGGCCTGGTGGTAAGGTCTCGGCTTCGGAACCGGAGCGTTTCAGGTTCGAGACTCGATTCCACCGAAGAGCCATCGTGTGAGGAAGTCTCTTGCACGTTAAATCTGTCAGGCCAAACGTCCTCCCGCTGGTGTGGCGCGGTGTGGAAAGAAGGGTGTCTGTTCAGGTGTCCTCCTCGTCATCTGACCGTGGTTCAAAATTACGAGGTCCGTCCCAAAATAGCCCTCGTGTCGCTTTAAAACGGGAAGTTAATATAACTAAACTAAACTAAACTCTGCGACAGCAACGCGCCGGGTACCAGCTAGCATTCTATAAAATGAAAGCTTTCAATAAAATGATTCAACTGCTTGGCGTTGTTTGTTATTATTACAAGATATTTTTATTTTGGCATGGTCTGAATTTCTATCCTAGTCTGCTAGCAATTTTGAAAACAGTAAACTAAAACTTGCTGTGTTTTGCGTTTTAATGACTAAAATTACGACTGGAAAATGAACTTTTGGAAAATATAAATAATTATCGCAACTGTAACAGAGTTGATTTACTCTTATTCTTCCATTCGGGCTTTGTGAACTTTAAATGGCTCTAAAGGTGGGTTCACACGAGGCTTTTTATTGTCCGCAAACATTGTCTCTCTGCTGTTGTCCCGGCATTGTCCCCGTGTGAACAGTTGAGACAACGCGGACAATGTTTGTCCCGACGAGACAATCATTTGCCATTGTCCCGTTGTGGTCACGTGATTTTCCAAAAGTAGGCGTGATCTTCTATTGCGGACAATAAAAAGCCCACCTTAAGACAAAATTTAAAATTATGTAAAATCTTGGAACGAAATTATGTTAATTTTTGATTGAAAATACTTATGTTTCGGAATAAAAAATTTATTAATCGAATAAATTAATATTAATTTCGGAAATCTATTAATCAAATAAACTGAATATTTAGTTTAACTATACTAACGTCCCGTTTTAAAGCAACATTAGAGTTATTTGGGAACGGATCACGTAGTTTTGAACCCTAGTCAGATGATGGGGAAGGTACTTGAGCTCTGGTTTCCTTCTGGCGAACTTACCGAGTATAGTCTTTAATCAGAGGCGGCGGCAAAAGGTCATCGATGGGGGGAGGGAGAGGGCAAGATAAACCCGATAAGGGGTAAGCACAATTTCTCTAATTTGGCTTCAAAATAGCTTATAATAACTAATTTTATATTTTAATTAAAGAAAATTGAGTATTATTTAGATTTATTGTTCAGATACTGGCATTTTCTCTAAATGTTGAAAATTGTTAAAGATATTTTTTTTTAAATGAATTTCTTTTACTGGCCATCAAATGATTATCAATGTTTGAGTTCATTTTTATGAGAATTTTGATATTTACTTCAAGAAAAATTATGATTAGATTAAATTCTAGATTCTAATACATAGTGATAGAAAAATAGGTTGCAACACTAAATTACCTAAATTCTTAGTGGCATGATCAATGAAAGATTTAACGAGAGATGTGTTTTTAACTGTTTTCAGTTTCGCTCAAATTTGTGTAAATTCTTAATCTTTTGGATCTGCTTTTTAATACTTATAAAATGTTTCATTGACAACAAAAATAAAATAATAGAATATAACTACAATGATTCATAAATGTTTAATACTAGATAATGATAAGCAAAATAGTATTTTATTAAATGAAATGATTAAATCTAAAAATTTATGAAAGAGTTTCTTGGTTAATTTATTTTCTTGAAACTGAACTACGATACTACAATATATAATTATGTGAAAAGAATTTATGTATAAGGCACCATGGCTGCAAATTAAAACACGGACAAATAATAAAATTCTTATAAACCCCCTCCAATTCAAAAAATGAAAGAAAACATCATAATTTTTTTGGGCAGCGATACCGTGAAAATTTTTTAATCTCCCTTCTTTTCAAGTTAGAACTTTTAATGAAATATTTTCTCATAGATCTTTCCATGTCTTCACTCCCTTTCTTAAGACTGGAGCTACATTATTTTGTTGCACAAATTCGAATGCTTCCCACTCGTATGCCTTTTAGTGTAATCAGTGTCAATTAAGTTTAGTTATATTAAAGTACCGTTTTAAAACAACATTACAACTATTTTGGGACGAGCTTCGTAATTTTGAATGCCACTGTCAGAGGACGAGGACGACACCTCAGCTAGCAAGAAGCTTCCACACCAGAGAAAGTACGTTTTACCCGCCGTATTTAATGAGCACCAGACCCGCTTTCTGTGGAATCGGATGTCTAACCGAAAAACCCTCAGCTTTCGAAGCTAAGAATTTACCACCAGACTACCGCGGCCCCAATCAATATCAAAGCAAAAATCATTCTTTTTAACGTAGTTATCCACCTTAAATAATTTTTAAATAGGGGTTGCAATAACGAGCAAAAATTCAGATGTTACTAATCCGAGGCAAATAACCTCGCATGCTCGAACGAAAATTTGTACACGAACAATATAGAATGAGAAACAAATACGATGATATTACTTTTTCTTAAGAAGGCAGGGAAAAATATTTTGTAAATTTATGTACAAATTTATTTTTTATGTCATTTATAAAAGTATGAAAAAGATACAAATCAAACATTAAATTATCCATATTAAGCTTAAATCTATACATATATGTGCATATTTAAACTTAAAAACAAATGGATTTTGTTCAAAAAGCATTAAATCTTGAATCTGAACTCCCTATCTTGATTCTTTGGCACTTGTTTTTATTGTTAAGCACTTTTTCTCCCTTGAAACTATTGTAAATTAATATTCCTGCCCCAAAATGAGTATTTTTCCGGCAACTACATGCATTGGTTTTTCTAAACCGTGTCCCATACAATAGTGAGTCTTGACTCGCACATCAAATAAACAAATTTTTAATTTTCAATCTATAATTTAGTGAAAGTATTAATTTAAAATGCAAAAATCACTTTAAAAAACCTTAGTATCACTAATATCTTTTTATTATTGAAGGAATTGAAATAATAATAATAATCTAAAATAATAAGAGTCATCTAATTAAATAGTTACTTAAATTCGTATGTCAAGAGATTAATGTTATATATGAATATTCTTGAATAGCTATTTTAATCATCATTTTATCAAGAACTTTTATCCAATGATTATAAAAAAATGAGAAGCCTGAAGATTATATTGTTTTTGATGTGAAGAGTAATTGAAAGAAAAAATTGAAGAAAAAATATATATTCTCCGATTGCATAGTTGTAATAGTGAAGGTAGAATTTGAAAACATTTGATGCAAATTTATTTAAAAGATTTAGTTCATGTTTGATAGGTTATTTTAAGGTTTTTCAAAAGTTATTGTATCACAAATTTTACATTTTATCGTCGATTTCAATCGGTAATATTTCATTAGTGAAATAATTATAGACATTAGCTTACAAAAAACAGATATTTTACTATTAAATGAACTTCCTTTATAATCATGCGATTTATTTAGTCTGCTGATTTATAGTGAATTCTCATAATTTGGACTAACAACAAGGAGTCTGAAAGATAATAATTTTCTTTTTCATCCTTAGATTGAAAACTTTCATTCATAAGAAAGCATTTCATAAGAAAAACAAAAACAGTCATCAGCACAGTATTCAAACTCTCTCGAAATCACTGAAATATCAAACCGATAAGATTATTTTTAACTTTGAAATCATTAGCTCAATTTTTCTACACTAAACAAAACATACCTGTATGGGGTCTAATTTTTATCTTAATCTTTCCAAGACTTTCACGTCAAAATAAGTAAAGTACACTTTATCCACAAAATCTAAATATTTCTTTGTTGTTGTTTTTCTATGTAGTTATCTCATATATAGTAGAAACACTTTGGGGAATCTACTTATCTTTTGGAAGGTTTCTTCCAACTGGTACTCAAAAAGGTACACTTTTCCGTACAAAATCTAAATATTTCTTTGTTGTTTTTCTAAGTAGTTACCTAATATACGGCAAAAGCATATTGGGGAATATACTTAACTTTTGGAATATTCATTTCAGCTGGAACTTAAAGGTAAAAATTGCTTTTACCCAAACTTGATAATCGTGTACACGTGCACAATAACGAGCTAAGAAAAACAATTACGGGAGGACTGGAAAAATGTCATAAATTGAAAGACGAATGATGAAAGCAATGGGTAAGACATACATTTACCTACAGGTTAATGATCTGGTCTGAACTCGGATTCCTAATTTTATAATATACTTAACAGACAGTTTACCAGTTTAGAGGAAACTCCTGAATAAATAATTCATTCTTGGTTAGAATTTATATAAGGCAAATTAATATTTAAAACCTACATACATCTGAACTCTTTAATTGGCAAATGATGAAGAAAAGTTGTAGAAAACAATATTTTGAGTATAAATGTCAAATAAATAAAATATGCATGATATATTTGCATGTTCTTTGAAATTTATTTTAAATAATTAATTTAAAATTAACTAAATGTTAGAAATTTATTTTAATTTAATTAAATTTTAGAAATTTATTTTAAATAAATAATTTCGATTTAATTAAATTAAAAAAAATACTTCAATCAATTTCATCTTAATTAAATTTTGGATGTTTGCTTTCATTAATTTCAATTAAATTAAATTTTAAGAATTTATTTCAAATAATTTTAATTTAATCAAATTTTAGAAACTTATTTTAAATAATTAATTTTAATTTAGTTAAATTTTAGAAATTTATTTTAAATAATTAATTTTAATAGCATTAAAGCATAGAAATTTATTTTAATTATTATTCAGAAATTTGTGCAAGAGAGATTTTTTTTACGATGCCTATATATAGCATGTAAAGTACTAGATCACTCATAAGAGTCACTGAAACAACATACTGCTTCTGAGAAACCTACAATATAAAGTGTAAATGTAAAAAGAATTATGTATTATGTACATGTATATGTTGGTTCCATATCTCCTCCTAAACGACTGGGTTGAATTCAATCTAATTCTGCAAACTTATTATTTAAGATAAAAGAAAGAGCAATGTCGTCTTTTCAAAATACAAAATTAATTGAATATTCATTTACTTAGAAATTAAATTAAATTTGGCCTTTTTTTTTTTCATTATAACTTCAAGGGATAATATTTCCGAAGATATTTTTAAACCACTTTGAAATTCAGAATTTACCATTTCCATGCTATCAATTTTCCTTTTGAACAATACTTGTTTAAAATGATATAGATTTTTTTAAAAATTGAACACATTAGAATTTATGTTAAAGTTGAACTACTCTACCGGTACTTTTAGAGATTTTTGTTTTATTTTAATACATACCTGTTTTTTTTTTCAAAGTAATTATATATATCAATGCCTAAAAAGAGGGATAAATCAATCGATGAATTGGTGGCAAGAAACTCAAAGCTCTTGGGAGCAAATAAAGCAGATAATCGACGATAGCAGCGGCTTCAGGTTACGAAAAAGTAGTCAATATTTAGCCTTTTTTCGGCATAAACTTCAGAGGCAATTATTACAATATATTTTTTTTTGTCATCTCAATTTTTTTTTCCCATTTCAATGATATCAATTTCATTTTTGTGCAATTTTTCTTTCAACTGTTATTTTGTAGAAAATTTAATACAGATGACTTTAAAATAAGGAAAGCCATAGGCACTTTTTTAATAAGTAGAGCTACTCTATCTCTGTTTCTTTAAATTTCTCATAATTTCCATCTCCAATCAGGAAAAATTCCACTTGAAGAATTATAAATTTGCATAAAGTGCAAAGTTTTCTTCTGGTAGAAAAATCCTCCTATTGATTAAAAAATGATGTAATGAACTGTGGAATTGAGGAAATTCCTAAATTAAATAATGCGATGATTGAAATTATCAATGCAAAGCTCAACCACAAAGAAAAAGAGATAAAATTCAAAAGATAAGTAAACAATCACCCCTCAATAATTTTCAAAGGTTATTTAAAGGTAAACATGTTGAGATATCAGATATCAAACAGGAAATAGAATTACTTTGTTTATGATACACTTAATAGCAATTGTCAGATATATCTTGATAAATAATGCTTCTAAATGCATGATATAGTTTATAACACATTACAAAAATTGTTACTGATATAAAGCAACATTTTTTCCATGGAAGATCTTAAAACTTCCTTTAGGTAATGTAACAACTCCAGATTCTTCAAATCGCAAACATTTAAATGAAATTTCTTAATTTCAGGATGGGAGATTTTAACAAAAAGTAAGATCTTTGGTTCATGAATTTTACAAACAACGCATTTTATAAGCATAATTATATAAGAAAAGTGATGAAGAATATACGGTATCATAGCAACCTTAATAATGACAACAGTATTTTGATTTTTAGACCTTGCATTCTAATCACTCATTTTCCGAGATGGCTATCGAATATCTGAACAACAATAGGAAACTCGAAATTAGGATTTAGATAAGATAAAAATTTTAAGGACCAAATTTATTGTTGTGTCAGATATTTTAATAATCTTTAGTTACATAAATTATTACACGAAATTAACTTTTATCAAGGTTAAATACGAAAAGTAAGTAAACAACACGAAATACGTTTACTTTGATTACGCATGAATGTTTAAAGAGATATTTGAATATAAAAAATGGAATATCAGTGAAAATTCCCAATTGATCTCATTAAAAAGTTTTAATCAATTCCACTGAATAAAAAGAATGCTCTAATTGTATTTTAAAATGAGGTATAATTTAATATTGATAGCATTAATCTCTTTTTCAAGTCTAAATTTATTAATTGTAACTCATGAAATGATGAAAACTAAGTATTCGCGGATAATTATAACAACATGCAAAGCTGAAATCAATAAAAACAGAAACTGAATTACAATACAGGCATGTTTCCAGAATAATTTTACATATTCATGGAGCACTGAGAGATGCAAGCACGTTGCTGAGGTTTCGGAAACCAAACATGATTCATTATTTTAAATTCATTTAAATAACTAAAAGTATTTCATTTAAATTGAAATCTTATCATTAATATGAACTAATACCCTTAAAAATAATTAGATGTGTAGCCATAGAATTTTATGTGCAAGTGTTCAAAATTTAATGATGGAAACCAAAAAAGAAAAAAAAAAGAACCTCGATATTTGCTAAAAACATTTGTGGTCTTTTAGAGCAGTCACCAGCTTTATCTACAATATGTTTTCAGAGATGTGGAATTCGTAAAATACTTAAACAGTATCAGTTAAGTTGATTGAAAGATGGGACAGTTTATCTTTATAACAAACTTTTTAAATGTTCGACAGCGAATACTAGAAATTTTTCCGTTCCTTTTTGGAATCAAATAACAATAACAGAGGTTTAAATCAAGTTATAGCAACTAATGGCGCCAGATAGCAAAAGAAATCAGTCATAGGCTGCTACTGAACTGTTTTTGATATAATTAAACCGATAGAGACGAATCATCAACAGAATTAGTCTGATTTAGATATTCTGAGTGTCATACCTCTGGAAACGCAGCCCTGGTGTCTGCATCGAAGGATTACTTACATTTCAAAGTAGTAATAATTTATAAATATATGGTTACCACTGTTAAATTTATCACCCTTGTGCTTAAAATAAAATAATGAGTGTGAAGTTTCTCCTAAATTAAATTTACTTCTTATGATATATTCAGAAATAACATGTATTGCATTGCATTTGAAATTCTGAAATTTCTTTAAATGCATTGACCAGATATGAGTTCTGAGGGATGATCGAAACGCATGAAGTTATGCAAAATAATTCTGTCAATTATCTGGTTGAATAAATCAGTTATTATTTAATTTTTGAAGCTTAAGCAAGCATACTTTTTAAGATTATTTGTAGCTGCATAAGATTTTAAAATTGCTATAAAAACATTTTCAGTTTTTTTAAAATATAGCATGAAATTAAATTAATCTACCCCTAAGATATGTTTTCCACTCGACCTACCTAAAAAAAAGAAAGAAAGAAAAAGAACAAAATGTACCCAACAATGGTATGCGATTTTCATTTGGCTTCATGTGCCCTACACCTTTTGCAAGTTTTTCGGTTTGCTCCTGTATCACCTAGTATATACTAAATACATTTTAAAGACTATCAATTTTCACTTTGGATATTACTAGTAATATTCGAATTCTCTGCATGATAAAGAAAATGATTTCTCTCCTCAAATATTACACTAATGGATAACAAATTAAATAAAATGAATATCTTCTTTTGTTTTCTTTTTTCCATGTTAAATGGTTTAGTTTCTCTCAGAAAACTCTTAATTCGGAACTGATGATTACATAAATAAAAATAATAAGCTGTAAAAATAAAAATACTTTGCTGCCGTTTTTGAACAACGTCGAATGATTTTGCCTAGCTGAAAAATATCCGAAAATCTTCAATGAATGACCAACAGCAAGGCATGTCTCGCTCAGGCTGCAAGATTGACACAACTATTTATTCTGAGCTTAAAGAAGATAAAAGAAGATACAAATATTTTCATTAAATGTTTTTACAACATGAAATCTGACATGTTGTAATAACATTTGATTTGTGATAACAAAAGATTGAGAATTAATTATAATGCAGCAGTTATAACATATGCGCAGAAGTTCAGCATATTTTTCGTATCTTCAGTTCAATATAACTTTCAAATATGTTTCTTCCGAGAATCACATTGAGAAAAATAATGTTTTTTTAAAAAAAATCTCACTTTGGTTCCTATATTTCATGGATTTTGGGTAATAAGACTTTTGTTATCCAAACTGGCCAAGGCAGATCAAAATAAATGAAGAACTTTACAAGGGGTTTCAAGAGTATTTTTATTTAACGACATAGGGCATGTTACCTAATGTGTATTTAATTTTCTAGTCAATATTATTTCTTAGTATTAGGTTGGTGCGTATGAAATGTCGGATTCTTAAGTGATTGTAT
>JAPMOQ010012449.1:1131301-1186468 GCA_026543055.1 Argiope trifasciata
ACACTATGACAATATAAAATAATGCAACACTATGACAATATAAAATAGTGCAACACTATGACAATATAAAATAGTGAAACACTATGACAATATAAAATAACTCAACACAATTACAGAAACGTCAAAATTCTCTAGCATGTGGAGATATTAAAATGTGTAAAAACGTGCATAAATTCCAAATCACGCGAGCTGCTGTTTAAATAGCTGAAAGATTCAAAACCAGTCGGTAATCCATAGAGTCCATATTTCAAGAAATTTGCAACGCTGTAACGGCATAATTAATATGACCAAAAGAAATGAAAAAAGGTAATCGTGAGTAAAGGTGAAGATCGCGGAGATACAGAATGACTGAAAAATACATTAGTTTCCTAATCGCGTGAACTGCAGGTTAAAATCCAATCGGTAATCCTCAACATCAAAACAAATCAAGAAGTAATGCCTTCTTGCTAATATGCGCAAGAATGACTCGATGAATTACGAATATTTTCCTTTGTAGAGAATTTAAAAGCAAATAATAGTAATAATGGCTAGTATATAGTTTAAAATTCCCTGCTTTCCAAGTTTTTAATTTATTCTTTTTCTAAGCTTTTGAAAGGCATATAAAATAAATTTACAAAATTATTTTCAAACAAATAAATAAGCCAATAAACTAAAAAAAATTGATTAATATAAAATACATATATAATAAATCTGTACAATTTTACCTCTTGAATATGAAAGTTCTTTATCTAAACAAGATAGAATTTTGTTTCAGAAACGGTGACTTTTCATTTTAAACATGAACGGAAATATCGTTTATGTATCTGCTCAAACTTTCCCCTTTAACATTCATTGATTTTTCCACCTTTAACATTCATTGACAATATAGTGTACAAAAAAGAAATTGATGATTATAAACTCCTGGTCTCTTGTACCAGATGGAAGGCATTTGAGTTTCAGGGATGGTCAGTTCGAGACCTAAATCCACAGATGCATGTGAATCTGAATCCCAGTATACCGGCCCAAACATCTTAAATTTATACTTGCTTCAGATAATATTTAAATGTAAAAGATCCTTTTCCATCAAATTTCTTTACTACTAAAGCTGCACAATAATACAATATTGTAGCTTCACGAGACAGTTATAAAATTGTTTTCTAAATGTTTTTAACGTATGTAAACTGATTCAGCAAAATTTTCAGAAAGGACAAAAAAAAAAAAAAACAAGGAAATAACGGAATAAAAAAGAGATAAAATGTTGTTTTTCTATTTAACCACTAGATGGCAACACACTTTGTCCAAAAATTGATGACGCAATGTTGTTTTTTACTCACAGCGGTTCATCAAACTAGTTTTAGTATAAAACCTCTCACAATTGAAACAACTGCCCTCACCTTATAGCAGACACACATCGAAGGTAAGTTTGTTTTTGCCATTCGTTTTATGATCGAAATCAGTCTTTTTGAAGTTCATTCATAACTTATACAAACATTTCTCATTTCATAAAATTATGAATATCAGTATAATTGTTTTACTGACGAGAATATTAATAATGAAGAATTAACTTAATCAAAATAATCACTTGCAAAACATTGGAAATGTTAAGAAGATGAACTCAGTAAAATTTTCAGTATTGTGTCTATGCTATTCCAGAGGTTTATGTTTACGTAATATATTAAGTGTATAGCTCTTCCCGTTCACACTATCTGTCACTCTTTATGTCAAATATGTCATATCGTTTCCGGGTTAAACTTGAGATCTTCTAGTTTTGATTTAGCTGTAAATTAGTTAGGAAACTGAAAATAAGGAAGGAAAATTTAATGCGTGCTTCAAAAATTAATAAATTTAATGAAAATCGGGTAACATTTAAAAAAATATTTTTATTTTCTTCAATTATTTGTTCATAGAATTATTATTTTGTTGATTTGAAAACTAATTCTTAAAATTTTCGAAATTATTGGAACCCTTAATAAACAATATTTTTTTTTAATAATCCACTTGATAAGATTGTATCAAAGTATTGTTTATTAATATTTAACAAGAAAACTGTATTATGAAGATATCTGAAACAAAGTTGGAGGGAACCAACTGCTTTTTATATTGTTTACGTGAATATCATTTGTCAAAATACAAGTCTAGTTTGATTAGCTATTAAATCAAAACTTCTAACCCCAAAATTAACCTTATAATTTTTTAACGTATATATTTATTTAAAAAAAAACAGATCTCATTTATTTATTATATTTAGTTAAAAGAAATTGTGATCGTCTTTGATCGTGAACTATGATCTTGATTTCTCATTGTAAAACAGAATCAATGTGAGGGTAATAGAAATAAGTATAAAAAATAATTTATTCTGTATACGAAACATTTCTTTCTTTTTTTTTCTTTAAAGAAAACAATACTGAAAAATAGAATTCAATAAGCAAATTAAATAAATATAAATAATCAATAAAGAATGAATGCCTAAGGAAAAAAAAAGGTTATAAATAATTAATTGAAATGAAAATTTTGTCGGATGTAAGTGCAAAATGTCACAAACGTTGATAATTTTTTTTTAAAAGAAATAAATATGTATTGAATACCATTAAAATGGAATGGTATTTAATTTTTGAGAGAATAATTTATTTCCGAATGTTCAAAATAAGTGTTTAAATAGGATACTTAACAATATTTTCTAAATCTGTTCACTTAGAATGTTCTAACGCAAAGGTTATATCTATATAAATAAAAATGAATGTTTGCCTTACTCCTCATCCAATTACGATAAAACTTTGAATAGTTATTACTTACACTTAAGAGATGGTTATAGGCATAGCAAAATTATGCTTTCTATGTAACTTAAAATGAATGTTTGTCTGTATGTCTCTTATGTGCTGCCGTAGCGGTAATTCGACGGCGGTGAAACATTGAATTCTTATTACTTACTTATTTGTTTCTGTTGATGGTGGAAAAACAAAAAGATATTGCCAAGCCTAAAGTTTTGAATTAGAAGTTAAAGAAATAGAATTGATATTTCCGATATTCCGATTTCCGATACGAAAATAAATATTCTTTCTATCATTCCTAATTAAACAAGAGAGTTATTTTAAATTTCAAACGATATTTCCAAAATTATTTCTTCTGCACCAGCTAGTTACATATATTTAAAGCATTTAATGCAAGTAAATGAAAAAAACATTTCATTGAAATGTATCATGTTTGAAACTTACAGCGCACTACGAAGGATTTAGTATTTCCTGTGTAGAAACAATGTATAGGAAATAATTTAAACACCCCAGACAAGTCAAACAACTTGAAACTTGTCAATTTTTGAAACTTGAAACAATTTTTTTCCTAGCCTGAGCACATTTAGATATGAAAAATAAGCATAGAGATATGTTGAAAGAGTTTTTCTAATTTCACCATAAAATATGTGTGCTGAAGGCCTTTATGTTTAGTAACATTTAATGAAAAAAAAAGGGTCAAATATGGGACAATTTTATTCGGTGAACTTATCATAACACTTTATTTAAGCATTTTTCGGGTAAAAAAAAACCATTTATTATTTTCAATAATAAATAATCCTCTGGATTATGAGATATCTATGACTGCATCTAGTATTAGTTAATAGTAAAATGCGAAAATCTTTCGAGAGGATTTGACAAATCAAATTAATGCAACAAAATGTGTAAAAAACGAAATTACGTGAGATCCCTATTTTAAAGAATTTCTTATAATCCATACTTTTTTTCCCTTTTTAACATTAAAGAATCTAACAAATGAATCGGTATTATCAGTGACCTCGGGACTACACTGTTTGACCCCCTTTCGTCTTACAACCCATCATTACAAGAGGTTCTTGTTCAGAAAGCGGATGTTTACTTTATTGTAACACCATCTTCCCGGAGTGCGGCTAATTAAAAAATGTTAGATTCCCTAACACTATTCACCTGGTCTTTGTTTCGATAGTTAAAATTTAATCATTTCAATTAACTTGTATGGTTTTCGTATGTCTTACAGTGATTAGCATTAGTCGAAAGTGTTTAATCCTTTTCGCTCTAATGGGCATATACGTCCCGGATTTGACAGCATTTTCTGTTCAATAAATAAATCATGTTTTTATATGAGTTATCGCAGAACGAAAAAATTTTATATGGCACTTAACATTTTAATAATGCAAAAGTCGAGTAGAAAGTGTTAAATTTGATTTATGGGATATTGAATCATTAAGTTTAAGACAGATTAAATTTATTGATGTCTTATTTTGAATTATAGACATGTGATATAATTATGCTATAAATTTTGAAAATCTTAAAAATCTTACCATCTTAAAAATGAACTATTTTACTAAGCAGGAATTCATTTTAAGTTCCTCCCTCTACCGGGATAAATACCTAAAATTCAGAAATATGATCAAAGCAAATATGCATAAAACCAAAACAAAAATTCCCAAACTATAACAAAGTTTATTATTAGGTGCCTGTATGTATTTTAATCAGCTACATCTATGGGTAAACATGCGAAGTATCTATATAAACGACAATGGTTTGGGATTTTACCAATTTACTACTATCATTGCTACTTTATTGCTATTATCATCGTAGTAATTTATTGTTATCATTTTAATAGTTTTCCGCTTAGTATTATTAAGTTATTCAGTGTATAAAGACCTCAAACAAGGAACGTTCCAAATTGTATTTTCGACATTCATTGCTCTTTTTGTGTGTATTTGATTTGAAGAAATCTGCTACCGAAGTCAGACATTTTTCGAAACTTAAAGTGATGCTTCTCCGTCGTATTCAAATTGTCAATTTTGGTTTCAATGATTTAAGAGTAGTGATTTCGATGTCCATAACAAAAAACGGCCGGGAAGACCAAAAAATTTCGAAGATAGTTGCAAGACTTATTAGAGGGAAATGTGAAAATACTGTAGAAAATGAGGGAAAATATTTTGATTGATATATATTGTATCAATTTTTCTCATTAAATTCCTTTTTAAAATGAAAAAGGATCAAAATACATGCAAGAACCTAATAATTTAGATTTTTAAGAGAAGTTTGCAATAAAGTCCAAACCACTATGCTCCTAGTCGCAACATTGTAAAAAAATTTAAAATTGTAGGAGGCAATTTTTCCTAAGTAGAAAGATTTATCATTTACGTATTGACATAATATTGCTTTATGAAATGTTCGAGGTATTCAAGGCCTGTTCTCTATGGAATGCAAATATAGATTTTATTTCTAGAAAGGCATAGAAATTTTGATTTGAAGATCGATTGAGGGCTTACATTTTTGATAAATCACCTGTTTGATGCTATCTATATCCAAGTGAATTAGTCTAGTTGTCAGTATCACACGCGAAAGGGTTGTTTTAGAAGGAATAATAAGTAAAATCTGAATCCTCGTTTTTCATATTGTCCGATAAATATACTTTCCTCTGTAATCCTTATGTTTTGGATCAAAAGACTGTAGATGAAAGCCTTTCTAGAAATTCTGAAATTCAGTGATCGAACCAATCTCAATTTCTCTCTTTCTTATAATAGAAGAGCAAATTTTAAAAAATCCTTTTAGGGGTGACACCTCAGTCGACCACAACAAATCTTGTCGATATTGCTACGTTCAGTGGTGGCGGGGTGGTCGGCTGTATGTAAGAAGAAGGGGTGACACCTGGATTCGGTACTCATAACAGCAGAAGTTCTGTTTTAAAAGCTATCGGTAATTTTTTCTAAATCTTTTGCTTCCAGAACTTCATGAAATGCCATACCAAAATGATAAAACTGAGTAATCTTTCCTTCAGTAGTTCAAATTTTCTGAACTGAAAACTACCTTTACCAAATTGAAAAGATTTTCTGAGATTCGATCAAGAATGCCTATTAAAAGAGCTGTACTTTTTTTTTTTGAAAATTAACAAACAAAATATGTCGAGAAACATGGTAATAATTAATTATTAAATAGTTTGTAAGCAAAGAAATGAAAGATAAAAGAATAAATATTACGCTTCATCATTATTTTTCTTGCTTGTTTTTTTTCCCTTCAGGGTGATTCATCCACATTCACCATATTAAAATGGCCATATTCTTTACATTGTAAAAGTCAAAAGACCATATTTTTTATATCTAAAAAAAACACAAATCTTAAGAAGCCATTGTTTCCATAAATATTCTTAAATTAATCACCCACCTAAATTATTTGTTCGTATAAGCAAAGTTCAGAGTACTTTTTTTTTATCTTAGACAAATAATTGGAATTCGGAATTGCCCCAACTTAGTTAACACTTCATTTGACTTTATCTTTATCCCTTCTTGTATCAGGTTTCAGTTCCGAGAGAAACTCTGCAAAATAACATTTTGGTTTCGCTGAGACTCTCGGTAGCATAATTTCTCTAAATTAATTCTATTTATAATAGATAACTGCTATCCATTATCTAAGTTCCAATTCTAATGTCACAAACAATAAATTTGTAATTATGTTGGTAAAATTTAATAAGAATTTTACATATCTTGAATGCTTTTAATACTTTTTTTAATTCTTATTTAATCACTTTTTTAGCAAAATTGTTCGATAAACTGAACTCGGAATTTAAATACTTTCAATTACAATATTTTTTTAATGAAAAAATAATTTTATAACCATCCATACCGACTGATTGACTGCCTTTGATTGTAATTTCTTATAAATGAAGGATGTATCAGTTCTTGATTGTTACTTGTAATTGAATGAAAATGAAGGATATATCTGCTCTTGCTTTCATTTCTTTTAGGCAGGGTTAAATAATTACTTTAAAGCAGCAAAAAAATTCAAAGTTCATTAAACAAAAATTTTGAAATTAGATCAAATTGGTAGAGTAGATCAAAGTCTTATTGTATTCCAAAATAATCTGCGTTAAATTTTAAAAGAATTAAGGAAAATTGCACAGAAAGGAATTTGGCCCCATTGAAAAAATACAATTTTAAATTTTAAGATGATATCAAACTATTTTTTATAAAATAATTTGCTCCAAAGCTACTGCTGAAAAGCGGAAAAATTTCAATTAATTTCTAATTAATTAAACATTGTATTAACTTTTGCACTTTACAAGGTCCACGGCATTCTTTCTTTTATACTAAAGAATAAATGTGATTGGAATCAATCGTTTTTAGGTGTAGACGTGGAATATGCATACATAGCCACAATAACTTTGTTTATGTTAAATATGCATGTATAGTTATATCGCAAAAATTAGAGGACTGAAATGTAACCATTCTGTCTTCTACGGTTAAGATACATTGGAGTGAAATGCTATTGTTCTGAATAAATTCTAGAAGTTTCTACGACCTTTAAATTTGTTCCACATCTTCGTTAAGGTCGTAATCAAGTTTCAAATACTGCTTACTTCTGAGTTTAGCTGACCTACTTTTTGAAGAAAACAATACATTTAATTAGATGTTGTTGTTTTTAATCCCCTATAGAAAGGAAGCATTAATAGTACGAGTTGAAAAGGTTTTCTTTCGTAATATTTTCAATAATGTTTGAACTTTAAGTTTTAAGTTTTTTTTAAATGAATGTATTTGATAAGAAAGAGATACTCACTTAATAAAATTGATATTAAGCAGTCTCATTTTCCTGATAACTATTTAAGTTTTCTGATAAAATCTTTATGCATTCTATTTTTGAAATTAAGTACTTGATAACATAATACAAAGTGCAATGGTTCATTTAGTGTATTTCTTCTTCAAGGGCTTAATATATAATACTATAAGGCTTAAATATTAGATATGATTAAAATAATTCAATTCAAATTTGAAATCTTAATGATTTAAGGCTTAGTAATTTTTACATTTTAATATCAATAAGTGAGTAATATACATGAAGGAGTTTTTTTTTTATTTCAGTTGATTTTTTCAGGAAATATCACTTGCCACCTTATAATTTAATTATTATATTGAATCAATTCGAAAGTACTATTTTCAGCTGCAAGCTTAGATAGATAACCAACTATGAACAATGCGGCTGCTAAGCTTAAATCAACACATGTAGTTCGTAAAAACAATATTGAAGACTGATATCGAAAATCTATGAATTCGTGGTACAACGTTTCGAGATTTTTTTTTAGAAGTAATGAATAAATATTATCTTCATCAATGACTGAGACTTTATCAATGAATTATACTCAAAAAATGGAATTTGATAATTTATGTTATTTATTAATCGGTTTAATGCTCTTTATTCTGCAGCATTGACGTAAAAACAAAACATGTGAACTATTATCTCATGGAATTGCACTGAAACCTGTTATTCAAAATTGTCAAATTACTTCCTGCCCATTTTTATCTTTTCGATAGCACTACGTATCAATTGCTGCGTAATACTGCTATTTCCTCAAGAGAATAATTTTATGAATATCATGACCTTGGCAATCGGAGGAGAGAGAGGGAGAGAAACGGTACCAAGTCCGCAGTAATCTTCCTTGTTATTCTTAGAAAAATTAAAACGGGCATTACAGCAATAGATTACAGCAAAGAATTACATAACTGGAACTTTGACAGTTTTGCTGTGTAATTTTGGAATTACTACGAATTATCTAATGAAGAAGCTTGAATTATTTCTTTTTTATAAAAAATTTTCAATACTCTTAAAGCAATATTACTTTTCTGCCTATCTTTAATTATGATTTTTAAAAATTAATTTTGAATAATTGAATAACTATTTGATGAAAAGTTAATTATTAGAAATTTGACTTGAAGTTCGTAAGTTTTTAAGAAAGAAATTTAATCTAAATAAATACTACTTCATAATGAATTTTAATAAAAAATTTAATTAGAGTCGAAATTTTCTCAATTATTTTACATGCTTCTAATACTTTCGTTTACAAATATTTGTACACTTGTTGCTGAACTTTAAAAAGATCACAAACTGCAAAGTGAAAGATAAATAAGCATGTAGGAAAAACTTTATGCCACAACTTTTATACTTATATTAAACATTCTTTCCGATTTATTTTTAAATTTTGGACTCAGGAAGAAAATTTCTGCTATGGAAAACGTCATTCTTGATACCTCTGACTGTACTTTCCTTCGGTCCGCCTACCCTTCAAACTAAATAATGGGGAGTGGAGAAATTAGCATTTTATTATAGCATAATCACGAAAGAAGGTGCACAGGACTAAAAAATATTGCAGTCACCCAATGAATATTATTTTCCTCCGCATTTCTTCTGGAAAAAAAGGGGGAAGGTTAAAAGATATATTTACTTAGGATGCTAACAGATTTAAATATTACTTGAAAAATAAATAAATTAGTGTTTAAGTTTACACATTAAAAAGGGGGAGATGGCATGTTATAATTCTGTAATCCCAATACACAAAGCAGTATGCTGAAACAATAATTAACGTAACCAAATTTTCTGAATTTCAATCAAAAACACAAGCAGAGAGAAAGGATATTATAAAAAAATTGAATGAAAAAAAAAATTCAGAAAACAATAAAATGTTTAATTATTGAAAAAAACTGAAAATTTGGTAGTATAAAACTATCAAATTAATTTTTAAACTTATTAAATACAAATAAATAAATATGGTCATTTCTTTTCCGTCTAATTCATTCTCATCTATTATATTTGGTTAAAGTTAAACATTCCACATACAGTAACAGGTAGGATGAAAAACTTGTCAGAAGAAAATTTTCTATAAAAAATTAAATTGGAAATTTGAAAACTGAAACATTCTAATTATTGAAAGACAGTTGATCACTTTAAACAGTTTAATGAAAAATAGTTAACTAATAGTCTCTTTAAATAGTTTAATTAAATAGTTCCAATAAATTAGTTTAACTATTAGGTTGTTCGGAAAGTAATTTCGTTTTTTCCTGACAAAGGATTTAATTGCATTTTTCGCACCCAATTTCATACTTAAACCGCAAAATCATTTTATGTTTTAAGAGCTGATATAGCAAGGCTTGAGTGTGAAAAAGTGCAGCTGATTCTTCGCAGTAGTTTTTGGATGGTGCCCTTTTAAATATGGAGAGCAATAAACAGCATTTTCGTCATTTTTTTCTTTTTTGCTATAAAAGGTAAAAATGCTGTTCAAGCCAGAAATAAATTCGCCAATATGTGTGGAGAAGATGTGTTAACAGTACATCAGTACCAGAACTGATTTGCAAAATTTTTCCTTCAAATGAGGAGGCCAAAAACCACCTCGATCAGTTTTTTTTTTACAGCAAAGACCAAAACTTTTATGAGCGTGTAATCATGTTACTACCAAAAATATGGCAAAAGGTATTAGACCAGAATGGCAATTTTATAATTTAATAAATAATTTATTTATTAAACGAAAATTTCTTTTCATTTTGACAAAAAAATACGAAATGACTTTCTGAACAACCCAATATATTCTATATAAACGGTAAAAGATGAGAATTTGCTATTGTTTTACATTTTAGTTTAATTCAATTATCTGCATTTAAAATTAAGTCTGTTTAATTTTTTTAAATATGAGAAATTTAAAATAAAATTTTGAAAGACTAAAACGTTTATTTCGTATCCAGGGAAAGTAGTCAAAATTCAAGACTCTCCCGTCTAATCCAAGTTGGGTCATTTTGATTTAACTTACTAAAAATAACTACAAATTTTTGTTTCAAACAAATCGCTATACTTATGAGGATGACTTTTGATCGTTGCACAGAGTGACTTAATTTCAGTATAAAATGAGAAGGAAATTAAGTCGAAACTGAAGGCAACATCATGTAAGAATGTATGTTTGATTTAATACTGCGAAATATGGAATCAGGTATGTTAAATTATTTTTAAATAGTTCGTCGTGATTTAAAATTCACGCTGGAGCAGTAACGCAAATATTTCAAATTTAATTAATCGCCAAGCAATTTTCTTAAACATCACAGTCCCTCCACTCCCCACCTCAATGAACTAAAATTACAGCCATTGCATACCCAAATAGTTATATTGCTACTGTTTCAGCGACAGTAATTTTAGATTCACACGATTTTTTTTTTTGTATTAGATACTGAATTGAAAAAAATTCACCTTACACTGAAATCTTAATTACCAAATAACTACTTTTAGATTAAAGGATTATAATTTGAGTAATAAATATAGGTCGATAAAAAAAAGAAAATGAAAAGTCTTACTGGGTGTATAATTTGATGCTAACATAGATAAATTTTAATTGATTTTAATTCCTTAATATTTATTTTTAAAAATCTAAATAACAAATATTGAACGAAAAAAAATATTTTGAATGCTGAAAATTTAAAAATACTTGTTGCGGGTTTGTATAAAATTATCAATGTCTCATTACAATTTTCGATAAAGATCTGAAAAAATGATTAAGGTTGAAATATGAGTAACGTTGATAAAAAGAGGAAAAACGATGAATAAAATTTCGTTATTAGTAGCAAAAATTGAATTAAAAAAAGCATATTCCTTTTGTGAATGTCTTCACTCATCGTATACCTGTGTTAAATGAATAATTAAATCCTTCACAGGAAAATAATAAATGACTAGTAAAATATGTTATAGAAAGGTATGATTTTTCATAGTACTAAAAGCTGCATTTTTTAAATATCACTTGTAATATTTCCTTTCTCTTATTCCGTTTTAATTAAGCTTGTATAACTATACCTTGAATTTCCTCTGAGAAATTTCGGCTCTATTTACTCTTAACAATCAACAATAAATACTAGAAATGGCTTTTATTAAAGTATTTACTTGAAAGTTTCAAATAACTAACTAGTAAAAGAAAGTGACATTCAAAAGATATTTCTAAACTATTATAATGCTTTGACGATTTATATTTTTGTTGCAAATTGTTTTGTTCCATATATTTTTGATCAAATCATTTTATAATTTATATTTGTTTTATAAATATGAAAACAAATTTTTTCAGAACTCGTAAAAATATTCGGAAACAAAAATAATTTTGTACTTTTACAAAAACAACGTAATGTAACAGCATTCAATTTTAAATTTTATTTCTATAAAACAGACTTATTTTTTATGCTTTTAGAGTGGTCAGGACATACAAATAATAACAAAAATTATATATAATACAAATATTTTTAAAATCATTTTTAAGTTAAATAATATAAATTTATAGCTTTAAGTACCATTTCTTAATTATTATTTTATCAGTATTTGGATTTCTGAATATATCAAAGGGAAAGAAAGCTCTTGTCGAAATAGATTTATGATGATAGATTATAAACATTTTCGAGACTTATCCTGCATCATCATGACTAATTCTTTTAACTTTAAGTACAGATTTTTTTAACTTTAATAATTAAAATTTTAGATTTTTATAGAAAACTGTCTTCCGATCTAGGATATCATCGAATTTCAGCGGTATCATTTAATAGAGAAACAAACAAATATACATATGTTTTTGCAACTGAAAAAATGTTAAATCATGATTTCAAAAGCAATAAAAAATCATGATAAGTCATAACAAATTAAAGGTAGTGACGCTAAATTTTTGTAGGAGTTGAAAAATGCTGTAGAATTCTGAATGTTTGAAATGTCAAATAAATAGATATTGAGATCTGATTTTAAAAGTGATATTAAGTTTTTATCCCAGTGCTTTCAGTTTATATCAGAGTTTTGGAGGCTGAACATTGAGAAGATAAAAAAGTATTGTATAGGTATGTATATGGATTTAGAATGTCGTTAATAGAACTCATTGAACCTATTTCTGAAATTCATTTTATAAGTTACTACACGCAGCTGTTATAAAAATCCAGCTATTTGTTCGAAAATGCATGTTAAAGACTTCCTTTGTGCTTTCAAAGCAAATTATTTCGATTTCAGATTGATAAATTTTCTGCTTAGAATTTAAAACTCGAAAGAAGTTTCCCTTCCAAAGCTTATTTATTCTTATTTCTGACATACGCATATTATGTACGAAAGGATGATTGTTTGAATATATTGAAAAAAAAAACAATCAACGTGAACATATATGTATAAGGATTTACACAGAATTGAATTCTGTATAGTTTAGAATATTTGTTAAATTGCAAAATAGATTAAATGATTTCGTATCTGAAATTCATTTAATACTTGCCACACACGACGTCTGTGGCTGAGCTGTACGCAAATGACTATTATAGACGTCCTTTGTGCTTTCAATAACGTTTGAAATCTTTACGCTTTTTCTCTATCTGTTAATGTTATTTTACGTTTATTGATAGGGCCATTTAATAAAATATGTAATAAAAGATAATTTCTGAAAAAATAAATTGCTTTTTTTAAAACTGGTATTACTCAAATTCCAATACCCATTATAGACCATAGATATTTGATAGTTAATTGTATTATCAAAAATATATAATTTGAAATTTCATCAAACTAAATTTCGCTGGCTATAGATAATTTTCAAAGATATATCATAGTTTATTGAATATAACAGTAAATTAAGCTCTTCTATCCTTTTTGAAGAAATATCATAGTGAAAAAATCATTTGTACGAGCCTGATATTTTAAATATAGAAAGAACAAGCGTGTTTCGAAAATATATTAATATGCTTACAGTGAATACAATGTAGCTACGCTATTTCAGATTCTACATTATTTTTTAAATATTACCTCATTTAAGCATTAAAATAGAATACACAGAAAAAAATCAGAGAATTTACTTTAATTGCTGATTTGATAAAAATTATTTTTCCTATGTGTTTTCAGTCCGAAATAATTTAGTTTAAATTTTTGGAATAAAAAAATGTCGAAATTTTCAGACTCTTTCGAATATACGGCAAGTATATTAAGGCACTTATTAAGTCTTTATCTCTATGAAAGTAAACGAAAATAACTGATGCAGAAAAAAAAATTCTTATTTTCCCCTCTGTTAACATGTTCCGCTTAAACACTTAGGGTACTGTGACCTAAAGAAAAAATCATGCGTAGCTCCGGGAGCAAGCTTGGCTCTGAAAGCATAAATCGATGCATACGTTATTGTTTATCTGAGCAGACTTATCTTATTAAAAGTAAAGACTAAATAATTGGAATTTGCTATACATTTATATCAAAAGTAAAAACATTCAATAAAGATCATCAAAAATTGGATAAAATTGCTTCGATGACGAATTATTTTTTCAAGAAGTTAATCCGTTATTTTCATGGAGTTAACTATCTTCTAATAGAAATAGACTATTTTTCAGTTGGGAGATGAAATTTTTCTTATGAAATTTCTATTTTTCTGATGCAGAATATGTGAAGGATCCATAATTCTTATTCAGGTGCATATCAAATATAAAAAGATGCTAATGTTTATATTGTAGATGTATTTTGGAGAAATCTGTCTTCGGATATGAAAATAAGTATGGCTTGAACAGGTTAGGGTAGAATCGGTTCCATCTCCGAATTCACTCCTCTTGTCCTGCCTTCTAACTAAATATTCGCTAATTTTAAGTCGAACAGATTAAAATTACAATCAGTTTTTCCTAATCGTCCGTTAATTGTGATTATTATAAACACAAAACTAGTTTTGATTTTTAAAAAATTCAAAATAGGCTTAGTGAATATAAGAAACCCTTTTCTACATCTATAGAGACTGTTATGATTTGATATCACAAATGCTGAAGTAGGCATACGATTAAAGATCATTATTATCTATGTCGAATCAAATTGTTTGTTTTTTTGCTTCATTATTGTGCTAGTCAAATTTGGTTAATTTTTTTCATTGTTTTCGATGGGAATTATTTTTTTTTACTGTGCTTACGTGAATTACGCCGTTCAGTAAAACACAGCAAAAAAATTATGATTTACTTTATGAAACGTAACACTAAAGATTGATTGCCTACAATTTGACCTGACAAGGGCAGGAGGGGGGTAGATTCCAAGTGTAACATGTTTTAGAAAATATAGAAAATACCTGTTGATTTGAAATTTTCTTCTAAACTGTCGTTGAAACGAAAAAGCAATTATGTGAATGTGCATTAAAGTTTTTTTTAAAATCTTTTTTGTCTGATTGTGGATAAATTATTTTAGTCGGTTATAAATGCCAAGGAAAAGTCTATTTTGATTTAAAATAAAATTTAATACAATAGTTAGTAGTTTTGTATTAAGATGTTTCAAGTGCTGCTTCGATAGCGCTCAGGCATAGGAGTAGCACGTCTTGTCCATGATCTGGACGTCCTGGGTTCGAGTCTCGGTTTGGCCATGGCTGTTCTTCATCTGTTCTATGTGTGAATGTGCCTCTTTGTAAAAAGGGTTGTGCAAACGAATGTGATGAGTGAGTATTTAAAATGTACTCTTACCCCTAGTTGAAATTACTAGAACAAGAGATAGCATCCTTGGCTTGAAATCTCTGACTTAGTCAGCGAGCTTCTCCATGGCAAGTGCCATTAGAAACAACATCAAGTATTGTTTCGGAAAGAATCTGGTAATTTTGACCCGTAGTCAGATGACGAGGATGATGTCTGAATCGGCATACTCTTCTCAAAGTTTCTTTTTTAATTCAAAGTTCTTTGGTCTGATGGATTTAACTTTCCATGACTTGCTTACACAACGTTTCTTCAGTGGAACCAGTTTTCGAACTTGAAACCATTTTTAAATAGGTTTACTATTGGTATGAAAATCATTTAATAAATGATCATTTAAGTGAACCTAAGATCTTAATGAATTCACAGTAATAATAATAGTATTAGTAGTAACAAAATGGAGAAAATTGATCTTCAGTAAAAGAAATTTTAAGTATTTTGAATAACTTTGAAAGAAGCTAAGACCTTTCTTCTTTCAACACATTTCACTCATTTGATTAATTTTATTCAACGACCAGTTGTCATGGTAGACGAAAGTAGTCGTGTTGTTTAAATCTTTTTAGAAGTCACTAAGTAAATACAGGTGCATTTCTGATTTTAATTATCCGATTTGAAAACACATAATATCCTTCAATCTCAATTTGAAATATTATGAAATCAGTTAATTCTTTGCACGAAAGAATGAAATAATAAAGGAAATAAAATATTCTGCAAATATTTTCAATTCCATGTAGCGGTTCTATTGACCAAGTGACACAGCTTTTTAATATTAATAATTTCCAGCATTTAATGTATTTAAATGAAATAATTTTGTGGGTTGCAACTGTAGAATTCTTAGAATCCATTTGGCGGTGTTTAAGAAATTTCCGATTGATTTTAAAAAACTGTCAACACTTTACGAACGAGTGAGATGTTTACTAAAATAATTTAGAAAAGTACACACATAAAAGAAGATTTATCTCTAGAAAAGAGATTCTTAATGTCAATTACAAGTCTTTCGAATACAGGGAATCGCTTCGGCTCTTATGCAAATATAGATGACGAGCAAATACAAGTAAACTCGTGAACAATATTCATATTTCATGTATTATCTAGCACTAAAGGCAAATATATAAGTATTGCTTGTTTTTTAACTTGCATAAATTACTAATTAGCTGGTAATATGTTTATAAATAATTCAAAAATTAGGCACGTCATTTTCTTGTACTTGGAGATTTATAACTATGGGAAACCTGGGTGCACGTGTTGTCGTCTAGCTGAAAGACCGTAGTACTGCAGCTACAAACTGGGTGCTAATGCTCAAGTATGAGATTTTTGTTTTTTTATTTTTATTTATTTATTTCGAAATTATGTGCGTTTTTTCCTCTTATATTGGTTTGATGGTCGTTGCATATTCCGTTTAATTTTGAAGAGAAATTATAGAATTGTAGCAGGCTATAGAGTTGGAAAAAAAAGGGGAAAAATGTTTTATCAAATAAACTTCTTAATTCTTCGGATTTTTAATGACATTAACATTGCATTCTATATCTCTTTTATTTTGTTTTAAATGCAATTAAGACTTTATAATCAAATATAAAAAATGAAGATTCAATATTTTGTAAAATTTTATGCTTTTAATTTCTTTACTGAAATGATTTTCTGTCTAATTCGATGTATTAATGTAAACCTCACTTCTTTTCATTCTGGTTTGATCAATTCTTTTTTATCTGGTAGCTTTCAGTCCAACTTTATTCAGCTATTGGCTAAACATTTCCGAACCATTTTTGGATATATTTTATTTCCAGACTATTGACAAATTAATTTTTATCTCTAAAAGTACCAAATTTTTTCATAATTGTGTTGTCTACAAATGTTTAGTGTAAGCAGACTAAGAACTTAGGTCTTATATGCTGCCTTATTAGGAGAAAGTATCCAAAAATATTGGGGCCGTGGTAGCCTGGTGGTAAGGTATCGGCTTCGGAACCGGAGGGTTGCAGGTTCGAGACTCGATTCCACCGAAGAACCATCGTGAGAGGGGGCCTCTTGCACGTTAAATCTGTCAAGCCAACCGTCCTACCGCTGGTGTGGAGTGGTATGGAGAGGGGGTGCCAGTTCAGGTGTCGTCCTCGTCCTCTGACTGTGGTTCAAAATTACGAGGTCCGTCCCAAAATAATCCTCGTGTTGCTTTAAAAACGGGACGTTAATATAACCAAACCAAAAATATTGCTACGCTGTTTTCAAGATATGGTGCTATATATATTTATATATACGGATTTCAAAATTCTCACGGAATAACATTATCTGAGTGATTTCTAATTTTGGATTATTAGGTATAAAAAAACTCTATACAAGTGCCCTACTCAATAAAACTTATCATAGTGTTTAACAACTTTTTTCGATTTCGTACAAAATAGTAATTTTTATATGAGACTGATTTGAAATAAAGTACAAATTTTTTTTATA
The DNA here is from genome assembly GCA_026543055.1 of Argiope trifasciata. Classification (NCBI taxonomy): domain Eukaryota; kingdom Metazoa; phylum Arthropoda; class Arachnida; order Araneae; family Araneidae; genus Argiope; species Argiope trifasciata. The sequence goes on from JAPMOQ010012449.1 coordinate 1,148,946, forward strand.
ATTATATTCTGGCTGTAGTCGCAGGGAAATTTTCAGAACAGTCAAAACTGTTTTTAAGAGTTTATCTTTTGTGCGATTATTTTAGTGAAGCGTATAAAAAATCCATTAAAATGCTTAATATGAATAAAAAGTGATAAAACGATGCAGTTTAAAAAGAAAGCAAAGGCTACCCACCAGATTATCCATCATTTTAGAATCATCGTAAATGTGATGTTTTATGTATTAGCAAATAAAACAATTAAAAACTTATTTATTACATAGTTATTTCCTAAGCAGGAATTTTTTTTATGCGGTCCTATTTACCGTATAAATTTTTTGATGTATCGGAAACAATATATTTTGTAGCTTTGTATAAAGCTTTAGAATATCATTTTCCGAATTTTTTTTCATGAAGTCCCTATCCTCCGCATAAAAGTAGATATTTATAAAGTGCCTTTTTTTCTGTCAGAAAAACAATAATTCAATCATCAGTTACAATAAAATTTGTATTCATATAATTCTGAATTATGATAATTTCTTCTCCATAATTTCTTTTAAGAAATTCTATTCAAACTTAAGATAATTTGTTGCTTGTGCGATGATATTAAATATCAAAAATGAAACAATAGGAAACTAATACGAACAAAGACGATAAGAATAGTAGGAAATTCTTTTCAAAATCTTGAAGGCGGAAATTATTAGTTATTTTTATAAAAAATCAAGCAAGTCTTTGTGAAAAATAGTAAATTTAAGATTTTTTTCTTTGCAAAATTTACTTGGTTATTTCTACTTTGATTAAGTGACGTCCATCAGGAATTATTTCTTTCCATCTTTACAGGTATCATTTTATAATCCTCTATTTTATCTAAGATATTCTTTTTTTAGATAATATTTCTTCAGACACGGTTATTCCTTTTCCTTATTTGAATAAATTTTAGCACTATTATTGCGTCGATTATTTTACCTCGTTACTTTGTACTAGGAAATATATTTCAGTTGTCTGAAGACCCGCAATATTTAGTAGATTGCCTACTCTACTGCTGATTTTTTGAGTTTCCCATTTTTGTATTTCAAGTAAGAATAATGATTTTTACCGTTTTTACCCGTTGTAGATTTTCAAAATATGATCAGTCTATTTAAAGTGATTATATATATTAAGAGACGAGTATCAATGATGTTTGATAAAAGTTTGAAATTATTTTTAAACCGATATAAAACTTTCATTTTTTTTTTGCTTTTTTGTTGAAAATATTAATATTTGTACAAAAAAATTATATCTGGGTAAATTATTTGTGATCCCATTCACCGTATATTTATTTTAAGGTATAAAAAATAATAATTTAATTTTATATGCAACTTCTTTATTGCATGATTTACAAGCTGTATGAAAAATTTCTTATAATCATATTGCTTTATAAAGTATTCTTGATTTGTTTACAAGAAAAGTACGAGACTTTGTCTAAACTTCAAATCAAATAATTTTTTTATTTATGCCTTCATTCTGAAATGAAACCCCAATCAATTTTTTATAATGTAATATTTTCTCTCCTGATGTTATCTCCTATGTAATAATTTCTCTTCAATGTTTTCACTATGTAATAATTTCTCTTCAATGTTTTCACTATGTAATAATTTCTCTCCTGATGAGTTATAGCATTTAAAAAAATATCCTATCATTGCATAAAGGTCACATTTAATTATTTCATACGCTAGAAGCAGTGCAGTCCAGCAGAGTTTGCTATATTTACCATCCTTTTGGAAGCGTAATTAGTGTTGTTTTGGGATAGACCTCGTAATTCCTCTCCAAATTTCATCAGAGATCAGAGCAGCGTAAGAATACGAGGAAGAAAACACAACAACGATTGAATAGTAACGTAGTTGAAGCATGTAGGAGAGAAATTTCGCTTTGCAATTTGACATAGGCAGGCATGTCATTTCTATGCAGGTATGAAAGCAAGTTGCTTTTAAATCAAAAGTGAGATAAGTTTCATTTTAATATAATAATGTTTGTTGTTTTGCATACTATCTGTAAAATGGGACGGACATGATTTAAAAAAAGCGTTTAAAGCATATTATTGGACAGAGAACAGAATCTATATTTACCAAATTTGGTACATAGCTACTTATTAGTAAGTGCGCACTTCAAAACGACTTTTCAGAATTTCAAATTAAAAATTAATATTTTGACGTTTTCTCTTAAAAGATTCAGAGTATTTTATTACAATGAAATAAATTTTATCGCACTTCAAAATTTAAAAAAAAGATTTTTAGTAACAACAGTTTTCTTATTGTATGATTTTTTTTCTAATTTTAAAAGATTTTTAACATTTTTGTGTGCATTTTATTATATTTTTCATTGTTTTAATTATTGTATTTAAATTCGTACGCTTTGCGATGATATTAGAAGCATTTTTCTGAACAGGTTTTTAACTAAAGGTAAATTTAAAAAATAAAATGAAGATAGCCAAATCAAATTAAAAAAAAATTATGCTGCTATATTTCGGATTTGAGATTCAAATTCTCCTAATTTTTTTTATTTGTTTTGATTTAAAATTAGATAGAAATAATGCGCAGCTAAAAATAAGCTCTAGTAAATTTGATTATTCTGGTAATAATAAAAAGGGATTATTTTAAATTTATATTGATTGCAAGAAAATGCGCAACTTTAATATACAAATAATACAGAGTACTTAAAATGATTTCACCCAGTAGAACTAAAAAATCATGAAATGAACAAATATAAATCAAGTGTAATATTTTAAAATATTTAAATAAGTTTTTTTATTAAATGTTTTTTGCAGCTATAAAATTAGCAAATGTATTGAAAGCTTTAAAGCACGGATGAATTTTAAGAAAGGAAAATAATTCAGAGAATAAGGATTTTACACAATATTTTATTTCATCTTGAGTTAATCACAACTTATTTGAATTATAGACAACGTTTTAATTGTTTTTACTCTAATGTTTCTTTTAAGATTTCCACATTTATTATTTTTATTTTCACATTCCTTGATTTTCATAATTAAAGAAAATACCTCCAGGCCTCTAAGAAGTCACAGAAATAATTTTCTGGAAAAAATCCATTTACATTCAAGCTTATATATATATATATATGTGTGTGTGTGTGTTAAAATTTATAACAAATTAAAAAATAAAAATAATAAAATTGAGGAAGTTCGAATATCTTGTCCGAAATACCGTAACGTGTTAAATGTTTAAGGCTTGATTCGCTTGTCTTAATTTTATTTTGAAGTTTGCTTTTGATTATATAATAATAATAATAGCTTATGCCTAAAAATATAATTAATACTTTGACTACGTGCGTAAATACGAATCCACTAACTATAAAAATGAAATTTATCATTGGAAAACTCACAAAATGTTCTGAAAAATGTACTTAAATTGGTTAAAACCATTATATATAAAACTAGTACTACAAAACATATATTGTTATTATTTTTTTATTTTAAAGTGTTGAAAAAGAATCTTATTCAATTTCATGCTTTAAATATATCAGGGAAAACGTACAAAATTTTAATTAGTTCTTGGTAAAAAGTTTTATAAAATTTTTTAAAAATTCTTTTTTTGTGAACATTTACTATTCAAGAAGTAGCTACATATCGTATTTAGTAGTTATAGGTACAATATTCTGCTCTACAGAAAGTATTGATCAATTTTTTTCGTTATTATTTATTATTTCATTACACATGTTGCATCTTATAAATAATGTTCCAATCTATAAGTACTAACATTAACAAATATAAAGTTAGCACATCATTTTATTTATTTCGGCTTTTATAGATAGGAGGAAGGTTTCTGTGATTTTACAAATAAGATTTTTTGTAATTTTACTACCAAATATTTTGTCTTGATAATTTAAGTTCAGAAGAGTAACCAATAAACTCGTGGTTTTAGAAAAAAAAGGAATATTTTATTAGGCTTTAACTTTTTTTGCTTTGGCATTTTATCTACTTAGTAATATATTTTACTGAATGTGCGAAAACACCAAGATTTTAATAATTTCAATAAAACACCACATTATCATTTCAGCTTTATTGCTACTATTTTTGAAAATATTAAATTGATATAGAGTTTAAATAATTTATTTTCTGACACTAAAAATTTTATTTCTATTAAATGCACTAAAGATTCAGCTCTCGGAGAAATCAGACATCGATTTATGACATTTGGTTTGAATGAAAGCGTGAGATTTATTTGTAGTTCTGCTCTAAAAACAAATGAAAATTTTTGCACGCAAGTCATCAGCAAGACCTATCTATACCTTGGGAGCACGACAATTTTCAAATAAGGTGCCTATTCTTCCAATGAAAGGTGACAAACTCAACTAGTGCATAACACAACTAATCATATTTTTTTCTGTCAACCATCTATTTTTTACGCTCCGTTTTATTTTTTACTCTTTAAATTAGAGCGATTCAATGGCTTTAATCTAAAACTAAAATCAATGATTCCATACAATTCGAAAAGCACACTAATGGATTGGTTGGATACTTTTATTCGTATGTTTGTACGAATCAGCATTTTTCAAAATTGTTGGATTACATATTGTCCTCTGAAAATATGAAATCCTTGAATACTATCTATTTTCAAACCATTTTAATTGGGTCCTTTGGTGCTCTAAATAAAAATTTTAAGCCTGTAAATTAACTATATATTTTCTCTAAAACTTAAGCTCTTTGTTTCAATTGAGATATTTTTGTACCACTCTTGTTGCTTTCTCCTCATTAAATTTTTCCTATTTCCACCAGGATCTGAGAGAAAAATAAATTTATTAATTTTCTTCCATGAGGAAATAAATTATGTACAGTACACTTTTTGTCTGACATCTTAAAATAAAAATCATGAAATTTTCCATTGGGAAAAAGAAATCTCGGTGGTACTCTTGTAGATTTCTCCTCATTAAATTTATCCCATTTTCACCAGGATCTGAGAGAAAAATAAATTCATTAATTTTCCTTCCATGAAAGAATAAATTATGTGCAATTCACTTTTTGTCTGACATCTTAAAACAAAATTGATGAAATTAATTGGATAATGAAATATCTGTAGTGCTCTTGTCGATTTCTGCTCATTAAATTTTCCCATTTCCACCAAAATCTGAGAGAAAAATAAATTTTCCTTCCATGAGAAAACAAATTATGAACAATTTATTTTTTTATCTGCCATTTTAAAACAAAATTGATGAAATTCTAAAAAATTAGGAAAAAATTCTGGATTACAACAATTTTATACTTTGAATTTCATGGAAGAATACTACCAAAACCTTTTTTACATTCTTGTTCTATTAAACAATACATTGATACAATCCATCTGTCTCAAAAGAAATATTTGCAATATGATTTCAAAAAATAAATGAGTTATTTTATTACTGTTCAACCGTTAATAACTGTTTCTTTGGACGATAGATATCGCCTTTAAATAGACTATATTTGCGTTTATCTGGTTTATATTTTTATGCTTAATGGGGATCTTTTGAAAATGTAAACACAGCGTAGACGAATAAGTCAATTTGACGTGAAATCTGTAGTTGATATCTGCGAAAAAGTCTTCCTATTGCAATCTGTAAATGATCTGAAAGCAGTTCTTGTTATTTTCATTTGCATAAGTATTTTCTTTGATCAATCGGTTATTAAGTTAACGATGCCTTCTTTTTTTTTTCTCCTCATTTTCCTGCCAAAGAATATGCAAAAAGCCCATTCCGCATAAGGATGCATGTCATAGGATAATCGACTCCATTAGATATGATAAATTTTACTTTCCTCTAAATGCTGTCAATTTAGGGCTCACCATTCTTTGTGAAATCCCGTGACTTTTTAACTGTCATTATAATTTGTTCTTATGACTCAAAAAGCAAATTTCTTGAAATTTCTTTTCCTGAATCGTATATTGATTTTAAAAGGAAACGCGATGATTTTAAAAGGGAAAGCATTTTTAGTTTATTTTTCATTAAGTATAATTTAAAAAATGAATTTTAATAATATGAAAAATAATTTGATTTGTTTCCAATTTAAAAAGAAGTTCCTTGTATTTTAAATACATATACATATGCATAATATTTCTTATTTGATAAGAAACAGGCTTGAAAATTCTTTAACAATATATTTTATTCTTCACAATATTATGAAAAGCAATCAACTTTTATCCATTATTAATATATGTATATAAGAACCATGGTCAGGGGGCCACGCAATCCGAAGAGTTAAACATAAAGCAAGGAAAAAGAGTTATGAAAGCCATTTAAGTTTATGTAGTTTTATTAAGGAATTTGACGAAGCAGCGTTTTAGGTTCGATATGTTGTAGAGTCATTGTAAAAAATATGGATCTGAGCAACTTATAAGATTATAGCACGAAGAACTGGCAAAATGTGGGAAAGCAAACATAAAATACATTTTATTGTCTTAAGTTGTTGAGTTGGCTATCAAATACAAACCTCTAAGTTTGCACCGGGATACGTTAAAGAATAGATCGACAAATGTGGAAGTTCTACTCAGTTTTTCGAGGTTAAATAAAAAGTCATTAATTTGAGAGGAAACGTTTAAATTAAAAAGATTGTAGATATTAAAAAGAGCTATAAAATGAGTTATAGTATGTATCGACAACTTATTAGATTGGGAATAGCATTTTAAAAAGTACAAATTTGGACACATTTTTCAATTAAAAAAAATTAATTTGAATGAAATTTCTGGAATCTTATTTTGTATGTATGATATACCAGTGTGAAATTTTGTGTTAAATATCTGCATCATTTTTAAAAATATCAGATTGTGTTGAAAAAAAATATAGTATTTGAAAAATTCTTATAAGTATTTTTCTATTACTCAAAATTTACGAAGAAAAAAAAATCCCTAAAATTTTTGCTTTAAGATTTCATTTAGTAAAATAAAAAATTGTTTTAAAAAAAATTAAAATCTAGTTTAAATAGGAAAAATACAAAATCTCCTTTTTGGCAATCAATTCCTAATAAACGTTAAAAAGTAATTGATACTATTATAATGGTAATCGGAAAATGAATTCAGGTTTAAGAATTGAGACGAAATAATTTCAAATTTAATTTTCTTGTTTTTTTAATTGACTACTATACCATTTGAAATCGTAGAATAATACTTTTCGAATATTATGACTGATAGAAAAGTGCGTATACATATTTTTCAAATATTCAAATGTATATATTTTTCAAAAAATAATGTAGGCTATTTATCTGAAAGTTTCACCACCTTTTACTCCTATATATCATGAACTCTTCTAATTTTCTTAAGTTATTGTTATTTATTTTACAAGTTATTGTTATTTCCTATATAATTAAATATTCTTTTGAATTCTATTAAAATCAATAAAAACGATGCAATTTCTTTAATTAAACAAAAACATCAGAAAATATATGCAGGCTAATTCAAAGTTTCACTGTTGCCTAGGAACGAAATAGCTATAAAATTCAAAATTGTGTACACAATTATTTACTAAATTTTGAAAAAATTATGAAATTGAAGGAAAAATTGTTTGAAAATGATATATGTATCATTGAAATTTTTTTTAAAATAGTATAAAAATATTCCTTGTGGAATAAATTATTCCGAAATTACTGAAGGAAAACAGCAAGATTTCGGTTATTTTTAATTGATATTTATTTTATTTTATTATTTATTTATTTATATTTTACATATTATTTATTTATATTTTATATATTATTTATTTATTTATATATTATATATTAATTGAATATTTAATTAACCTTTGCATTTTGAAAAATTGACGGTATTCTTTTTTTTGTCGTAAATAATAAGCCTGCAAAATTTGATCCAGTTGTCCAGATGTTTAGGGTCAGATGTGGAGTAAACATACGCACATAGACATGATGACGTTTATATTAAAGTGGATTGCGCAATTTTCTTTTAATTACTATATGCCATATAATGTCAGTAAACAATTTTTATTTCATCATTGAAGGTATTTAATTTTTTCAATGCTAACGCCATATGTACAGGCTTCTTAACTTCTTCAGTAAAATTGTAACTCCCAATTTTAAAAAAAGTCTTTTAAATTTAGGGATTTGCTAAAGCAAAATTACTGATTCTTTACCATTTGTAAATTCGATTAGTATTAATTAGATATTTAAATTATAAACAAATCATATACAAAAAAATATTTATTTATAGTCAATTTTATTGAACTCTTATTTTTTAGTGCATAATACGCTTTCTTACGTGTTAACACTTGTAGGAACGTTTTCTTCTTGACTGTCTGGTAGTTTGTTTTGTGTTTAAGTAAAGAAAAATCAAGAACACTTTAAATTTCTCCAAAGCTCCAAAATGGATTCCAAAATTAGAAATATATCTGTAATTATGGCGTAAGACTACAATCCGAAATTTCAGTTACCTAATTTCTAGCATTTTCCATTTATGTTCAGAAAGCCGATATGTCCTGATTGCGAGGTTTCAGATTGGAGACCCGATTTCGCAGAAAAATCGTCTTGTAAGCTGGTCTGGAGCACGTTAAATCCGTCAAGGTGAAACGCTCCGCCACTGTGTGGTGTAGAAATTTGTAGAGGGAGTGCCAACTCAGGTATCATCCTCGTCACCTGATCATATTTCAACATTATGAGGGCCGTCCCAAAATAAACTTATGTTAGCGAGATGTTAGTTAGATTTCCCTTAAAAGCGAGATGTTAATATAACTAAACTAAACTAAAACTAAACCATTTATATTCAAAGGTAGGTCATCAATACTGATATAATCCTAAAAATGAGTTTCTTGAGTTCGAGAGTAATCCAAATAGAGGGGTCGAAATTTTTGATGACTACATTACATTTTCTTTGCAAGGAAAATAGTAAAAGAGAAGAGAAAATAACAAAAGTACTATTTTTCTTTATTTCAGTGTGAATCAGAAACCTAACTTTATTTACTCTCCAATCCTACGGATGTTTAATCGGAACTTTCTAGATTAACCGCGATAAAATTTATTAGATTTTCTGAATTTTTTTGCACCATAGTAATGTGTTTGCATTAACAATGTTTAGAAAACTATTTATATGATCAAAGAATAAACGATACAGAACTCATTACAGTGTGTTTAATCACATTTCATTTTATAGAACTGATATGGACGAAAGTAGAGAAGGAAAAAATATTTATATGTGAATTCATAAAATATCCAAAGTATGTGAATTCATAAAATATCCGAAGTAATTTTGAATTGTAAATTATTTGATTTCGAATTAATACAATGACTTTATTTCTAGTTTTTCGTATATTAACTTCAAAAAAAAAATTAGCCACTACCTGTTTCCCACGTATTAATATGAGATAAAGAAACATACACATATTTATCTTGACCAACTTAGATAAGCAGCAGATTAATTCCTTTGTTTACTGGAATATCGCACAATTAAATTGCGTATCATTGTTTTTTACTTTTTCGGAAACAAGGAAGAGAAAGTAGTGGAATCGTCAAATGATTCGACCTTTGATTATTTATGCTCTACACTATTCCGAAAGATTTTTTTTTTTTTGAATTTTGTTTATCAAGTCAATAACTCAAAACGCATTACGAGCAAGACGGGTGAAACCTAGAATACAAACTTTACACCAAAATCATAAATACCTGTAAAATTTAAAAAATAATCTATTTACAAGTCTACCCTTGTGCAAGTGGAAAGAAAAATTCAAAAACACAAGTTAAGTAAATGAAATCTTAGTTTTAATTTTATCATCCAAGTTGGAATTCTTAATCAAATTTTGAACAAACTTTGTCAAAGGACTAGTCGGTTGTCGTTATGTTATTTGAGAGGATTTGAATAAGACAATTCATATGCAACAAGCCATATGGGTGGATTTTAATATAAATTTTTTACTATGGATTGTAGATTTATGTCTAATTTTCTACCTAATCCATTTTTGAACCGTTGTATGTGGGAAATTTTAAGCTAAAAATGCAAAAATTAAGAATTAAAAGAAATTTGGTAGCTTATATTTTTACAAATAATATATTTGTGTCAAATTTTTCACTCAGTCAATCAATTAGAGGACTTCGAAAATGTATATTAAATTCGTTTTTCCTTAAAAAATTAAACAAAAATGGTCCGTATTAATAAATCAATAAAATTTTTCAGTCGTGCCTTTCACTTAAACAGGCATAAATTTAATGAGTTTGCAGAAAAAAATTCTGTAAATCTAAAATATTTTCAAAAAAAAAAAAAAAAAAAAAAAGAATCGGAATATTTTAGAGAACATCAGATATATTCATTTTTCCATGATACACATTTGCACTATTAAACTGAACAAATGTGATTTTTTTTTTCATTCAAGAATTAAAATGCTTGAGGATCTAAATTAAAATCTAAATAAAACAGTTACATTCTTATTATTAAATTGTCTTTATTATAAATATTTAAAGAATAATGTATAATAATTTTAAAATACAACAATTAATAATATTAAGACATGATATTCAAGGATATTAAAAAGGGATAATTTTGATTCAGATGTCTGATAGAAGGATAATTTTATCGTTATTATTAAATTAAGACTATTTTAATTTATTAAAATTTGATTAATAAAATTATCTTCCAGAAATGTCAGATTTAGGAAAATAATTTCCTTTGACCTTTTTAATTTGAAAATTTCTTTTGAAAAAATTCGACTGAGATTTAACAATAAATATTTTCCAATATTTTTAAAATCTCACAAAAAAACAGAATAGGATTGCTTTCATACTATCAAAAAATTTTCATTTTAAGCTTTGACACGCACTATAGTAGGGACATTAACCATAATTTTCTCTAGGAAATCCCCTCAAAGGTTTATTTATTATTAAGTATTTTTCCTAAAGAAAAAGAAAATAGATACGTTACGTGATTGTTTTCAAAAGGTAAAACGAATGTAAAAAAATTACATTGTGAAACCCGATAAAGTATTATTATCTGCATTTTCTGAATTGGGAGTGTAAGTGTTGCGAAATTTTTATTGTTAAAAAGATTTTTTTAAAGTGGTTTTTACCTTGAATTTTCTTATTTCCTTTTGGGATGCAAAACAACCAAATATGACTTATGCCCCATTAAATACTGATAAATCGATCATGGTCGTTCAATTTTTTTTATCGTATGCGACAAATAGTGTGTATTCTCAAGGAGAAAAAATTGAACTGTAGAGATGTTGAGACTTTTAATGTTTTATACTCCACTGAATTGGATAGCACAATTTTTGGAATGATATTTATCTGTGAATAAAATTACCTTAACTCGAAACAAACTTGATAAATGAAATTAGGTATAGGATCTTATTGCCAAAATTGTATATCTGTATCAAATTTCAGACCGTATTTTATAAAGGATAGATTTTATCTTGAGCCTTTATTTTATTTATAAAGGAATGCAGTATCTCAGTAAGGTAAGATTGATAAATAGATAAGTATTAGTTCTGATCTTTTAACTAAAATTGCAGAACAGCGTTAGAATTTGAATTTTTACAGTCAAAGAAAAAAATTCAAAATTTATAATTATTCACCTTTATACGCGGCAAGACTAAAATGCAAAATAGTCTTGTGAAAATGTCGAGACAAATTGAGGAGGGAATACTCTGAATGGTCTTATGTCTCATATACAATGCTGTGCAAAAATTGAAAATGAGAAGTTTTTCCTAATACAACTTTGCTCAGAGGCAGGTGTTGCATATAGATACAAATCACTCCATTAGATCTTCAAGATGTTTAAACAGGGATAATGCTCAGAAACATCTCCAAAAATGTAATCATATACGCAGAAAATATCGGTGAAATAGCTTTAGGCACAACTTTGCAAATGACAAAAACGTCCGTATAACGTACTCATGGCAGGAGAAATTCAGTGGTCATAATTATTCTTGATGTGATTATTACTGACTGAATTGCAAGTTTTACAATATCAACCCATTTCCTGAGAACGAGGCTCTTGATTTGTTGTTTAACTATCATGGCCCATTCCTCTTGTAGAACAAACGTATTAGTTAGATATCATGGTTCATTCTTCTTGTAGAACAAATAGATGAGGATGCTATTATACCTTCAAGCGACTTATCAAAATGACCCATAAGTCTTAACTTTGTGGTAAGTCTGGAGAATAGCATTCTAATATATGTGTTGGGTATCATCATCTACAGTTTAAAGATAGTCAGTGTAAAATAAGTGGCACTTTCACAATCCCTGAAAAGAAACTGAAAACCCATGGCACGGGTAAAAAAAGAATGTACGTGAGAACGAAGCATTTCTATACAAAAGCGGTTACCAATGACTAAACTTTATTAGATGATATAGAGAACGTTTAGGCTACCAAGTATTGCATCATATCTCCATACTAGTTTCTTTCATTGATATTAAAGAGGTATATACGTTTCCCCGTTCTCTCCAGATGTGTGCAAAGGAATTTCTAATTAGAGGAAATTAGCTTTTATTGGGGAAGAATGCTTTACTTCGTTACTGATCTGCGTAATTGTCATGTTCCTGCACCACAGAAAATTTCGATGAACAGGCGTTAACGGTAGACAACATACCGATTACTGTGCAAATAACCCCCTCTAAAATATATATACATATAACCCTCCCCAGGAGTCTGTCAGTTTCACCCACTGTTTGCCCTCTGTCCCATCTTGCCTATCAGGCTAGATAATGATCGTCTGTCGCCATTATTACTCATGGCTGACCACTACTAAGTTCTAGAACAGTTTTCCTTCCACTTGAAATGATCTCCAAATTCAGGACGCAATGCTATGAGGGATTCCGAACTCTTCAGAAATGCTTGTCACATTTCAACATCCTTTCCTTTTTTTCAGGGTTTCGATCTCATGTAGAGTCGTACAGTCTCATAAAAACAGTTAGGTAAAGTCATATGTCCGATTGGTCATCTTCAAGATAACCAATCGGAGATATTACTCTGCTGTAACAACTAGACGTCGTTCAAACCAATGACTTATATAGAAATGTTGAGCTTAAAAACCTGCTTTGTACCATTCCATACTCACCAGCACTTTATGCTCCAAATATGAATATGCTTACAATATCCAGCATCTAACTAATCCCCTGATTTGTAATTCAGTTCATTTGGTTTACTAATTCCATTGTTATGCTCATTTTCTACTGCGTACTTAATTTTTGGACACCAATGTATAATTGCTACCACTTATTTTATTTTAAATTCATTCAATCTGCAATATTTATATCAAAAATTATCGTCATAAATGTTTAGTTGATCTTCCGAGGAATAATTTTTGGGAAACAAGTTTTAGCTACATACACTGATGGAAAAAAAATTCCAACACTAGGAAGGAGCTGTGCTAGATAAATGAAATTTGGTAGGCATGTTTATACATCTGAAAGATGACGTCGATTTACATTTCGAGCTACGCGCGTAAGTGTGGCGCTAGTAGCGACACTATGAACATGCAAATGAGGTTTGCTTTAATTAAACGCTGTAAGGTTCATGATCGTTATTTACAGTTGAGATTTGATGTAGTGAGTTAATGTTAGTCAAGGATGCCTCTGAGAAGACGAAGAAGCCATTATCAACAGCTCACTGAGTTTGAACGAGGTCGTGTTGTAGGGCTACGAGAAGGTGGGTTTTCTTTCCGCGATATTGCTGAAAGACTTGACAGGAATGTATCCACTATGCATGAAAATTGGCGGCAGTGGTCAAGGGAAGGTACTGCCTCAAGAAGACCAGGTTCCGGGCGGCCACGTGGTACTACTGAGAGGGAAGACCGTCGTATTCGGCGAATGGCTGTGGCTAATCGTACTGCGTCTGCAGCTGAAATTCGAGCTGCAGTTGGCACTACAGTGACACAACGAACTGTTACAAATCGGTTACTTCAAGGACAGCTCCGAGCCGGACGCCCTGTACAGTGCATTCCACTGACTCCAAACCACTGCCGTTTGCGACGTGAGTGGTGTCAAGATAGAGCTCATTGGAGGACGGAGTTGAGATCTGTTGTGTTTTCTGATGAAAGCCGGTTCTGCCTTGGTCGCAGTGATAGCCGTTTGTTGGTTAGAAGGAGGCTAGGTGAACGCCTGCTATTGACCTGTCTGCGGCCTAGACACACAGGGCCTACTCCTGGAGTTATGGTTTGGGGAGCAATTTCATATGACAGCAGGAGCACTCTCGTGGTTATCCTACGCATCCTGACTGCAAATTTGTACGTCAGTCTAGTGATACAACCTGCTGTGCTGCCATTCATGAACAGCATTCAAGGGAGTGTTTTCCAACAGGATAACACTCGCCCTCATACCGCTGTTGCAACCCAACATGCTCTACAGAGTGTCGACATGTTGCCTTGGCCTGCTAGATCACCAGATCTTTCTCCAATCGAGCACGTATGGGACATCATTGGATGACAACTCCAGCGTCATCCACAACCAGCATTAACCGTCCCTGCATTGACCTCCCAAGTGCAACAGGCATAGAACTCCATCCCACAAACTGATATCCGACACCTGTACGACACAATGCATGCACGTTTGCATGCTTGCATTCAAAATTCTGGCGGTTACACCGGTTACTAATGTACCAACATTTCACATTTGAAATGGCTCTTCTCGCCAATGGCTCTGCCTGTGATCTTGAAACTTTAATCAATTAAATATGTTACCTAGATAAATGTATTCCTAAAATTTCATTACTGTACAATAATTTTTTCTTGGTATTGGGATTTTTTTTCCATCAGTGTATTTTAGTTGTAACTTAATGATTCTCTGTCATAATTTAAAAAATTACCTAGTAACATGCTCCTTTTTCATACAGTTTAGCGATTCTTTATATTTTTTAAAACTGTGTATGTTAAAATAAATGTATCCAGCCACATTTCAGTTTTCAGTGTTCTCTTAATTCAATTTAAACACGCATTTCTAATGTGCAATGATGCTGCTGTTGCTCCATGAATAAAATTTCATAACGTTTTTAATTTTTTTAATGATGTCGGAGAGTTACGGGTTAATGAATGGGTAAAACTTCTTTTTCCGAAAAATTTCTCCCCTCAGGTATAAAATTCGACGACAGTCTCCTAACTGAAAATACTTCAATGAATAGAAAGAACATTCAGTTCGAAATGGATGGAAATAATGGAGGAGGGTGAATTTTTTATTTCTGTGTAACTCACTTATTATTGAAAATAGAAAGCTAAGTCAAGTCAAGCCAGTTTTCCTCTTAGTTATATAGTCATATAGGAACAACTTTATAGCTGCACTTTCTTTAAAGTACAGAGTTCAAAAATTAAGTTCAATCAGTTTCGAATGTCTTTTTAAGCAAGTTGATACTACGTTGGAAAATTCACATCATTTGTATTTTACATTCTGTTTCTTCCTCATAGCTCCAATTTTTATAAAATTAAACAGAGAAATGACGGAGCAAGTAATTTTTTTTTCCGTGTGTTTTCAAAAAACAGAAACCTATTCTTTCCTTTCGTGTTACTAATATGATTTTTTAAAAAAAATTTGAGGCACAATATGATAAAACCAGGAAGATTTTAAAATGTTGTGCTTTTTTATATTAATTGTATAGTAAGTTTTTCGAAAGTTTATCATTTTTGAAAGTATGAAGCTTTAATATTTGCTCTGTCACATAAATATCTTTTTTGCAAAAATTATAATATTTTTTTATTATTTTCAATTTCGCGTAGAACGCTTATAAAATGATTCAGAATTATTATAATATTATCATTTATTGTATTAAAATATTTAACTCATTGTTTTTTCACCTGATGTATATTTGCCCGCAATATTAAACCTGATTAAATTTCGTTCAATTACCTCTTTGTCTTTAAGACAACACATCACGGAATGTAACATTGACAATAAATGCAACAATGAATTTAATTTCAGTTTGTTAGTCACATTAATAGCAATTCGAAAATTAGCCTGTCTTTTCTACTTATTCATTGATATATATGTACTTATACGAGATATTATAGGCATTTTTAACGTATGATTATGATTGCTTGATAATATTGATAAATTATCAAAACTATTGAATATCCAACATACTGTGCGATATCAAATATTTGATGTTGTTTTAATATTCATGTAATTATCAAAACGTCCATGATCTCAAATGCCAGAATTTAAGTTTTGATTCCGTCCATAATTAATCTATCCCCCCCAAAAAAGATTCTAGTTCATAATTAGGATGCAAAATCAAAATGATTTATTTGTATTTTGGACTATTTCTTTGAGTACAAATGCTTCGTACAACAACTTCATTAATTACATGTTGGTAAAATGCATGTCTGTTAATAATCTAAAAATAACGATTGATATTTTATTTCTTCTCTTTCATGCATTTCAAGCACGATGTATGATTATTTATAAAAGATCTGCTAACAATGAAAAACATTTCCTTTTGTTTTTCATTAACATGACAAGTGAATTGTGATGCAACTACGAAGTCTGAATTTTGTATGCTCCTGCCTTGCTTAAGACGATTGAAATGTTTGTAGAAATCGCAGATGTTCAATAATTATTGCATGCCATCTCTTTTCTATGAATTGCCTAAAATAATGGAGGAGAAAGGGACATAAAAATAAGTGAGACTTAAATCAACACCACATCATGGCATTTGTTCAATAATCATTGAACTTTTTATTTTAATTGCATTATCGGAAGCAAGATTTTAATATTGACACGAAAGTAAACCTTCACCCCATCACGTGCTGTGATGCAATTCTTTTTGTCCGCCCAGAAGGTCAGTTGTAAATGAACTTTTTCTGGAAGCTTAAGGAAGGAGATCTCTACATGTTTATTGATCTTAGCATTCAAGTTTCTGAAGACAATTTGAGTCTTAGGTAATTAATTTTTCGTTACCATTTTTTATCTTGTTTTTATAACAAGAAACCAGTCTGTAGTTTCACCTTCCTTTATGTTTTTGGATCAAAATCAAAACACGTGCCATTGAAGAGATAATAATCGACGATCAATTATTTTATCCTGATAGATTGTATTATCTGTTTAGAAATTTAAACTTTTCATTTTTATTCAAGATAAGTGATAGATGAGCTATTATTTAACTCAATGATGCATTTTCTGAACGAAGCAATTAGAAATTAAAAAAAAAAACATTATATAAATTTAGTTTTGCACTTGAGAAAATTAATCCATTTGGCTGAATTATTAGTTTTCAAAAAAGATAGTTGATTTCATTATTAATACTGACATTTTAATAAAAATTGTACATTGCAAAAACTTTGTTATTTTGGAGTCATGCTGGGATATTTCTAAGTGAATTCAAAACATTATAGGAAGAAACCAAAAAGCAGTTTTGTAACAAAAGAAAATATTTTATTGGTGTTGTTTTTATTACAGTAATAGTAAATACCAAAAAAATTCAAAGCGAACTGAAAAATTCAAACATTTAAAAACGCTAATAAATTGATAATAATGATAAACACTAAGTAGATTAACGTAATTTACCACAGGTTTGAACGTGCTATGTGTTAACAGAATTATTGCTCGCCATTATGCTTGGTTTCCCACTGCAAATCTCTTTCATTTATGAATTGAGATCAACCTTTCGTCCCTTACTATGAAGAATATCAAGAAGATATAAAATACAACCATCAAAATATTTCTTTATGATTTTGTATTCAGATCAAGGTATTATAATCGAAATTATTTTAAACTGTTTCAGTTTTCTAATTTTACATAATTTTCCTCTTTTAGTTATGTTTAACTAATATTAATATATTTTGAGGAAAATTTTCAGTTCCACATAATAAGAGGGCATTTATTTTTTCCATTTTCAATAAATGAATAAGATGCCTTTGTATAAGGTTTCTTGATTCTCACTAAAATTGAAATCAAGATAGCAAGCTGTGAAATATGTACACGAGATGTCCAAAAAAAGTAAAACAAGCATTTAGTTCCTCAACTATAATAATTAGGAATGCATTTCCAGTTGCAAAGTTTCATCAGTTAAGGTACCAGATGTATGAAAATACTTTTGTTTCCACAGAGCGCTATAATAAAAAGTAAGAAAAATTGAATTGTCATGCACCCTCCACAACAGAAAAGTGTATATAAATAAAGCGTTTTTCTCGCACTCTTCTATAAGGAGCAAAGTTTCATGCTTCTGTTTGTAAAATTTTCTGAAATATTAAGAAGCAAGTTTATTGACTTACATCATTTTTTTTTCAAAACTCTGACAGGAGTATGAGCAGGTCTTCCACTATAATTTTTAGAGATAATACATATATTAGAAAAGATTATATAAAGGGGCAGAACCAGAAAATAATAATGCATTCTTTTAACAATAATTGCATGCATGGGATCCAGTTCATCACTCGTGACAGTAGATAGGTTTTTTGGAATTTGTCGGTAAATATCCATAGATCGTGTAGTTTCAACCCCATTTATTCTTATTTTCAAATATAATGCCAATAAAAACTAAACTGAATGAATCGGTAAGCATTCAGTATACTGTTTTACAGAATGGAACTACCTAACACGTTAAAAAAAAGCCATAGCATACATTTATAGAAAATCGTCACAAATGATGAACATTGTACAAAAAATAGATTTTTGCTGTTCGGGAAACATATAAATTTGACAAAAGGGACTGTTTTGAAGATTTCATGCTTCTTTGTCTAGTAAAACAATCTTCCCAAATTACACTTTTCTCATAAAAGAGTTATTTGATTTTTCCTGAAGTACAGTACAGTACAGCTCTACACTTTTATGAGAAAAATGTATTTTGGGAAGATTGCAAAATTCTGGACATCAATTTTGTAATTTAATTGTATAACTGTTGCAATAAAAATCCATGGACTTCAGGAATGCTGAATGGATGACAGTTATTAATTGAAATATTCTTTATAATGTCTTTTCTGAAATGTTGAGTATTGAGTTGACTGTTCGTACTTTAGAGCATAACTGAAATAATCCAAATAAACCAAAATGTCATTTTATGTACTATTTACATAACGCCTCATTAACCTTTAGAAAGTAAAGGTCCTGTTGTTTGTAATCGCTAAAAGGTTCTATAAATACACTTCTAGAAGAATTCCTGGAATTCGAAAATCTATGTATTCTTCTACAAGTAAGCTACCATTACGATTACATACAACATATCCAAACGCTACTTGTTATTGAAATATATTATTCTTTTAAAAAATGTGGAAAAAGAATTTTATTTTCTTGTTTGGCATTCCATTACTTCTCTGAAATAGCTCGAATGCTCAATTTCTCAAGTTCTTCTTCTAGTCGAAGAAGCAATTGTCGAGCAATCAAAGTGAAGAGCATTTTGAGTAAGCAAATTTCTTTAAAGCTATATTTGATAATGTACAAAGATTGAATAATGTACAGCTCTGCAAATGTTCACATATAAGGATTTTTCTGTTTTAAATGAGTTTTCATTTCTGAAAAAAAATGTAGTCTTAATTGTGAATAGCTTCTCTAAGTTTAAAAATAAACATATTTCTGAAAATTTTGTAAATAGGGATGTGAATCTTTGTGCGAGCATAAATGGATGCAAGAGAAACTTTTTAATAGCTGACATTTTTTAACTATTGAGGACGTATAGAAATGTAATATACATACAAATTAATAAATGTAAACTCTTAACTTTCAGAGCCCATAATGCCAGTAGCTAAGCGGGTAGCGGTCATTGGAGCCGGCCCCTGTGGTTTGGGTGCTGTCAAAAATATCAAGGATGAGGGCTTGGAACCTGTCTGTTTCGAAAGAACTGGCCATCTTGGAGGTCTATGGAGATACCACGATGAAGACATGAATGGAGTAGCTTCGGTTATGAAAACTACCATCATCAATACGAGCAAAGAACTAGGAGCTTGCAGCGAATGCCCACCTCCAGCTCACTACCCAAACTATATGCACCATACTTTGATGTATGAATACATTCACTCTCTAGCTGAAAAAGGAGACTGTATTCGTCACATTAAATTCTATCATGAAACGAAGTCAATTGAAAAGGCTGAAGACTACGAGGTATTTTATTTCTATGTTTACGCCACCTTAATCATTTCAATACATGTAATATGATATTAAATCTCTATTCAACAATTCGAAAAAAAAAATGTTAGCCAAATTCGAAATTTTATTGATCTAACATTTTTTTTTTTCCTTCTGCACGCTTTTTCTAACATTTTCGTTAGATCTTTCCTTCAGTCCAACAGATCTTGCAGCCTCATTTTTCCCCTTTTAGGGTTGTGATTTATAATATTGTGCCTAACCGGATGTTAAATCAAGCAAATTCAATTTGTTTTAAAAGGAATTATTTTAAAATTTTATATTTTATAATCGCAAATGCGTAATCACAATGAATTTATTCCATATGCTTATATTTTTAATTGCTATTCTGTAATGTGTATCGAAAATTATATCAAAATTTGAACATATGTAGAACTTTAAAATTTTTTTTTGAGTTATACTTCCCTCTTTAATGTAAGTAATGTGCAATATCACAGGAAAGTCGGGTTCATGAAGTTTTCTGGATTACTTGCATCGATTTAAATGATTTAGACTATTTTCCTTAAAAATAGTTCAGCAGTAGGAAAAGATTTGTTTTGTAATTTCCTTAAGGGCATGCGTTCATTTATTCAAGAAATGTGCATGATAATTTGCCATGAAGATCTCTTACTGAAATAGCGAAATCACAATATAATGTTTTCGTTTAAAAATAAGTTAAATTGCGCTAAATGAATCAATTCTTATATTTTTCAACAATAATTCAATTCATTTCCAAACTCTGGCAAACTCTTCCCATTTGGAAACTCTTAGTTTGAGATTTTTAAAAAACAATCTAATAAACCCTAATGTTAAATATATAATAACATATTTTATGTCTCTTCTAATAATGTTTAATTTCGTACATATTAAAAAAAATTAGCTTACTTTATCTTCATCAAAATTCTTTTGAACTGTGTCCAGCTTTTTGTTGCTCACAGACACTTCTTTCTTCTCCAGAAAACGGGTCGATGGAAAGTAACATGTAAAAACACTCAAACAGGAGAGTTGGTGTCCGACACATTTGATAGTGTGTGTATTTGCATTGGACATCATGTGTTTCCCCATGAACCGACTTTCCCTGGGCAGGAAGAATTTGAAGGCAAGGTCGTCCATACTCACAGTCTCAAGAAAGTAGATGGGTACGAAGACAAGCGTGTAGTTGTTGTGGGCGTAGGAAATTCAGGCATGGATGCAGCAGTAGAATTGAGTGCTGTGGCTAAGAAGGTATGTCGTTTAAGATTTTTATTTGAAAATTTTCACACTTTATGGGCACAAAATTCACTTAACATTTAGGTTCTGCCACAATGAATTTCAGAGCATTCTTCTGCAACAGAACTCAGTCAGTGTAATGAGAAAAAAGTTTGTTAATCCTTTCGACAATTCCCAGGCTACTCCAGCTAATACAATCTGCCCAACACATGTGGTGGTACAGATCATTAATCCTCAATTCTGTAAAAGACACTTTGTGTAAAGGGGTCTGTTGCATGTTAAATCAGTCAGACCAAATGTCCTCCTGCTGGTGTGGTTCAGAAGCTTGGAGAGGAGGTGACAGCTCAAGTCTCGTCCTCATCATCTTACCGCTGCTCAAAATTACTTCGAAGTCCGTCCCCAAATAGAACTGGGGTTGCTTTACAACGTGAACTTACTATATAGCTAAACTGTGAAAAAACATATCCTTCAGTTTTTTGTTTCTATTGTTTTCTCGTTTTTTTTAAAGTTTTCTTCCGAAATCTGTTTAATATAAAATTTAAATATATTTAGTCTTAAGCGATTTAAACCAATTATTAAATTATGGTCAATTCTTAGAAATAGTTTTAGCTCAAAATTCATTTGCCCGTCGGCAATTTGCAAAAAGTTTCATTTTAACATATTATTCTTTTCAATGTAGCATATTGTGAAGTATTTTCTAAAATGCATGTTATTATTTATGTACAAGTCTTTTCAAATAATTAAATAATTCTCTTCATTAAAAAACTATTTAAATGCTTTCTTCACTTTTTGTTGTATTTTAAAATCAATGCAAAATAAACAAAGAGGTGAAATAACTTATAAAAATCTATCATATTAAATATTTGAAAAGTTTATGTAGAAAACTTATATAAAGGCAATGATGGGATTCCTGGGTAGATTCCTGGTTGTGGAATCAACAAATACTGAATTCAGTGTATTTCCATAATGATTTATCGTATGTGTTTAACTGGTTACGTTAAATTTCGTATCGTAGGTAAAATACGTGGATAATTAATGAATAGAATGCATGTTATTATCTTCGTCATCTGATTGCGATTTAATATTACCAGATCTTAATAAAGTTCTTTTGTAACTTCTCAATGTGACACTAATCAAACAATTTAACTCACAGAAAAATAAAAACTTGCTTTAAAAAAGCAATGAATGACGAATCAATTATTAAAATGCATAGCTGATATTTCTAAAAATTGAAATTTCAATATATATGTATTATAATTTCACTTATTATTTAAATCACTAACTTGTTCACTAGAATAGAACTGAAGTATCTCTTGTAAATATTTACAACTTTAACTCCTTGTGAATTTATATTTAAAAAGGAACAAATAATTAAAAACACACTTTTATTAATGTATTGAAAAGTACAGGGTGGTCATAATTTTTTTAAACCGATATATGGATACTGCTCAACTAAGCGAAACGGCATTTCGGATATAGTTATTTGGAAATATGAACTCGGGATTCTGAGAACCCCAACAAATATCACAAGGAATGTACACGTTATGCATGCACATACACCCTCACAAAAGGAAAAACTGCAAAGTATTAAAAAAAAAAAAAACGACCGAGGAACAAGGAGAAAATTAACAAATGGCATACACCAGTCATTGATGATCACACAGATAGGAGAAAAAAAACTTTTATTTGGATAAAGTATTTTTTACATGCATACCCATCATAGCCGATAAAACATTGCATATTTTAAACTGTGAACAATAAAGCTTTATTTAACTTAGCATGAACAATATTTAGGATTTCATTTCTGATATTCCTTTAAATCTGACAAAAATTTAAGACTGTAAATATACTAAGATTGTATATTTACAATACAATATCTTTTTAATTTTACATATAGTTTTTAGGGATAAGTTTTTAGGATTTTCGCATGCACTGAGACAGGAAAAAACGGATGTTGCCATTCAAAAATTTCGAGTTTCTGTATCTATAAACCATACTCGTGAAAGCCACTTTATTGCTATTCACAGAATCCGAGCTCATACCTCTGAATAACTATATCTGAAATCTCATCTCGATCGTTTGAACGGATCGGTTGCTACAGGTTTCCGACAAAGTTTTTTTATAACCATCTAACAGATATGGAATCCAGATACCCCCTCCCCCCCAAATTCACAGCCAGATGGAATCCATGGTATGAAATCAAAATTTAATTTAATGAAATGTTTAACATTTAATGAAGTTTCAAAAATATTTAATTAGCTTATTAACACCGAGATTACAGAAATGAATAAGCCTTCAGAATTACCATATTAAAAAGCGAGCTGCGAACCTATGCCAAAATACGCTCTTAAAAACTAAAAAGAAGTGAAATATAATTATAATTTAGTTCGTAAATATGTGAGAAGAGCACATTCCTTGGTAGGTAGTTATCTGACTTAGTCACATTTTTTCTAAGATATATGTGTAGAAAATATTTTGCTTTTACTTTATCACACAGCTTTCAAAAATTTACTCCTAACACTGTTGCATTAATATATTGGGTCATTCGGAAAGTAATTTCATTTTTTCCTGACAAAGGATTTAATTGCATTTTTCGCACCCAATTTCATACTTAAACCGCAAAATCATTTTATGTTTTAAGAGCTGATATAGCAAGGCTTGAGTGTGAAAAAGTGCAGCTGATTCTTCGCAGTAGTTTTTGGATGGTGCCCTTTTAAATATGGAGAGCAATAAACAGCATTTTCGTCATTTTTTTCTTTTTTGCTATATAAAAGGTAAAAATGCTGTTCAAGCCAGAAATAAATTAGCCAATATGTGTGGAGAAGATGTGTTAACAGTACATCAGTACCAGAACTGATTTGCAAAATTTTTCCTTCAAATGAGGAGGCCAAAAACCACCTCGATCAGTTTTTTTTACAGCAAAGACCAAAACTTTTATGAGCGTGTAATCATGTTACTACCAAAAATATGACAAAAGGTATTAGACCAGAATGGCAATTTTATAATTTAATAAATAATTTATTCATTAAACGAAAATTTCTTTTCATTTTGACAAAAAAATACGAAATGACTTTCCGAACAACCCAATATAATGACTGTTTAACATGAAGTACTTCAAAAACTTTTAAAAATTTCATTATGAATTTTATACTAACCTTTGAAGAAACATTTATATTTTCAAATATCTCATTAATAATAAGTTAAACACAATTCTTTCAGGTTTATTTGAGTAGCAGACGAGGCACTTGGGTTTTGCCTAGAGTTGGACCTAAAGGCAATCCATTTGATGCCACATTTGTAAGACGCTACTTGCACTTGCTCCAAAATATTTTACCCTACAACTTAATCTGCTACGTATCTGAGAAACAACTTAATGAAAGGTTTAATCATGAATTGTACAACCTTAAACCCAAACACAGAGTCTGGAGTCAACATCCAACTGTCAGTGACACCTTGCCAATCAAACTCTTGAGTGGAGTGGTTGTGACTCGAGGAGGTATCAAACGCTTTACAAAGAAAGGAGTTGTGTTTGATGGAGAAGAGGTATTTTATTTATTTTCTTCTTTTTTGTACCATTAGTAAAAGATCATTGAATCTTAAGTCTTTCATTGAGAATGATAATGGTGAAAATACTAAATGAGCAAATAGCGTTTCAAAGTGTGTGCTTTTCTTTTCGGAATGATATACTGCATTTTATATTTATTTGACGCTTTTGTATTGCCTAGAGACAAAGTGTTGAAACATTATATCGCTTTCCTCACACGTGATAAAAGGATTCATTTATATGACATTTGGTAGACTTTAATTGTCGATTATTCCCAGTTTCGCCTTCGTTACTATTCTCAATAAGAAATATATATGCACGCTGTCTTTCAATTAATTTTGAATGACATGATGTTAAAAATTCTCAGTTTTTTACCAATTGTTTGAAAGTGTTTTGATTTCTGTTGTTATGAAAGAATTTGAAGAAATGTTGAGAATTTCGAAGATATTTTCTTTAAATGGTGGTCTGTTCCTTGTTTAATAGGAAGATAATTGAATGGGGAGTTGAAGAGGAATATTAAGATTGACCCCTTTGTGGATAGTGGCTAATTGCCTAGAAGAGGATGTCAGTTTAGTGAATCGGTCAATATTATGGACGGATTAAGCAGTCGGCAATAGCAAATCATGTCGATAGTGCTATATTCAGTGATGGCGAGGTAGTCAGCTGTAAGCAAGAAGTCTTTAAATGTACGCACTTGTTATGGTTGCTAAACACCTCTTAATTATTCCTTCGTTTAAGTTTTCAATTTTAACTAAACGCAGAGTAGAAACCTCACCAGTTGGTTGAATTAAATGACAATTTTTTTTTGTCTACGAATACCGTTGTAAAGTAGAGAGAGAAAGAAGTTATTTCATTTTGAAAAGACTCATTTCCCCATCCATCCTGCAACAAAATTTTATGAATAGGACAATTACACATATCAGTCCGCATTCAACTAATCAAACCTGTTCTCGTTGTGTCCAGTTCCTCAAAATATTCTCTTTTCTGATTTTTTTGTTGTCTATTTGGGATAATTTTTAATTTTAATCATTTTCTTTTATTGTACCTTTAATTTAATTTAAATAGCAAGAAACGTGCAGAAATCAAACGTGCAGAATACAAATACGTGTATTAGTATTCCAAATGTTTTTAACAGACTTTAGTTTGATAATGAAACCTTAAAAAATCTACACCATGTACAGAAGAATCAAAAGTCTTCTAATTCTTAGTAAAGTAGTTTTTACTTCATTCAGAGTTCTAGTATGTTGACTTTTTCCTTACTAATTCAAAACCTTTGTTGTACATAAAATGGAGAAGGATCAAAATTTAATTTTGCTAGTATATAAAATAAAATTATATCCAAATGAATTCGATAATGTTTTTAAAGTTATTTGCCTACTTTTTTGTATCTGATATACTAAAATAGGAAAAATATTTTTAGAAAATCAAAATGCCAATGTCTAGAAATTTACATCCCAAAAGAATAAAATGAATTTACAGATTTGAAATCATATTATAGTTCTATATATTTAAAAGTGAAAATGTTTATAGTCAAAGCTAACTGTAAATGTTTTCCAAAAAAAAGTCACTAACGTATAATTTACAAATACAGAATATCTTATCACATTTTAATTTTACGATTAAAAAATGTGCATTAAAAGTATCACTTTATGTGTATGCCTTGTCTTATAGCGCAGCAGGACTCATTATATTTTAATTCCGTAATCTCAAAATCTAATAAAGATAAGTCCAAAAATGACAATTTTAAATTATTATAGTTTGTTGCAGGATGTATTATTATTGAAGAATCTGATTTTACCTTAAGCTATAACAGTACAAATTTATTGCCTATTATTTAATTATAATTATTACTAAGGTTATTCAAGCATAAAATCTCATGAGCACGAATAAACTCTTTTCATATTTTACATTCTCTTAAATGCTGTCTTAAATGTTGGCAAAATATGTCTTATATTCATTTGGTTCTTTGGAATAGAATTGTTGGAAATAATTATCTGTATATCCTCCAATATTTTTCATGCCTGATTATACACTCGATTAAGGCAAAAATTTATTTTATTTTCAGGAAGAAACTGAAGTAGACGTCGTAGTGCTTGCTACCGGATATAAAGTGAAATTCCCTTTCCTAAGCGATGATATTCTTCCTGTCAAAGACAACAGAGTTCGACTTTATAAGTTTATTTTTCCGCCTCATCTTCCTCATGATACTTTGGCTATTTTAGGTCTTATCCAACCAAACGGTCCTGGATTTCCTTGCGGCGAAATGCAATGCAGGTGGGTAGCAAGAATTTTTTCTGGCAAACACAGTCTTCCGTCAAAGGAAGTCATGGAGGCTGATATCGAAAAGAAACTCGATCACATTAGGAAAAGATTTGTTGATTCACCAAGGCACACACTGCAAGTCGACTTTATTTCGTATCAGGACGAACTTGCAGAAGAAATAGGATGCAAGCCAAATTTCTTGAAACTGTTTTTCACTGATCCGAAACTCTTCTGGGCATTGGTTCTTGGTCCATCTCTTCCATATCAATACCGACTTCAAGGACCACATCCTTGGGAAGGTGCAAGAGATGCTATTTTAACTTACAAAGAGAGAGTTGTCACTCCCCTTCTCAAACCTGGGCAGAAATATGTACCAAGAAAACGAGGTTTGCTCCGAGTTGGAACATTTATACAACTGCTATTTCTTTTGCCAATTCTGTGGTTGCTTTACTCTTTATTCTTTAATTGATTTGTTTAATGTTGCGAGGCAAGGAAATTTATTTTGTTGAAAACGGTAGAAATTACTGTCTTCTATTATTATTCGACAAATATGTTAAGTTTTCTCTAGCCTAGACAGGAAAATTGATGGAAACAATTCTTGCCTTTTTTTTTTTTTGACATTTTTAGAATTTCAATATTTTTTGAAAATTCTTTTGTAAATTGATGATATTTTTCAGAGATTTAATAAGAAATAAAATATATATTTGTAAAATGGAGAAAATATTTTCTTTTGAATAATAATTTTGTTATAAACTCACTTTTATTTAGATGTATATTTTTCTTTACAATGTAATTGTCTGTAAAATAGGGAATGTAAATAAACAAATAGCTTTTTCTTAATAAATCATTGCAAATTTCGAAACTGCAGTTCTTTTATTGCTGTTGTTTATTTTTCAGTTATTTCTGAAATTAAAATTTTAACGTTTTTAACTACTGAAAAGATAGGAAATTATAGTTTCAAAGGCTGGATATTCAGTCTATCGGCATATTTTGTAATCCAATATACTGACACATTGATTTCTGATATAACGAAACTACAGAAGAGGCTCCTGATTTGCTACCTTAAACGTTCCGTTCTGAAATAATACCACTTTGTAATTCGTACTTCAAAGTCACAGTCAAATTAGAGGAATGGCACATAAGCAGTTCCCCATTCTGCGAAATACTATATTAATTTGAGGACTTAGAAACCACGGAATGTCCCACATCAAATTACATGTACAGCAGATCTTCAATGGAATGAAAAAACAAAGAATAAAGTATATATAATATCAAACATAGAAATAAAAAATTAAGACATTTTCAGTGGTGGGTCTCAAAGCTCAGATTCTATAACCACATCTTCATAGTTCAAAAACCCCTTTCGAAATGAAGTATGAAGTTTAAATTTGGTTGACATCACAACGTGACATGGATTACCTCTTGCGCCTTCGTGTCGAATCCTTGTGATTGTTTCAGCAACAACATTTAATGAAAAAGCACCAAATCATTCTGAGCACACTATATGGAAAATATGAAATGTTAGTAAAAAGTTTGCATTTCAAGATCAGGACATTTGAGACAGCCACAAAATGTATTGATTTCCCTGAATTCTCATTTTAAACTTTAATTTTCTTGCATTGATGACCTACAATTATGAAATGTCATATATCGGTATTTCGAATTACACATTGCATGACAAAATACAATTATGATTTAAAAGGGCAACTGAAACATTTTTTCTCCAATTGTCCGTATCAAAGCGATATGCGAATTTTCCAATGCATTTTCAGGTTGTCTGGAGTAATTCATGTAGCAGCAGCTTCATTTCCGTTTCTTAAGTCGGCTAGGTTAGCTGATAGCTGGGGCATATATACATGATCTTTCATAAACTTCCAGATTGATTAAATATAAGACTCTCACATATTAAATATATTCTTCAGACCTTCTTAGTCGTCTCGTATATTGATATCCTTTTGCAAAGTCATCCAGCGAGTTCAGATTGATGGTATCATTTATGGATGTCATTATCAAAATTGAAAGTTTATGATACACTTTAATATGGAAGCACTTTGAATTGTAATTCAAGATTCACACTTTTTCAAATTACAAAATACCAACCGCGTTTTGCCGTTTTTGTTATCTGAGGGTTTTAGGAGGAATATAAAGATAACAGTTTAAGAGTTTACGCAAAACTAAAACTGTCACCTTGAAACTTTTAATCTACCAGTTAACCTTTATTTTATAAGTCATCTAAGTGGAATGGTACAAAAATTTATACTTCTAATATTCATTATGAAATAAAGTGAGCCAAAAAATATTTTTTCCTTACTGAAATTCGCCTCTCAGCACAAAAGTTTTCATTTAATAACAACAGCAGTTCATAGATTTTTTTAATGAAAACTTTGAAATACTACAGTTGGCTTGAAACTTTTAATATTGCGAGGATTAGAAACAAAAGATAAAAGAAATTTAAAAATGCCCATAAATTAGTCAAATAATTCAAAATGATTCGTACATATAAAGTGTTCAAAGAAGTAACGCAAGTGTTTATTGCTCTAAATATTACAATTTAACTTATATTTACAGTTGCAAAGTTTCATCAGATAAAGTACTCAAATGTATAAAGATATTTAGGCTCCAGTAGAGGAAAATAATTTAAAAAGTTACAAAAATTAACTTTTCATGCGGCCTACAGAGCAAAAATATAAGGATACAAAGTTTCATACTTCTATCTGTAAACCTTGCTAAAATATTAAAAGGAAAATTTGTTGGCTTAGACTATTTAACCATACCTACGACCGACGTTTCAACCAGGCTGCTGTTGCAATTTCCTGGGTTTTTATACATATCACGAAAGATTATTTAAAGAACAATCAGAAAATAGCAAAGTATTCATTAACTTTCATTAAATTTAAAAAAAGTCAAATTATATTTTAATTGAAATGCTTAAAAACCTGTTCAAAATAAGCATCTTTGAACAACTATATAAAGTTCCATTCTTTTAATAATGACTGCGTATGCTATTGAATTGTGATTTAAAGATGGGCCATTTGAATTCGTTAACAAAGATTTACATAGCGTCTACTGCAAGCCAATCCACTCTTTAGTTCAGACATAGTGGCAGTCGAAACTAACTTAATATATCGCTCACTATTCAGCACATTGTTACAAAAAGAAACTAACTAAACAGTTTCAAAAAATGCTGCATATTTATAGAAAATTGCCACCGTTGATGAACCGCTTGTAAAAAGAATGAATTTTTCCGATTCAAAAAGTGACAATTGATGCTACATTCGTCGGTCCAAATCAAATTTCTCAAAAAAAAAAAAAAAAAAAGTGTGTGTGGAGGGGGTATGATTTTGGTAATGGTTTTTTTTTAGGTAATGCCAGTTGTAAAATCCTAGTCGTCGATCGAGAAGTTGTCCATTAACTGTTGTGGAGTCCTTTGCGAATTCTTATTTAATCATATTTTAGTGCTAATAACGGTATAAATAAATAAAAAGCATTAATTTTTATTTGAATAAAGTTATCTTGATAATGAATAAAATGAAAATTTGCCTAAAGGAATTAAGATGATCTATTCGCTACGTTTGGATTATTTAAACAGCCTTTAAATATTTTGACTTATATATCTCTATTAGTTAGAGCCGTATAGTCTAACATTTTATACCTAGAGATTTCTCATTACGCAGAATTAGTCAAAAGACAAATTTTAAGTATTGCAATCGATAAATTTGACGATTATACAAAAATAAATACGTAGATGCCGCTTTATACGATAGAAATTTACTTTTTTTCAACAGAACATTTTTTCAAACCAAATGACATTTTTATATTTTATAAATTACGTACAATAACAATATTATTCATATACTATTTTGACTGCTGTTCCATATCTTAATATTTTATAAGCTAGATAACATCGTAAAGCTATCGTGACTATTTTTAGGCATTTTGTGCTAACTGAGAGTACATTTAAGAACGCCAATCAATACGAAAATAAAGAATACAACTGAAAATATTTTTAATAAAGAGAAAAATATGTACATACATAAGCCAAAAGTTTTTTTTTTTACTTATTAAATATTGTAATTAATCCCGCCAGTAAAAATATTAAAATTGCTAAATCCAATCAATTTCCATAAGAAAATAATCATTAATATAAAATTATTAAGTATTATTTGATAACTGTTATGCTTAAATTACTTGATAATGCCATGCATACTTTAAATATAATTAATATTAAAAAATCAGTACTCCAAACTTCATTTCCTTTATAAGCGGTCTGTCTTAATTCGACAAATAGAAATAAATCCTGTTTTATATACTGGTAGCAGAGACAGAAAAAACTATACTGAATCGCCATCTAGTTTACTCTTTAGTAATTGCAACACTAAACTGGAATGTAAGCCGTTATGTTGTCAATTCTTTCTTCAGTTTATTTATTTTTTAAATAAATGACAAATACAGCAAAATCCTAGCAAGAATCAGTTTATTAGCAATTTCTTCCTGTAGATAAAAGTTTTTGTCCAAAAAAGACATTTTTTTCATAAACTTAATGGGAAATAACGAGCATTTAGAAAATGTGTAATATTTGAAATAGCTGACTGAAATTATGTTCCAAGAAGCTCAAAAAATTTTCCACCTACTAAGAGGTAAGATGCAATAGCTTGCAAATTACTAGAAAATTGCTTTCAAACTTCTAACATAGCTCTCATATTAGTGGCTAGTCTATAATTTACTATAAACAAAAAGTCTGGTAATTAACACAACGATTTTATAGCCAGATTATCAAAGTTCGATCCCAGGCGTATTTTTTCTCACCTTTCCAAAATCATTAAAATTAAATCCACATATATTTTCAATTAAAACGTTTTCATTTTTTAATGCAAAAATAAATGTATATTCTACTAATACTTGAATATTAATTCAAACTTTATAGAAAAAAAAACAATTACAAATATTTGAATATATAAAAAGAATTTTCAAAATTATTTTAATTACTAATTTACAGACAGTTTTAGTAAATATATTACTCATTTTTTATGCACAAATGTTTCGCTAATAACTGAATAATAAATAAATTAATAAAAGGAATTAATGTGTAGAAATATTGAATTTTAGAACAATTTATCGATATTATGTTTTATTAATTAAAGGGAGAATAAGACCTTCCAAAAGGTTTTCCTTTTCTAGCTTTCGAATTTGAACAATCACTGAAATTTCAGACCTTGCACTCATGCATTCAACAACTTAAAAATGTTTCCTATTTCATTTCTATCATTAATATCAAAAGCATTTGCTAACATATTTAATAAATTAACATCAGTTCTCTTTAGTTTAATTTTTGCTTTCAGGTGACAATAATCATAAAAATTATTTATAATCTTTAAAGCTAATCAAAGCTATGTTTTAAGCTTTGAATATTCTGTTAAATAATTCATTATCACCTATTAAATATTCAAATTAACTATTTTAAAGATATACTTCAAAAGTTATATTTCAAATATAAGAAGAATGAACATTTATTTTTACATAAACATAAGAACATATTAAGATTAAGCCTAAATTGTTCATTTAATTTAAATAATCTTGTAAAAAATTAAATAGATAAATAAAGAAAAAGGCACAGTTGCGATAGAAGTTTGATCTTACCAAACATTTACCTTAGCAACCATGTCATTGGGTTACTGAAGGTAAGATTAAAGTTATCAATATATAAGTTATGCCAAAAGTTGGAAGGCTATTTTCCAGAAATTGATCTGTCAATGAAATCTGAAGAATGAACATTCTAAACGGTTTGCTACAATTATTCTGAATGCCATCCCATATTCAATTCTCCAGCTTGTGTTTTCTTTGCTAGCCCATTTTTATGTTCCTCTGATCAGTGTTAAAGCGAGACTTTTATTGTGATTTTCAGGTGTAGTATACATATTAGAAAAGAATGATTAAACCTATAAAAATAGAAAATATCAAAGCGTTTATTATTTTTCATTAAACTTAAAAAATGGTCAGATAATAAATAAATTGAAGTGCTTAAAATCTTGTTCAAATATCTTCGACATCAAAACAAAATTATGATTCTTTTAATACTTGCAAATTTGGGATAGAGTTCTTCACTTTGAACTATATGTGTGCATAGATGATAAGAAAAACATCCAATTGACATGTTTTCACTACGGGTAATATACAAAAAATTAATTTTTTAAAAAACTTTTTGTCATTGACGTATAAAGAAGTAAAAATATTTTCATACAAATCCTCAACTTATTTAATAAAACTTTGAACCTAGAAGTATATGTCTAGATGCAATATTTAAGGGCGAGATGCTTTCTCCCCTTTTTCAGGATGCAACGCATAATATCTTCAAAAGATGGTTTGGTAATTAATAATAGTATTAATTAATAATTTGATATAAATAATTCATGAAATGGGCTACCATGCTTTAAAGAGTTATCAAACTGCAAGCTTCTAAATTTTTTCTCATTGCAACAAATTTGCACCTTCCATATTTTTATGAATTGTTTTAGCAAAATTTCGCACAATCAGGTTGGAGGCCTAGGGTTCTAATTCGAATATTTAAATTGAATATAAATGATTAAAATCTATTTAAGAACACGAATATATGGCCGATATGGTTAAACTTAAAGACATATATAGTAAAGCACAACACTGAAAAGGAATATAATTGTAAGAGTATAGTTAAAGAGAGAAGAAACGGAATGATCCCCACTGTCAGCCTTCTAAAATGCGGTTCTAATCAAAAGTATACAAGTTTTGTTAAAAGTTATTCTGTTTAAAGAATAGAATAAACATTTTTTTTTTTTTGGCCCTCTATTGCATTTCATGACAATACTAGAAAGTTTTCAAACTTTATATATAAGCAATGACCAATTTCAGCATTGCTATGCTGGCAATGAACATCACAATACAGCTTGATTTATTTTAACATTTCAATACCATTTTAAACTTAATAACTTGTTAATTATTTTAATATCATTGTATAGTTTTAAATCATTTATTATAATCCATAGTGTTTACGCTCACTTGCAGCGCCGATTCCCCCTGGGGTGGAGAAAGAAGAAACCCCTTAGTTCAGACTCAGTTCTCGTGTGAGCTAAACCCAGAGATAGTTGCTCCTCTACTAAGCAGGAGACTAAATACTCAGATTTATTTTATTGTTTACATTTCCTCCTATTAAGCGAGGCTGTGATGCAAAGTTGCAATATTTTAATACTTATTAAATTAATTAGCATATTTGTTGAGTTTCACAATAAACTGTTTTTAAAAAACTACAGTCCACTACTTTTTAATGAGCTACAGACATTTTTTGGTCCGTCGTAGCCAATGGATTATTAAATAATAATGACTATGATCAACTTGAACTTAGTATCTATTCAAAAGATTTGAAAAGAAAAACAATGGCAACGACAGTAGATATTGCTGAAAAAATCAATCATGCAAAAGGCGCGATAAAGGCCAACGTTACGAAACTAGAAGCATTTCTTGAAAAAGGTGATAAATATTCCCCATGTGAACTGGAAATTTAACTACAAAAAGTCGGAATACTACAGAAGAAGTTGGAAGAACTTCTGCGAAAATTCTTTTAATTCCTGATTTGAATCCTCATCAAGAAATGGCAAATGATTTTGAGCAAGTGGAAAGCCGCCTAGAAGAATTGGAGGTATGAATCACTTCTATTCTTGATTCTTTAAAATCTCCATCTAATTCAAAAGAACCATTTGGGGAAAATATCAAAAATAAAATACGCTTGCCAGAAATTCTGTTCCCAACGTTTTCTGGAGCATTTGGTGAATGGGCTAATTTTAAAACCCAATTCAGTACGTTGGTATCAGATAATGTAAATTTAAACGACAACCAGAAACTGTATTACTTAAGATCCTCTCTCAAAGGAGAAGCTAAACAGTTAGAATCATTGGAAGATACATTTGATTCTCTATTTGAAGCTTTAAAGGAAAGATATGAAAATAAAAGATTGTTAATTGGTCATCATATTCTTTCCATAATTAATTATGTGAAGATACAACAAGAGTCAGCTAACGAACTTCGTCGTTTAATAGATTGCATTAAAAGAAACATTCTAGGTCTCAAGTTCTCAATTACGAACAAAATAATTTATCTGAAATTTTGTTAATTAATATAGTTCTTCAAAAACTTGACAAAGAATCAAGAAAGCAATTTGAATGTACGCTAAAAACATCTGTAGTTCAACAATTTGATTTCCTGATATCCTTTCTTGAAAAAAGAAGTTCCCTTTTAGAAAGTATTTCGCGGTTACCAGCTGCAGTGAAATCAACTTTTTCAGCAAAAAATGCAGAAAGAAACAAAAATGTAAATAATTCCTATAAACAATAATCTCTAGTTGTAAAATCAAATAATAAAAGTAGTTATAAGCCGTGTATTTGTTGTAAAGGCATGCATTCCTTATACAAATGCATAACCTTTCAAAACATGAGAGTGGAAAAAAGAAACTAATTTGTTTCTATTCGTGGAATCTGCAAACTTTGCCTACGTATTCATACCGGTTTATGCCCTTCGAAATTCAAGTGTCTTGTTAAAGATTGCAAGATGTCCCACAACTCCCTACTACATGAGGGGAGTGAGCCATTAAATCAACCCACGGGAGGAGCGACCAACGACAGACCCTTTCGCTCCAACAACTCAGATGTCATTGAACCTTCTTCTTTGGTAGTCCGAAGAAGGGAGACGTGTTCAACCTTCGCTATTGCGCGATCGGATAAGATGTGCATTTTGCCGACAGCACTAATCGATTTTAAGAAGCAGTTGGGAGAAAGGATAAAACTCTGATGCCTGATTGATTCGGGGTGCCAAGTGTGTGCTATTACTACAAAATGTGCTCAATTATTAGGAAAAAAACTAGAAAAAATAAACATCCCAGTTTCTGGATTCAACGGCACCAATATTGCCATTAAAAGAAGGATGGAAATAGAAGTCTCAAACTTTAAAAATGATTTCAACAGATATATTTCCTTTGATGTAGTTCCTTCCATAACACATTTAACTCCATCCAGAAGAATAAATGTTGATATTTCCAAATTTCCTAAGAAAATAAATTTAGCAGATACTGGTTTTATGAGACCTAATAAAATCGACGCTTTCATTGGAGCAGATTTGTTCTTTGAAATGCTGAAGCCAAATAAATTCTATGTGAAGAATTCTAATATAATTTTGCAAGACACAACTTTCGGTTACATTACGGGTGGTAGATTCGAAATCTCTGATAATGATAGAGAATTTTGTGGACTTGTATTAGATTCTCGGGATATTAATAAAACTCTGCAAAACTTTAGGGATATTTTTCCAGATTCATCAAATGTTGTTCAGGCAGATTGTTATATGGACGACATCTTAACAGGCTCAAATACCTTAGCAAATGCTAAAGAACTGCAAACCCGACCAGTGAATTTATTGAAAAAAGGATGTATTACTCTCCACAAAGGGTGTTCTAACTCTGAAAGTTTTCTAAATAACATCTCAAATGATAAAAATTATCAATTTAACCACTCTAAAGAAATGAAGCCCATCAAAACTTTAGGTGTTTTATGGAAATCAAATCTTGATTGTTTTTCATTTAAAGTAACCATTACAGTGCAAAGTTCATACACCAAGAGAAGTATCTCTTCAGATATTTCTAGGATATACGATCCTCTAGGTCTGATTGGTCCTGTTGTTTCAAGGGTCAAGATATTTATGCAAAGACTGTGGTTATTGAAACTGGGTTGGGACAACACTTTACCTAATGCTGTCATTTGCGCATGGACGGAATTTATTTCACTTCTTCCATACATTGAACAGCTTGAAATCCCTCGACATTTTACTTCCAATGACAGTGTAGTCATCCATGGATTTGAAGATGTTTCTATCGCAGCATATGGAGCTGCAATTCATGTGCAGTGTTCATCTAGTAACTCAAATGCTGTTTACTTATTGTGAAGCAAATCCCTTGTCGCTCCACTTAAGCCTGTGACTTTTATCAGACAGGAACTTTTTGCAGCACTTTTATTATTGAAACTGACACAGAAAGTAATAAAGGCTCTTAATATTGCAATTTCGAAAGTATTTCTCTGCTCTGATTCTACCATTGTATTAGCATGGTTGAAAACACCTTCTCATTTTAAAACAAATTAAAAACATTTGTAAGTCATAGGGTAGCCACCATCCAGGAGTTGACTAAGGACTTTGTTTGGAAACATGTGTCATCAGAGGAGAATCTGGCAGATCTCATTTCTAGGGGGTGTTTCCAGATTCCCTTCACACCAACAATTTATGGTGGAAAGGTCCATTTATTAGAGATGGATCAAAAACTGAAGTACCATCTGTGTCTGAACCAATCAGAGACAATGACTTAGTATGTGAATTAAAACAACCACAAAAATGCACCTTACTTACTACATCTGAATGTAATTCTGTGTTTATTCAAATTATATGTCTTAGTAATAATTATGTGAAACTAATTAAGATCCTTAATTATATTTTCAGATTTATTTCTAATTGTAAAACGGAAATTATGTCTA
>JAPMOQ010012449.1:1186478-1213980 GCA_026543055.1 Argiope trifasciata
ATCTCTGAATCCTTTCCTAGATCATAATAATTTACTTAAGAGTCGGATGTCGACTCATTAAAGCTAAATTAAGTTATGACTAGCAACATCAGATAATTTTGTCAGCTAATGGTAAACTGGCTTGATAATGGAATATTATCAAAAAAATTATTGCATGTTGGTCCTCAAACTCTTTTATATCTAATAAGACAGACATTTTGGCCCATTTATGGCAGAAATCTAGCAAGGGATGTGGTGCATCACTGTGTTAAAAATAAACCTGTTATTGTAGAACAATTAATGGGCAACCCTCCCCCTGAAAGAATTAATGTCATTAATCCGTTTTCTGACTCGGGTGTCGATTTTGCAGGCCCATTTTTTTATAAAATATATTCAACATAGAGGAACACTTAACAAGGTTTATGTGGCTATTTTTGTTTGTATAGCCACTAAGGTTATACATCTTGAAATGGTAACTGATTTCACTTCTGAAGCATTTATCTCTACTCTAAAAAGATTCTTTGCACATAGAGGGAAATGTTCTGTTATTTTTTCTGATAATGCTATAAACTTTGTTGATGCGGAAGCTGAATTGAAAAAACTACATCATATAGTTACTTATCCAGATGATAGTTTGAGTAATTTTTTGGCCACTGATGCTATTAAGTGGAAATTTATTCCTCCAAGTTCACCACATTTTGATGGAGTGAAGTCTTTCAAGTATCATTTTCGAAGAGCGATCAGAAATGCATATTTAACTTATGAAGAATTTAATACAATTATTGTAGAAATTGGGGGAATTTTAAACTCGCGTCCTATCACTCCAATTTCTTCTAATAATAGATGACTTGGAAGCTATTTTCAGATTGGAAGACCAATAAGTACAATTGCCGAACCAGATTTAATTAATGAGTCAGATAATCACTTATCTAGGTTGCAACAGGTAGAAAAGTTAACCCAACATATTTGGGAAAGGAATTGCAATTAGTTAAATCAATTTCAGCAACAACAAAAATGGCAATTTGTAAAAAATAATGCTAAACCAGGTATGATTTTAGTACTAAAAGAAGAGAATTCACCCAAATACAAATGGACACTTGGTCGAATAATTAATGTAATACCTGGTAAGGATGGTTGTGTAAGTGTAGTGAATGTAAGAACAGCAAATGGCACTTTAAATAGGTCTATATCTAAAGCTTGTTTGCTACCTGTTAAAACAGATAATTAATTGTATATATTGT
Source organism: Argiope trifasciata (assembly GCA_026543055.1). NCBI lineage: Eukaryota > Metazoa > Arthropoda > Arachnida > Araneae > Araneidae > Argiope > Argiope trifasciata. Next base: position 1,187,699 of record JAPMOQ010012449.1, read on the forward strand.
TTTAATAAGCGTATTATCTCTACATTTTCTGTTATATTATAAAGTATGTTGATGTATGGTATTTCAATTATTATAATTTAATCATGAAGTATTTTCATGGAGAATTATTTCTTTATCTTATATTTGTGTTTGAAATTTTAGTTTTTGTTTGCATTACATGTATTATGTATCAAATTTAGGTTTTCTATTGCAAATAATATTTAAGAAATTTTACAAAATTTGAAAGAAAAATTAAGTATGTATGATGCATGTATATATAATGGAATTTTCAAGTATTGGAATTTAAAATTCCAACGTGTGGCGGGATCTATGTGCTCACTTGCAGCGCCAATTCCCCCTGGAGTGGAGAAAGAAGAAACCCCTCAGTTCTCATCTGAGCTGGACCCAGAGATAGTTGCTCCTCTGCAATATTTTAATGCTTATTAAATTATCTAGCATATTTGTTGTTTCACAATAAACTGTTTTTTTAAAAACTACAGTCCACTACTTTTTATTGGGCTACTTATACACATAGCTGGAATAGCAATATGCACAAATGTGGATGCTGACACTTGATGCTTATAAATACTACAATAATATTATTAGTGTTCTTCACGAAATAGAAATCTAGTCAATTACTTAATAAAGCATGAATATCTGTCCAATAATTGAATTGAAATTTTTAACAACGTTACATAATGGTAATTATACTAAAACGCATCTTTAAAACCAAGATACCTACGACCCAAGGTGGGTGAGAGTTTGGCATGGTATGCGAATAAAAATGTAATATCTGAGAGTATAATTCCATTTCAAATAATATAATGAAAGTAATCATGCAAAAAATAAACTATTGATTCTTGTTTATTCAAAATTATAAATTAATTTGAATAGATCTCTCAAAAGTAGTTACATCATTTTTGATTAGTTGAAGCAAGTGAAACACTTATTTAAAACAAATAAGTTCCTTATTGATCTTAAGATAATTCCTGACCATCCACTATTTAAACTAGAGAAAAAACTAGTCTTTACTCTTTAAATTTAAGAACTGCAGACAATTATTTCATCATTTCTAACATTGAGACTAGAAGAAAGTTAGATCACCAAGTTTTATTGGAATTTTCAGCTAAAAATTTTAGAATCATATAATGTGACTCCTTATATCACAACAAAAATCTGGCTTAGAAAGCCCCCCACCCATTATTAAAAGAGATTTCAAACCATTTTTTCTGCAATGTAGATTAAGGACAAAGAAAAATGCTCCCAATCTGACATCAATCACAAATACTCTTTGGTGTAAGTTACCAGAAACTGATATCTACGTCACTAGACTTGCAAAGCATGAAAGACAATGCAGATTTATTGTTCCATTGACTTGAATCAATTCCCCTCCCCCACAAAAGGATAATGAAACTTAACATATTACTACACTTTACTTCATGTTATAGAAGATTTTTATGAAAATTTCTCTCTGGTATATTTTTAATGCAATAGGTGCTTAAAAGTGGATTTTTTTTTTCTTCGTGATTAAGATAATAGATTTACATTATGAATTCAGTACAAATCTTTCAATGTCAAATACATATTAACTTTAAAAAATTCAATGTGAAAAATAATGATAGAGAAGATTATGCCAGAAAGATCAAATTCAAAGACAGTCACAGGAAAATAATTTAACATTTTTATGTTCACTAGTCCCAAATTTAATTTTTACAACTATTTTTACACACTACAAAATACTTTAAAAAATATAAGAGTTGCATTATATTCAAAATGTTTTTTTATAAGTATGATATATTTAAAACTGTTACCACCAGTATTTCAACAATCATCTCTTTTCAGAAAAACTTATTTTCCCATAATGAGTCTGAAGAACGTTGCGCTTTGAGTACCTTTCATTAATGTTTTCAATATGGCATACTAGGATTTTTTTTTCTTTCCCCTTCTCTATTTAAAAAAAGAAACAAACTTTTATGATTGATAATGGGAGGGACTTGCATTTTGTGGATACTTTCATTTTTCTTCTAAGTATTCAAACTTAAAATCTATAACTATTCAGTTCAATCTCTATCCACATACTTGCTCAATCACAATGAATGACAACAATTCTAGACCAGACATGGTATTTTTACAAAGAATACATGTTGACATATTTTAAATGTTTATTACTTTTCATATTCAAATTACATTAAGTAGCACAATCAATTGATTTTTTTTGTATATAAGTGTATATTAAGTATATAAGTGACAAAATGCAGATCTTGAAGCTTTATAACAGATCAAATATCAAATTTGTGACAGAGAAAGGATAACATTTTAAGATATATCAATTACAACATGACAAATATAGTATAAAAAACAGAGATGAACATTAAAATAACAAATGAAAGGATGAAGCATTCTTATATTGTGACAATTTTAGAAGAAACAAGGATCTCTGTTAAATAAATCAAAAAATACACAACTTGAATTGTCTTTCAAATGTAGGAAACACAAAAACAAAATTAAAAGATAACTTTGTTCACAATAAAACTTTGCATAATTTTCCAGTTTTTTTATTATTCAAAATATTCTATTCAATTTTTATTATTCAGTTCTATCTTCCTGTTAAACAATAGTAAATGGTGACAATTTTAACAAGATCTGCTTTAAAAATGCTAAAACATTTAAACAATCACAACACATTATGTATATATATATGCATTACATAATATATTCAAATTACATTTAATAATAAATTTAAATAATTGTACAAAATATGAAATGAAATATTTTAAAAGATGCATGTTCAAAAATAAGTTTTAAAAATTTACATATTAAAACTTCATAACAAAGAGGGGAAAAAAAAAAACAGCAGAATCTCAGATTCTGTTACATGGAATGAAAAAAAAAATGATAAAAAAAAAAAAAATGAACGCCTGAATGAAAATGGAATGACAAAAGATCATAAGACTATAAGTCCTGCGATTTTAGGAACATAAATCATGTGATTTTCAGAAGAATGAGATTATCAGTATAAAAGTCAGTAAAATATCTAAAAATCTTTAACATGTAGAAAATAGATATCAATTAAAAAGATAATATGCATTTTCTGCTAAGTTAAATAAGATTCCAAAGACCTGACAATTTAATTCAAATGGCTCTTAAAATGAACATCAAAAATGGCAGAAAACTGATACAAACGAAGTCTCTCAGATTGATTATTACAAAATTTCAGGCGCTCCTCGCAATCATGATAAAATGTTGCAAGAGGTATTATTCCAAAGCCTTCAGTCAAAGGCAAACGTAGGCATGCAAGGACAGCATACAACCATGCACCTAATGACTGCTCCATTCCAATAATTAAAAACCATTCATGCAAATAGTTAATTAGCATAAGTAATGCATCTTGATCAAGATGAACAACAAGACTCAAGAGTGGTTTATGACCATCTATTGCTTTGACAGGTTTCCGATATCTTTCATTATAAATTCTTGCACACAATCTGGAGCCTAAACAGAAAACGCACCATTTTAGTTTGGCATCAAGCCTAACAGCAGGAAAAATGACAAGTCGAGGAAATGCCTGGATAAGGAGATCCCTATCTTCCTTGATTGCACAGTAAAGGTGGACAAATTCAGTAGATGCAAATATTGCGTTAGACCTATTACGAGTATGTTCATCAACCACACGAGGTCTTGGAGGTACCATATAAAATCTAATACCTTGATTTCTTTCTCTTGGATCTTCAAAAACCCATTCACCATCCGAGTCAAAAGAACGGAAGTCACTCAGACGAAATAATTGTCCAGCCATTTTCTGGGAGGGGAGAAAAAAAATAATAAATAAATAAGAATTTAAGTTTTTACATATCTTAATAGAGAAATGACAGTTGGTAAATCCATAGAATAACATGTTTGTTTCACAAACCACTTTTTAACATTTATACTTTTGATCACTAGATCAAAAATTTTAATTTAAAAAAAGCAAAGATTTATAAATATCAAAACAGTAAAATACAAAATTTCAGGAAAAGTATTCACTTTTCATTTTTACAAAGAAAATGATAAATAAAATTACATGTTATATATACTTTTTAGACTCATAAAAGATGATGCATTTCCTCATTTCTGTAAAGTAATATTTTTATAAAAATATCAAGATTTCATAATGCAATGCTGGTAAATTTTTAAAAATTTACGGCCAAAGATACTGTGCCAATAAACATTTATGATTTCACTTCCATGATTGAATTAACACTTCTACTTTCATTTCTCAACTTTATTCTATTCAATGATCAAATGTGTAAAGGGGAGATTCATTGTCAATTAATGAAAACAACAGTAATAATTCTACAGAGAATCAAAGAAAATCATATAAAGAACCTACTAATTATTTAAATAGTTACACAAACATTTTCGAATTTCTTCCTTTTCAAAATCTATATTGTATGAAGAATTTGTGTTGTATTCTAGCTTTAATCCAAGGATAAAAGTAATTTTCAAAAATTATGGAATAAATAATCAAATTGCATAGAAAAAAATGGTTTCTAAGACAGTAAGTATTCTTTCCACCCTTGTCATTAAAGCTATCAGATAAAACAAAAACATGTTTGCAGCACTTCTTAAAACTAGAAGTAGTGCCTTTTGACCTTTTTGTATAGTAATTCCTGTTATTTCACTAAAAATGGAAGTATTTCATTTCGGGAGTTCAGAAATGAAGCATCCATAAGAAAAGTTGTATTTGCTCATTCTTCTTATTATTTATTAAGTTATTCTAAAATAATATTTTTTACATTTAATAAAAAATTACACTCCTAAACCATAAAGATTTCGACTTAAATACTTGCATATACTACTAGATTTAAATTTGCTAGAAATTAGATGCTTCAGCAAATGATTAATTATAAACTTTCCTACCTTTTTCCAGTAAAGAGAAATATAAAATTTTAAGAAATAAAGTTAAAATTTGTTAAAATTTATTTACAATCAAGGAGGTAAAGTTTGAGAAAAGAATGCAAATAGGTGTATGTTAAAAAAATATGAATAAATATAAAGCAATCTCAATAGTGATAATTTCAAGACTTCAGAAATATTTTTATTATTTCTAACAATTAACTTTTTTATTCAATTTTTTAATAATGCCCGCAGGTTTACTTGCTTATATAATACAAATGCTTTCTGATAGGCATATTCTATTGTACTTTTTTTTTTTTTTTTTTGCAAATGCTGCTTAAGAAACAAAGAATGGTTACATGTTTGTTATTTATTTGAAGGTGAAAAAAATGTTAACACCAGCTATTACTTGAAAATTAAAAAAATTCCAATATTTCTTTTTTGATGCTTTGAGCAACAAGACCAGTATCCATAAAAATTACCACTAGATGTTTGTATGTCTTGTTTATTCTTGTAAACATAATATAGACAGCAAGTACAACAATATTTCCACTTTATAATAAATTATTTAGAATTGCAACCTGATGGAGTTTTTCAACCCTTCACCATTTTTATATATTAAGCTATGGAATCATAGTTTAATAAAAAAAATGAATATATATTTTTTTAATTTACCTATCAAGTTGATGAAAATGTTTTATATTTTAATATATAAAGAGTGAAAAAATAATTAAGCCATCAAATATCTATACAAGAACAAGAAAAGTATTGAAATATTATTTAGAAAATTGATAGTATAAAATACAGAGTTCTATGTGAAATGGACTATCATCAAAAAGTAAAATTATAATTAAAGAACATGTATACCTCATAAGAAAATAAAATGCATGAGTTACTTTTTTTCCATGCCTTTATTTTTACTGTCTTCAGAACTTGATTTCCCCATACATGATAAACAGCTTCAAAAGATCTTATAACTGGATAAATTTAACAATGCAAGATTAAAATAAGAGAGCAACTTTTTCAATTTTAAAGGCTTTAAAGAAAAATACATTAATACTATAAAATGGACTTAAGTAATCAAACCACTATAACTGTAACAAGAACATGTGATGCTATCTTCAAAGCATACACAAACTAAAAAATTTTCATTTACAGATATAAAAAAGTGGCCCAGATCAGCCACCAGAATTTAATATCTCCTAATCTGTCAGTCAAAAGATATTAGCAGTGGTACTTATGTTTCACATCAATTTTTAAACCACTTTTAAAATTTTATTGGAACTATCTAGGTGTTGTTGTCCTAAGGATAATAACTGCTATGTTTTGATTAATTTATTTTGTAAATAATCTACAGTTAAAAATATACTTCTGAGCATCGAAAAAGTGCAACATGGGGAAGTATCTACATCAACTGTCATTAGTTAAAAAGTGCCAACAGTAAGCTACACAAACTATTAAAAAATGGCAATTCTTAAAAATAGGAATGGAAACAGACTAGTTAAAAATCTTTATTTTTATTATCGAAATCTATTTTAGAAAAGTATGAATTTTTACAGAAGGTATTTTGTAATTTTTGTAAACAGATACCACACTAACAAAGTTCCTGAGGGTCAGTAAAGGGCTAGTTTAATCTTGATAATCGAAAATAAGTTTTTATGCATCAAAATATATTTCAAGCCCCTCGGAGATATTTTCCCTCCTAAAAAATAGATTAATTGTTTTTGATTTGGCTGATAATAACACTGGCACAAAAAAGCAAAAATAATAATTTTTCTGAATTTAAATTCATTATCAATGACAAAGCATATATACATTGTATGAATCCCCCTTGTGGCATTCGTGAAATGTTGATTTTTGTTAACCCGGCACAAGTTAAGAACTGCATTTGTGGTACTCGTGGGGGTTTTTTTTTTGCCCCTCCCTCTTCCCTTTTCTTGGCACCTCGGTGGCATCAAACACAATTTAAACTATTTTTGTGGTATTCGTGAAATGTTTGTTAACCCGGCACAAGCTAAGAACTGCGATTCTGGAGCATACGCCGGAGATCATACCTTCATTCCTTCCTATGAATCCCCCCCCCAAAACATTTTTGGTTTATATTAGTAAAACTTTATGAAATTAAATAGCATATTACAAATCACTTGATTTTTAATCTAAAATGCACTTATATTTGGTAACATTAACAATATTTATACATCATAATTTGTACAGATAATTTATGGGATTTCCATTATCCTCCTTTTTATACATTTTTAGTTTGAGATTTGAAAGAATACATCCAATAAATAAGAGAAAAATCTTTCAAAAGAAATTCTGGTTGTACAAATTTTTAAAAATTTATACAATGAAAAATAAGTTACTCAATCAATAATACAAAGTATATCAAAAGTACCTTATTAGCTTTATATATTTTTAACCATCATAAAAATATTTAATGAAAAAACACTTTAAATATATATGTACTGAAAAATAAAGCTAACAGCTTCCACAATATAGTTCAATCATTTATTTAAAAAAGGGGGGGGGGGAGGAGTGTTTTTAGAACCCTACTCAATCAAAAGCACTTAGATTAAATTTAAATAATATCTGTTCAATCCTGCAATTAGCACTCTTTAAAGATTGTACTTCACTAAGCAGTATTGTGGAGAGAAATATGCAATTACTACCAATTCCGTGAATAATCTGAATTTTCCCCATTTGCAAAATGTAAACACTTCCTTCTTTCATGTCTTACTCTTTTTTTTTTTTAACTAAATAAACATTTCTTGATGCACGAGCAAGTGCGAGAGATTTGTAAATCTAATAATAAAAACTATATTGCTATAGTTTTGAAAAAACAATTTTTTCTTTTTTTTTTTTCTTTCTGAAGTACAATATAGTAATCAAATAGTCAGGACTGCATCAAGCTTTCAAGGGAATGCAATGTAGTATAAGTTTTAGGTACCTCCTTATCCCTCCCTTAATTTTAATTTAATCTTCATAGGGATAGTTATAAATATAAAGTTTTATGACCAATGCTCATAAAAATAAAACACCAAATTAAGTTATTAAGAAAAAATATATAAAGATATCTAGACCTCCATTTTCTCTAAAAATAAAGCCTTGCTTATAGCTGCTTAAAAACGAATATATACACAGTATAAAATATATTAATTTTCTAGAGTGTGTGCCTACTACAACACAAAATGTTGAGTATTTCTTATACACTATAGAACATAACATTTTCAAGAGGATAATTATTAAAATTAAGTAGTGGGATAACAAGGTAAAACACAGAAGAAAGAATTTTAAGGAACTGTTATTCAAAAATAAATGTATTTTATAATTACATTATTTCCATAAACAATATAATTTGATCAAAAAAATTAACAGAATGAAGTGAAAATAAAATAAATGAATCTGTTAATAATCCAATTAGAATATTAACAATTGATATATTTATAATTCATATTCATTACAATCTAAGTAAGAAAGATAAAAATACTCCAAACATGTGATTCATATGCTAATAACTGTATAACTAGTACAGAATTCTTTGAACTTATAAAATGCTGTAAATTTTAAGTACCAATTAGATTTTTTTTCGAGGGGTGTTAAAAGATTTTCAATATATATGGCAGTCTGGATTTTGTCACCTCTTAGCTATTGCCAGAGGTGACTTAACTTGCCACAAATGTAAGTACTTTAAATCCAAAGAGAATGAATAAAAAAATGACTTTCATTGCGTTGTTCCTAACCTTGAGAATTACAAGCAACTAAAATGAATGTGAACGTATTTTTAAGTGTTTTCAATTTTTTTTTATTATTCAGTAGAAATAAAGAATGAAACATCCTTAATTCAAAAGGATAAAATTTTATAATATTTAAAAAGACAAACTTTAACCAAAATTGCAGGAAGTAATTAGAACTGTGAAGATTCGGAAACATCGGCCAAACCCGGTCCAACATTTGATAGCTTGTCAAATATCAACAAAAGAATACAGAAAGATATATTTCGCATGCTTACATAAACTTATAAAAGGAAAGTTCAAGTTTCGATTTGAGTGTGCCCCTTCGACAGACGACAAATTTCGCCGATGTAGCACTACTTCTGGTTTTCACGTTTTGTTTTCGTTGACGTTACTGTTGGGTTACCGACCAAAAATGCCCTTGGCGCCGATCTTGGTGTCAAAAAAAAAAAATCAAGGGATACACAATTAGACTTTACCATAATGACAATGCCAATAAAGCGGTTTCTCACAATACTTTACTTCGATAACTTTTAAATGCTGTTATTGATGATGAATTGCTAAGAATATAACAAAACTTGCATAATAAATATTCCTAGGTATAAAATTTTTTAAACAAAATCAGTTTCTCTTTGTTTGCCGAAAACACTGCGATTGCCATATTGCGATTTCAATGATATATCAAATGTAGAGAATATAAACCACTTAAAATTCTATTCTGCAAATATATTAGCATTACATACATGTACTTACGCTCTTAACTTATTCAATTACAGCTCCTGCAGATATTTCAAAACAAAATCAGAGAATCTTAAAGTCGATCAGATCAGAACCGGCTAGTTCGTCCAAGCAGATATGTAGACCCCTTATTGTTACGTGGTTGCAGTTAATGAATTTCTAAGCACCTGAAAATTGTTCGGATGTTTTTTGTTGACAAAAGAATGTGATAAATGGAAACGGCAGGAAATGTTCGAATAAACAGTTTAATGTCTTCTAAAATTCTTTTATGCAGACTAAATATTTTTTGCATTTCAATAGATTGTGAACAATGTCGTTTTCTTAACTGCAGCTGTCACACAACAGGTTGACGGTTAAATTGAAATTATACAAATGATCTGGAGTAAAAGGAAAAAAAAAATAAGGCAAGCTGAAATACAAAAGTAGATTTTTTTTATCTAATTATTTTCAAATCCCTTTTGATTCTTAGAGAAAAACAAATGGAAATGAGCTTTCCGAAAAGTTATTATGTATCCTCTAATTAATCCTCCCCCTCCCCTCGCATAAAAGTGTGGACAGTGGCTAATACTTTGTCTATGACTTTCACCAACGAGATGCAAAGTAGTTACAAATAACATATCTGTTTATAGTTAAAAATGTGGATCTTTAATATGAATCTAGTATTTTTACTAAAACTATTTTGATAACCCTCGTTTTGGACATCTTTTTGTAGATCTATTTACATCAAAATTTGACAAACAGCTACAAAACATAAATTTAATCGGTTTCAGTGAATGCATTAATGAATTATCACGTTTTCGTGCATGAGAAAATACAGACTTACCGATGGTCAAATGCCTGAAAGATTTTGCTCAAATTTTGATATGAATCCTTATTATATATGCTAAACGCGTATACCAAATTTTATCGACGTAACTCTTTGCATTTTGCAATTGAGTGTTTGTAATAGTACAGATGGGCTTCCTTTGAACAGATTTTTCTCAACATTTTGATCAAAATTTACAAATTTGGTAAAAAGACCAGGTACAAAATTTCATTTATCAACCTCAAAGCGTTAAGATATCTTTGTCAAAGACCGATACACTGAATGAGTGATAGATAATGCCAAAAAATACAGTGAAAGTCAAAAGAAAGTAAACAGCCTTGATTAAAGAAGAAAATGTATTATTTTAAGTAGATTATTGTCATATAGTATAAAATAGATATATATAATTGTTAACTTATTTAAACAGAATCGAACAACTTATAAATATTCAATTTAAATAAAATACATAAAGAAATAAATCAACTTGAACCCAAGATAATCCAATTTTATGCGTCAAAAAAAGTAAACACTCATAACCCTTTCTTCTTTAAATGTTTTAAATTCATAGACATTACTTATTTTTTCTGCGAGAATCTTGATATAAGTTAAAAACCGTAAATTCGATCCCAATTTATGTAATATCTAAGGGATTTAATACTTATAATAAAAGAATCTGGGAAATTTTCCGATGCGGAAACAAAGAGCACTAGAAACGAGAAAATTGTTAATAAGCTTAAGGGAAAATAGTAAATCTTTACATGAAATAGAAAAAATTGCTTAAATTAGTCATTGCACAGTCAAGGAAAGTCTTGTAAGATATTCCAAATCCAAACACATTTACGATTTTCACAGAGAATGGAGACCAAGATGACTTACTGATCTAGAAGTTAGAGCAGTAGTACAAGAGATCAAATCTAATCCAGATGCAAGCGCTGTTAAAATTCCTCAAAGCATCTCACGAAGATCAGGGAAAGCAGTAAGAACTTTGCAAGGTAAGAACTCTTCACGATCACGGTTTACATGGCAGGATTCCATGTAACTAATCATTCAGCATGAAATCGAGCCAGAAAAATATCTGCTGTTTGTCAAGAAGCATCTCAATAAGGATTTAGAATTTTGTAATCTTATTTTGAGATGAGGAAAGAAAACTGAATTATTTGGTTCACAGAAGGTCGCAAAAATATGGAAACTTTAAAAAAAAAAGAATCCAGGTATAAGTAATTATTTAAGACAATTATATATATATGGGGTATTTCCGGTAAGATCTGGAGGTGTAAGGTGGTAGCAGGAGTCTAGTTTAATATTTGTCAAATCCACAATGAACAAAATGGAAAACTTAAGTATTTTAAAAGATAATTTTGCTCTTAGTGTTATGAATTTGGGATAGTCAGAAAACTAGATCTTCAAGCATAATAATGATCCTTAAAATACAAAGATTTTGAGAAAACAATTCTATTGTGTTGCAAAAATTTTGGACAATCTTCCACTGTCACTTGAGTTATATCCCATTTAAAATTTATGGACATATCTTAAGAATAATGCAGACCAAAGGGACTTTCTAATAAGGTAAAGTTGAAACAAATTGTCGTAGAAAAATGGCAAAAAAAAAAAAACCTTACGAGTGGATAAAAAAAAAATTGTCATATTTATGCCTTGCCAATTACAGGCAGTGATAAAAACTAAAAGACTGCTGGCAAAAAATTAATATTACAGCTTTCATTGTTTTTATCGGTGTCAATGTTCTCTGTTTATTTTTCTTGACTCATGAAATCTGATGTTTATCTGCTTTAGTTGAATTGTTTCTTTTTGCATTTTGATTTAACTAAACATTTAAAGGTTGTTTCACCCTACATGAATAAGTTAATGTTTATATAAATCTGCTTTATATTATAAGTCAATATTTAATTTGAAATAAATCATTTTCATATAAATAATGGATGTTTACGTTCTTTTGACTCTCACTGTATATAAATGACAGGAACTTCCGAAACGAAGAATTTCGTCAAACTTTCAAGTTAGAATTTTTTGACAATTTTATTATCTTCTCGATACTTCGTATACAATAAAGTAAAAATGGAAGATTGAAGAAATCACAGTTAATATTTATATAGCTATCGAAAAATTCAGTATGTATTGCAAAATAAATAATATCAAGATAAAAATATACAAATCTAGGTTTGTTACAAAGTTTATATTATTGAAAATCTTTCAATATTTTAACAAGCGCCAAAGACTGTTTTATTCGGCAAGAACTGAAGGTTTATTTCCACATTTTAAACATATCTGATGAAATTAATTATCGTTTCCAAATATTTTTTCAGTTAAATGTAAGCAGTAGCATTTCAGGATAGAAAGTACGAATTTATCGTTGAATTTTTTTTTTTATTTATACTGGAGAAACAATCGCCTGCTTTTCTTAATACTAGATCTTATGCCTGGTTGACACTCGGCTAGTTATAAAATGGCAAGTAGAAAGTAATGCGTAGAAAGGAACTGATTTATGTTGGCCGCAACTTCATGAGATAGATTGGAGCATTCCATGTTTCGCTATAAACTGCCACTTTGGCATCCCTGAATTATTCAAAACGGATATTTATATAAAGAAACATAAAATAAAAGAGATCAACACACCTAAATTTGAAAAACTATAGTAAAAAAAATTGCAAATAAAGGGGGGGGGGAGCAGCCTCTCATCGGAAAGAGCAAAGCGCAAAAATTTTGGAATTAATCTACGATAAGTGATCAACTGATAAATGACCAAAAAAAATCAGCTAAATTTTTCAAACATATTCGCAGTAAGAAAAATATACTACAGTGGTTTGTTGTTGTCCCGTTGAGAAAATTACTTGCCATGAATCAAATAGCATTTTTTAAACCTTCTGCGCATGTGCTGCGAATACTGACAGAGTGCAAACCTTGCATTATGCTCATTTAAATAATTCAATTATAGTTATTAATTGGTGTAATTTATCATCAGTTTTTTAAAGAAAAATTATTCGGCATTAGTATATTAATTACATATTGTTGCTGACTTTGTTTAATCCTCTCGCTGCTTAATTCTTTTATCAAAATCGTTTCAAAAATAGTGAAATGTTTCCTTCCAGACAACTTTGAAAAGAGCGCACAAAATGCTGCCAAACATGCTAATATATTTCGCAGAACCATGGATAACCACTAACGCTACCTGTGAACCCAGATCTGAGTGAAACCAGATGAAACGAAATGAAACCATGAAGGAAAAAGATCGGGTTTCACTGCTAAACAGACGGGAAAATGCATTCCCACGGAAATCGCGAGTTGCAAATTTTGCTACTTCTGCGTTGCCAGTGGAAATCACGGGATACGTAGCGAGAGGGTTGATCACATTTCGTTGTTGAACATAGTCAATAGATGTATATAACTTTGGCATTCTTTTTTGGCCACTAATCGTTATTTTGCGACAAATACAAATATCCATTTAGAGATTAAAATGATAATGATTTTTTTTCATTATTAAAATGTATTTAATACAGCCTACTCTCAATAATATGACAGACATCAAACCAAAAATAAATTAACAAAAGCGGTGAAATAACAAGGTTTATTATATATATATATATATATATATATATATTAAAAGAATAAAAAAGCACGCAGCTGCTAGATATTTTTAATCTGATCATTTTTAATATAATGTTGCCTTTAAATCTCCAATCAATTCCTTGAGCAGTTAAATAATTACACAAAGTTTCATCCGGAGAATTAACAAGTTAAAGCAATCTTTATTACAGTATTGGCACTAGCAAATATGTTTTCATTATCAGTCATGATTTTTGCACATATAGCTTTTCCACCAAAGAGACTTTTTATTCTTGTTATTAAAGCCTTCCTTTTTAAGTACCAGGTACAGATTCTAAGTGTGTAGTCAGGGACATGCGGGGTAGTTGCCCCGGGTTCCCACATCAGAGGCAGGTCCCAAATCTAAAAGTACCATAGAGAAGTTCTATGCACTTCTAAGCGTGGTTCTTTATTACTAAAGTAGTGATGCAGAGGGTCTCCAAAAAGGTTTTTCTCCGGACTAATTAGGCTAAGTCGGGCCCCTATGTGTAGCTTTAGAACATAAGCAGACTTAAACAGACCAATAGATTTTATTAAAATCTTATTTTCATTGGGTTTTTTTGAACTATATGTAGAATGGACCATAGAAGTCTATTCCAGTAACATTGAAAGCGTAAGTCGGTTTTATATACGTTCCGTTGGTAGATTGGCTATAATTTGGTTAGAGTAAACAGGTTTAATTTTGTTACAAGTTATACAATCATTAACAACTTTTCTACAATTATTTCTACCATTAAGTGGCCCGAACTTCTGACGTACATGATACAACACAGCTTGAGAGCCTAAATGAATTTCAAATAAAAAATATCTCTGCATATTTTTCTTAAACACTTACTATAAGCACTATAATAGGCATTTTGCTATCAAATTGCAAATCAGAATGAGTTAATCCCCCTTCTACTCGAAGCATTTTATTTTGATCAAGAAACACATTTAGAGAAGCTAATTTACTTACAGACAAAATGGATTCACCTTTATTCAGCATATTTATTTCATCTAAAAATCTGCTCTTTGTTGACCCTTAACTCAATAATCAGCAATATTTATCTTAGGATAAGTCAGAGGTCTTCTTTTCCTTACCTTTGAAATCTACTATAGTAAATGAATCCGAAAAGAAAAATAGTAACACGATTCAGTTTTATATAATCACTAGCTGGTGCCCGGCGCGTTACTGCTGCAGAAGAAATAATTTTGGAAATATCGTTTGAAATTTAAAATAGCTGTATTGTTTAATTAGGAATGATAAAAAGAATATTTTCGTATCCAAAATGAATACATGAAATGGAATGACATATAAAGGAAAAGAGTAAATAATGTTAGATCTACTTTTTTTAAACTTTATTATTCCAGACTTCAGTGTTGAAAAAACAAAAAACAAAAAACAAATATTGACATCTTCAGCAGAAACATACGTGCAGTAATAAGTATTCAAAGTTTCATCGCCTTCAGATAAGTGGTGCGGCAACGCAAAAGAGACATACAGACAAACATTCGTTTTTATTTATAAAGTCTTGCTGGTACCCGGTGTGTTGCTGCCGCAGCTGAAATAGTCTTGGAAATATCGTTTGGAATTTTAAATAGTTATCTTGCTTAGTGATATTTATTTTCTTGTCGGCAATGAATGCATTTATTGAAATTGAAGGATATATATAAAGAAGAAGCATAAATAGTATTTATTCTATTCAACAAACAAATATTAATTTTTATGTATTTATTCGTGTATTCTTTTAGAATTGTAAAGCTTGCTGTTCTTTCAGAGTTGTAAAGCTTGGTGTTCTTTTAGAATGGTAACGAAAGAAACCATTTATTGTATCTGGGGATTCGTTTAATATTCGTTCAGAATTCTCAAGTTCAATGTTAGAAAATGTGATTAAAATATTTTCTTTTAAAATTGATTAAACATAGGAAATATATTTATACCATAAAATTATTAATATAGTTGAAAAGGTAATTTTTTGAAAACTAAGATGGAACAAAATTATTTGTACTATAATATTTTCGGAAGCTACTGCGAAAAACGCTAAAATTTTATTAAATGTTTAGTTAAAATTTCAAATCTATAAGATTAGTTCCCTTAAAACTTTCTCGCACTCTTTCTAATAAAACTATTACTTCAGAGAAAGACTAACTTTTCATTTACGTACAATTGCTAAGAAATATTAACGGCTAGCTTGAATTTAGCATCTTTACTAAATCTGTTATGTCTCCTTGGCTAGTTATTTGGCGGTGAATCCATGATTAATAGATGCGGTAAATAGAACCGAAAATATATTTTATACATTAGATGATTGTATTGTACCTATAATCATCCCGTAAGTGCTAGTAATAAGTAGTCGAAGTTTTATCAGAATCAGATGAGGGATACGGCATCGCATAAGAAACATACAGGCAAATATTCATTTTTAATTATACAGATTATATAATTTTACTATGTCTATAACCATCCCGTAAGTACAGATATTGCATAAGTATTCAAAGATTCATCGCAATTGGATGAGCGGTGCGGCAAAGCATAAGAGACAGAGACAAACATTCATTTTTATTTATATAGATGAGATATATTGAGGATTTTTTATCACTTTAACACTATTTTGTATACACAATTTCCTTTCTTAATGCCTGATAATATAGCAAATATAAAACTCGGCAATCAACTGGTCTCTGATCAACTCTGATCTTTGACTAAGTTACAATGAAAACTGCTTTTATTTCCAACAACATGCAATGTTCCAGCCATAGTCCCACCAATTGTAGAATTTTACAAAATTAGGTAACTATCTTTCAATCTTAAGGTGATTGTCCTACGTTGAAAATGACATTTAACCACATTGGTCAAAAAAGTTTTTGCAAAAATATTTTAATTTAAGCATTTTTCTTTCTAAAAATGTTTTTTTTTAAAATTTAATGTCATCTAGAAGCCGAGATATATCAAATTAAAAAAGTGCAGTGTACATGAAAATTAACCGGAAGTCTCAGTCTTCGAACCGAAGTTGTAGTAAAATGCCACTTTTAACATTTTTTTTTTTTTTTTTGCCTTTTAAAACTCAAATAATAATTTTAAGATGTTGCTAGTGCACGGCCACAGCTTTTGAGCATCCACTTTTTCTAAATTTATTGATGGTATCTGGTAACATTCTCACTCTCTCGAGTATCTATTTACATTGTAATTCTCTTTTCACTTCTTGTATATCTTTGCGATTTTTTCACTGAAATATACTTTCAAAATAAAATGAATAAAAAATAAACCCCATTTAACTTTTTCTACATTAATTTTGAACATTGATCAGATGACGAAGACGGTACCTAACTCGGTACCCCCTTCTCACCGCATTACACCACATCAGGGTGAGGACATTCAACCCGGGCCAAAATCACCCTAAATTCGCTTACACCATGGTTCTATGGTGGAATTGGGTTTGAACCATCAGGCCACCGAAAACTGCTCTGGAATATAGTCCCAAAACAGCATTTCGGTGAGCTCCAAATTCTGTCATTCGGGTCCTATATTGCAGTCCATGAAGGTGGCAGTGGTATAAAAATGGTGTTAAATCAATTACAAATACAAGTTGATAGTCACACTCATTCAGCACTAAATCTTTCTGACTATGAACTTATTTGTGGGTCAAAAAGTCATTCATTGTCACATGAAAAAGTTCGTAGAAAAAAAAATCAGAGCTCAGCAAACGAAAAAATAAGCAATGCATGAAAAAAAAAAGGGATTAACTTACAAATATGGGAAATTTTAGGCTGTTTTATGAAGAAAAAACACTTGTTTGCATTAAATATAAACTTTAAACTCATTTTTTTTTCAAAATAATTTTTTCGATAGAATTTGTATACCATTAACATGATATTTCCAGTATTAATTCATTTTTTAATGAAGTTTTCAGATGATGTTCTTTATACCATTGTCTATGAAATGAACTGAAAGTTTTGATATGCAGTAAATACTTTTTTTACTTATAGCCTTTTTTTGCAAATTTATGCAAATTTAACTATAATTTCTACATTGCAACATAAAAACCTTCATAACATTTTTGAATTTTAACTAATCTCTTAGATTTTAGTTCATTTTGAAGATAAATATGTTATATATATGTGCAAAGAAAATTTTAATTGCTGGATTATAATTTTGTGTAGAATGCTAACCATTTTGGTTAATTAAATTATTTGGTTAAATTCTTCTTAAATTTGCATGAAATTTGTCAATTTTAAAAAATTGGGCAGTCAACAGAAATTTTTTTATAGATATTTATTCTTTTTATACACTGTTTAACTAGAAAACACAAAATGAAAGCTTAAAAATTAGCTTTTTTGAAAAAAAGTGTCCCGAAGGTAGGCAGTCACCTTAATTGCTCTGTTTGTAATATTTCATAAAACATATCTCCGCCTACAAGAACGCGCATTCGCTGAGGTTCGAAAAAAATTAGGATTTGCATAAGATTTTTTTCGGAGATGCAACTCGGATACATCAATAAATTTGGAAGGAATTAAACCTATTATTTTTGGCACAATAAGCTTATCTAAAGATTGCCAGAATTCCCCACTTTCATTAGAAATGTGATCATTTATTTTATGTTAATCATCCAGACTCTCTCCATTTAACCTTGCAATTAACGAGCAAACTGAATGCTCTTTAGACCTAAAACGTAATGCCTTCTATCGTAATACATATTTCACTACCATCGTACTGAAAGAATAATACTTTTTATCGACGCCTCTGACATATATAATCGTCGTTCAAAACAAGACAGCAAGAACTTTAGATTCCGAGAAAAAACAACTGTCTTCAGAAACTATCAAGAATGTATCGTCACTCGACTCATTAAAACTAGAATTTTCCGATTCCTAGAGGACACTATTATTAGGATTTTCAGCAATGGCATTTTTGTTGTTATTACATCTGTTACCGACAAAGGCAGAAGTGTATGATGGTTACAAGAACATACTCTACATTTGTAGTTTAACTTACTACCTGTAGACACCCTACGTTTAACAATTGAACCAAAGCTGTAATTTAATCTTTCGTTAACCAACAAATTAAGAAATTTGACATTTATAGATTAAACAGTTTTATTTACAAAACGCACGGATACATTTTGAAAAAGGAGACTTTGTTTTTTTAGAAGAACATTTCGTTTTGGAGTCACTACACAAGTAAATGTAACACTTCTTTAGACATTTTCTAGTGCTTGGCTACGTTTTCACAAAAAATAATAATATATTGAGAATTCATTGCAGGTTAGAGACATTTCAAAGACTCTTCTTGAATCCCCATCAATATATCGTGAAATAACATTTAGTAAAATTGCTTCGCTTGATTAGTTAAGCTGGGAACCTAATTATCTTAAATGACTAAGTACATTATCTATTATATTTAATTCTTTGGCCGATTTACTTTTTAATTTGTGAGCATTTAGCAATTCATTTGCAAGGTCATTAGCAATTAGTCTCTTATTTTCTTATCGGTTTTTTAGTGCTTCAAACAGTGTAGTATACGAGTCATTAATGTTTGCAATTGTTTTGCATTTTCTGTTAGGAAGACTAAATAGTTAAGTTTCTGGGAATCGGACACTTCATTGTTATTATGAATTAACGTTTCACTTAAATGACAACTATTTCACATATTACCCAGAAAATTCTATTAGGGATATTGAGAGCAGCTTAATTTTAGCATCAATAATTTCAGCAGAGATGCTCATTTCAGGACCAAATAAAAAAATACTCACCCGAGGTGTAAGATGACCTCTTTCATTTCTGGTATGGTAGTCTAAGATTCCTCAAGATGTTTTTCTCAAATAATTTTGAAGCCTTCATTTCGTAATTAGTCGATTTTTACTTTCATTTTTGCTCTAAATTTAACTTAATTTGCACTTTACGTGGTTCAGTCAAGTCATTACTAGTCACAAGATTAGTTAGCTTTGTAATCTATCCCTTTAAGCCGAAGCGCTTAAGGTTTCAAAACCGTTAAACTTGAAATTTCCGTTGTCATGTTGACTAGCACTAGTAAAAATCCAAATTCTCGAAAAACGAATTTGAAAGACTTAAATATCTAGCTAGTTCAGCTTTTGGCTCAACAGACCAATTTATTACAGGCATTCTAGGGTTGTAATGAAATGCGATTCTAGTTGTTCGAATATATTTAATTCAGCGACAAAAAAAGGTTGTTGTTGGTTCACCACTCTACTGTTTACTTAAGGAAAGAAATCACACTACAAGTTTCAACACAGCGCCATCTTGTGGATATATTTCAATATTGAAATCTAAATGTTGAGTTTGAATATATTGTATAAATTTAACCAAACATAAGTGGTAGAACTTGCAGTCCGATAAACTCAAAGTGATGGGCTATTTCTTTTAACTAAAAAAAAGGTTTAAAAATTGGAAACATAAAACATTGGAGTTAAAAGAGCTTCTCTGCATTTAATCTTAGTTTTCAGTTTACGCTAGTTTTTTTCAATATTATTATTAGTATTAGTAGAGCGCTTGCTAAATCAAACTAATAAATTTTATACTAACAATACATATAAATGTAGCCAATTAAAATTATAACACAAAACCAGTCTTTTTCCAATCCCTTTTTTGTTTTATTTGCTTTCTTTTTTTCACAAATTCCGCAATTTTTAAGGTCATTAGCAGAGTAACTGATTACGCTGTTAGGTTCCATAGAGATTTAACCTCATTTTATCCTGAATATTTGTTTTAGTTAAGTTTAAATTATCTTTAAAAATGGGAAATATCTTTTGGTTGAAAGATCCGATTTAAAATTATTCAATCACCATTTTGACCCTTCGTTTCAAGTCGTTTGCGAATGATCGATTCAAAGATTGAAAGTCTACTCTTTCGTTCGCGAGAACAAATATGTTACACACTTTCGTTCAAGGATGAACGATGTGGCTCTTTTGTATGTTGTTTGTGATTTATTAAACTAAACTAGTACTTTCCAATTGTATTAAGGGTAGACGATTACCATAATTGTGGGAAATGTGACGGGAAGCATACGCAGTTATTTTTCTTAATTCTTGGAAGCTGTTTGTGATTAAATGGGAGGGAGGGTATTGTATTTTTCACAACCACCAGAGATGCGAATATAGAGACTGGCCAATCCCCCTTCCCAACTTATACATTTTCTTTTTGAGTTACGGAAAGAAAGAAAGGAACAAGATTTGTGATTTTGTTTACTTTTCAATTATTCAATTACTTTGAATGCAGACGAAATGTTTTTTTTATGATAAAGGATTTTTTTTAACAATAGAAACTAAATTTTTACTTAATAAATAAATATTTTTTACAGTGGTGTTGCTTGATTGTTGGTGATACTCGACAACTTTTTAAGGTGAGACTCGTAAAACTTTTATTCGTCATCAATACTAATTGCACACATACTTCGTTTTCTGACATATTGTTTATAATACCTTAATTGGCTTTGGAATTTAACATAATTTAAAAGAGCTTAGAAATAATTTTGCATTTATCTACATTTTTATTTAATTAAGAGAAGACTCAGTTATCAATATATGTATTTATATTTTATTCTATTCGGATTGGAATTGATTCTCTAAATAAATATACCTATTTTTCTATCTTGGAGAATATGACAATATCAGTGTCCATGTGTCTTTGTAATATCTTTGAACGGATCTATCTGGTAATTTGTCAATCTTGCCACTCATGTTACGCGCGGTTTTCCGTGTATGATCGGATTATATTTTTATGAATATTTTAATAACTTAATGAGTATAGGAAGACAAACTATAAATTGTGAGATGCAAAAAATATTCAACACATTGAGGCAGACCATTTGACTAGATCTTCCAGTTGATATGTAATTACTTTTTGAGTAATTGGAATTATGAAAGTTTGACAGAATTTTTCAGAATTTTAATGAAATAAAATTAATTTATGATTTTACTCAGTAACTTCAAAGTTTCCCTCAAATTATTCTATACCACTTTAAAATTCAAATAAGATTATAAAACACCAAGAATTTTTAATATCATTTAAAGAACATAGCTAAAGTTTCATAATTTACAGGTAAATTTCTTTGTGTTAAAATTGCATGCCAAAGTTCATTTATCTAGTTCTTCCCCATTTAACATAACTTCAAATGGAATTTTTCGAGAGGATTTGTTGAGGTATAAAGTGAGGAAATTCTTTAAATTCTTTGAAAAGTGTTTACAAAATTGTCAAACACTTTGAGAGAGATAATTTTTTGGTAAAAGCAATTTTTTTCCAGATTTGGTATGCGAAAAAATAATAGATAATTTTTTCTTTCTTTTCACGTGTCTTTTAAAAAACAAACAAAAAAAAAACAAACAAAAAAAAAAAACAGAAATTTGAAAAACAAATTCTTTAAACTATTTTTTTTTTCTTTCTTTCTCAGCGCATTCAACACCAACACAAATTGTTCTTTCCCAATAGACACTACTTGCAAACAAATTGAAAAGTTTTATGCATATAATAGCCGATATCATGACTTTGATTTTAATTTTTCAGTTGGATATTAGAGCATTACATTCCCTCTATGAAAATAACATTAAATCAACATTTGATTTTTGCTCTTTTCTTTTAACTGTGAAATGATAAAAAATATTAAACATCTGCTTCTAAATCTCAAATTTGATATAATGTATGCATAAAAAATATATATTATATTGCTATAAACCTTTAATGTTGTTCCCCAACATGGTTAGTATAATCACTGGAAAGAATTTTACGATCAGCTTTGTTGGCTGCTGAATGGTATTCAGTATACCAGGATACCGATACTGTTTTTTCGGTATTTAGTAGAAATTTTTAAAATTGCCTCCACTATATGTTCACGGATCATCAGTATAGCAAAATATTATATGTTTTTGTTTTTAAGTCTTCCTAACGAGCGAAATTAATTAGACAGTGAACATAAAGTTGCATCGTACAATCAAAAGAAGAGATAAAATACTGTTTGACAATGGATTATAAAACCCTCTACGCTTTTGCGCATGAGTTAGGGTAGGTTTAATTCGACAAAATAGCGGTAAGAGGAAACATGAAAAGAGGAGATGTTTATATTTAACAATGAAACCTCCGTTTTTATGAGACGTAAACATATCAAATCTAATACTATAATACGAGGAATGGTTGCCAAGTCGAAAATCGCCCCAGAATTAATAAACTCCGGTAAACTTGGGGGTCTGGGGTTTTTGGCCTCGAGGAATCGATTGGAGCCGGTTTTGAAGCGCTACGGTCGAGCAGTTCGGAGTTACAGATAGAATATTTTCAAACTTTATTAGTTCGCCATAATAGCTACTTAAATTTTCAAGTGGTAACGTGCTGCCATCTATAGACAATATGGCGAACTAATAAAGTTTTATGTTTATGCTGTTATAGGTTTATAATATGTTTCTTATGTATATATATGTTTGGTTTTTCTAAATAAATTTGTCAAAAATATTGAACTTCAACACACTTTAATCTTTACCTTTACTTTACCTTTGTATAGAATAGTTCCCTTTCCAAACTCTAACTTTGTTTAGAATAGTTTACAATGGTGCACTTTAACCAGTTATCTTTTCACCAATGGTTTCACAAATTTTCTTATGGCATGTATTGTTTTGATAAATCACAATTGAAAATTTAAATCTTCGAGTTAGCTTCGATACCTGTTTTCTCCGAGCGGAGCTCGGTCACCCGCTGGTAATTAGTAATACAGAAGAAAAAAGGTACTAATGCAAAGTCAAATATATCAAAGCAATTGTTATTTAATATAAGGGACATAAAAATTAAATTATAAGGAATAAACAAAAATTTTCTGTTCTTAAAATTTGGTAATTTCTTTTTTACAAAATAATAATGGTCTTTTTTGTATTAAAATGTGTCTTTTTTGTTATTAAATTTTTTCAGGAATTTTCCCCGTTTTCTGCTTCTTGGTCACATTATTTAATGATGTTATGTAAAATTTTCTCCGTAAATTCCTGAAAGATTTTTTTTATCCCTTTTGGCTACACATATCAAAACGAAATTTTGAGTTGAAATAAAATTTTGCCAGAAATAACACAGCATTCACATATATGTGAAAAAAATTGAACTAAAAAGTATCTAATGGATTGAATCCAAGGTCAAACGTGAATACCGAAAATGTGCTAATCGTCTCGCTTCTCAATCCTTAATAAGATTCAAATTTTCTTAAAATTATTTCCCCTCGAATGCAGAAGAATTCGGTACAGTTATCGAAGATTATGTCGATAGTGAAAAGGAATTGTCTCTTGAACAAAAATTATAATGAGCGATAAATAAAAAAATTTCAACAAACCTAAATACAATACAGAAACCAGCTATATCCAAAACCATACGAAGAGAAATCGATTTATTTGAAGATGAGGTATTTAGAGGTAAATAATTGGAAAAAGTATATCTCGCATTGCTAACAGTGCCACCAACCAGCGTAGATGCCGAAAGAGCGTTTTCAACTGCTGATAATTTTTGCACAACATTACTTTCGAGGCTTTATGACAGTACAATTGATGCATTAAGTTTTTTAAGACCACATTTCAAAAATTTGTAATAATACCACAAATTGAATAGTGATATTTACACTTTTTTGTGATTTAAATAAATAAGATATTTCTTCACTTTTTTGTGATTTTTTTATATACTGTTATAATTTATAAGATACAAATTATTTTTTGGATATTTACACTTTCTAATAAAGCTGATAAATAAAACAAAGAAACATCCTTTTTCTTTCTTTTTCTAAAATTTCTACTACCGGCATTAAAACCGGTATCCCAGTATTAAGATCTAAAAAATATCGAATACCGGTATTGAACTTTTGTTCCAACATTGCAATTCCTAGTGATCTCTATTGTTGCCGACACACTACTACATGACTGTCTACTCCTCACAGGACTCGATGTTCCCACACTAAACACTAGGACTCGGCGCACAGCTCATCTCAGAAATAGCTTCCGCTTCACACAACGCTGACACTTTACCGGACTAATCTAACTTTTCCGCCATTGCTTCTTAATCTTCCCGACGACTCTACACTTATCTACGACTTCGTCGATGACTGAATACGATTCATTCCGACTTGAGACTGTAGATCTTTTATAGTTCTCGGAGGTAGGCCAAGGAGGTTCTGAACCAATCAGGCGTATTTCGATTTCTATTGGTTCTATTGCTAAAATTCTCAATGTTCCCAGTAATATCTATTTTGTCTTCAAAGTCACTGAATGGTCGCCAAGTTTGTGTTGAAGCTCTGAGATCATTGATGAGGCAACCGATCAGCACCCAACAGAGCTAATTGTAAAACGGTCTTTACAGTAAGTAAACTAACTGTGCTGGGAAGCAACATTCCAGATTTGTAATTCTATTCCATCTATATATCTAGCTTTGTCAAGAGCTTTGACTAATATTTTCCAGCATTATTAAGAGAAAAAAAATAATTAAAAATAATTTAATGAATGGTTGGAGATTTATTTATAATTTAATATTAATTAATTTAGAGAATACCAATATTGTTACAAATTACTACCCTAAAGAATGTATTTTAACAGAAACTAATAAAGATCATATTGAGAATACTTGTCTGGTTTTAAGAATCGAAATTGCCAATGATAAAACAATAGTTGTATTTATGATAAAAGAGATGAATTCATCTTTAAAATAATAATACTCTGAAATTATCACTCTAACATTAACGTTAAAATTTTCTAAAATTTAATTTTCTTCCAATTTAAAATTAAAACAATTCATAATAACAAAATTTCATTAATAACAGTAATAAATAATTTTATTAAAAATTTAAACATTAATGATTTTTCCAAAAACTACTGCAATATTAATATTTTAATAAAAAAAGAAATGATGAAATATTAATTTTTAACTTAAAAATAAAATAGATGGCGCTCAGAGCTTCCATTTATCTTTTTTTCTTTGCTTGGCACTGTATTCAAATCGAATAGCGGTTGGGATTGTAGTGTCGTGTGGTAATGATGAGACGTATTTCTGACATCAATATTTATTTGGTAGCTTAAGATGTCACGGCACAGGAACATTTAATACGGAAAAAATTAACACAATCCCAATACACACATATCAAAGATCAGCAACATTTTTCCGCCTTCGTACACACACGTCCCTCATCAACTCTCAACAGCCCAACAACTACCACCTCCTAGCCCGCCATCTGGTGGGCAATCCAGTCAATCTCTTGACATCTCTACAGGACGCTATGGTGAGATTTCTTCGCCTGTTGCTGGTATGTTCTTTCCCTTTTTGTTTTCTTAATTATTGAGTGGAATGTTTTAATTATTGGTTCAATATTCTTATGCAGTTTTATTTTACATATTTGTGTATATATTTTTACTTTATTTGGTGATGTTTTTAATGTTGCTTTGTTTTGAGTCTTTGCTGTTAAATTGGTGTATCACTTTTGCCTTAATTTTCGAGGGATTTTCGGGTCACGATGGGTTAATACTATTGACACTGCTCGATTCCTCACACAAAAAATCTCTTATTTTGAATCCTCACACACACACACACACACACACACACACACACACACACACACACAC
>JAPMOQ010012449.1:1219091-1268113 GCA_026543055.1 Argiope trifasciata
GAAAGTATATTCGTCCCTCTCTCTCCTGAAGGAATGTTGTAACTTTCGAGCTCAGTCTATCTACACATCTACACATTTCTTTGTGTTTTAATCCCGTTGCTAATAGTTTTTAAATGAGAAATAACGAAACATATATATAAGTTTAAGATCTACCATCGAATTCTTATAAATGTTTATTTAATCTAGCTAGTTTTGACGATAATTTTGGTTCGTCAAGTATATTGGCTATTTTTAAATTCAACAAAATCTCACATACTTAATTTGATGATTATCTCAATAAAGTATTTTTAAATATCTAATTATGACAGACATTAAAGCTATGTTATTTTAATAGCTTTACTAATATTTTCTTGCGTATATAAATTTTCTTACTTGAGTCAGATCTCATGACATTAAAGGGCTATTAAAAAGGTACCTATCCAGGTCATCTACCTTTCAACTTCACGTTCCACTTTTCTGTTTCTGTCATGTAAACTGTGAGGATAATTTGTATGATCGTTCCTCCTTAACATTCAATAATGGACGAAATTTCCCAAATCAAATATTTGAGGAAACATTGAAAATGGTTTCGATTTCAGAGCATGAATAATTGTAGAATGCATTGTTGAAAATGATAAAAAAAATGTTGGAGTTCAGGAAAAGCGTTTAAGATAATTAATTGGTATGACGATTTCTTTTGAATTTGGAAATGAAACAAAATAATTTCTGTGCCATAATATTTTTGATAATTATCTTTACTAATAGTAAAGATGAATGCGTGTGTGTATATGTTTCTATTTGTACGTGTTTTGATATTTTACAGCACGTATAGGCCATTTGTCCTACAGATGCTAAATGCGGCATATATTTACCTTGAAGAATACAAACATGCTCTACAAAACATCTTTTTTTTTTCTTTATGAAATTTCAATTAATAAGGAGAACTTTTAGCGACGTTCTGGTATACCTTCTGAAACTATTTTTGCAGAAAAATAAAATATAAATCCTTTCAATTTTTTAAAATTGTCTTTTAATAATATAAATTTGATAATCGTACAAATTTGTGCTGAATTTTGGGTTTTTTTTAAAATCTGATTTTCAACAACAGGCCTAATTGTTGCCCTAAATCTCAACCATTTTCTTTGTTTCAACAAATATTTAATTGCGTGATTTTATTCCTTTGTGAAAAGCTAAAGAAGAAGGATCTTATTTAATATCTGTGTAGTTTACGAGGCAAATAAAAAAGTGATGTTATAATACCACGGATTTAAAAATAAATTTTACCCGATATTTACGTTTTTAGTTCTACTATGATATTATGAGGCTGTCTCCAAAGAAAAATTCATACACACGATAATCAGAACTTAACCAAGAAGATTAAAAATAACACGACGTTAATGTCAGAAAATTTGACGGAATCATTAGTATTAAATTTTAAAAAACACTAAACTATATTGAAATCAAATCAAGCTGATTCTCCCGCTGAAGAATTTGGTCGCCTGAACTAGTAGCTAATAAACAGTAAACCATTTGGCCGGTAGCTAGTCGCTAATAAACAACAAACCATTCGATTTCAGTGGCTAGTCTCTAATAAACACCAAAATCTTGTTTAAGTTTCAATTTAACAAAATTCTAGTTAAAAGTTAAAAAATAATTATATTTCCAAAGTACACATTCCCACTCACCAAACTGTATCTGGAACTAACCTTTTAGCTCAAGATCAAACAATCTGCCGCGTACAGTGCCTATATGTACACACAATAAAGTTGTTGCTGACAGTAGTCCCTCTTCAGATTGCCAAATCATTCCAAGGGAGGGATATTTAGAAATGAAGAATTTAATATGAACAAGAGATAGACGTATTCGAGATCTACCACGTGCCATCCGCTGAATCCATTTATTTCTAAGAACCACAATATCATAGGAAGAATATCGTCACTGTTTTGTCAAAGACTTATGTCAAAAACATTCAATAAAGCATGTGAAATTTTGATATAAGAGCTGGAACCACTTACGATATATTGTACTTTATGCTAACAGGCAACAATCAACATGCTATGTTTTCGCGAGAAAGTATAGCTATTTATTACAAATGTTTTCCTTGAATAAAATGATTTTGGGAAATTTTACTAAGGATATTTTGATACAATGCTGATAGAAACACGTTCAACATAATCAAAACATGTTACAATGAGAATTAATACAAAATATTTTGTATTTTGTACTAATGCTTATTAGAATCATTAAAAGAGAAAGAGTGAATTTGGAAGAAACAAACCACTCTTGAATTACATTACTCACATTTTGTGCACAGTCTCCGACAGGAGTGTTTCATATCCATTAAAGCAGTGTAAAGCTAGTAAAATAGTTCACACTGTTTGCTTGATAACTGAATACATATTTTGTAAAACCATTCATTCACCTTTTGATGGGTTAGAAAGAAATTGTTACATTTCAATTCATTTATCGTCTTGTAATATAAATAATATAAATTTTCTTACTAATTACTTATTTATCATCCTGATACTGAAATAACAAACTTTAGCAGAAATTATTTGAAAATTTATCAAACTAGATTTTTCTTGTATTATAATCACTTTTCCGCATTGTCATGTATAGTTATTTATATTCAATATAAACAATGAACTACAGAGTTTATGTTGATTGCGTGTCTTTCACAAATCCGTGCTAAATTTGAATTCTTGAAATGATTATTGATTGCACATTTTTGGATAAATCCAACTATGAAACAATTTTTAAATCTTTGACATTGTTTTAATCTCTGTATTGTCGTATATTTGATATGAGTAGATTTCCGACGATTTCTATCAAGAAAATATTAAATACTAATTTGTTGTCATTATTATGAAAGGAGTTCCTAATAATTTAAAACAAATTAGCGTTCTGTTTCAAAGTAAAAAACTAATCTTAAACAACAATTTATCAAAGCTTCTTGGAAAGAATTCTTAGTGTCATTGTTCGTGCAATCTGATATGAGATAAAAAAATGACGGAAGAACGTTTAAGTTCTCTCGTAATATTTGAAGAGGAAAAAAAAAAAAAAAAAAGAGATTCTAACAGTGTGTGAAGTTCGGTGAACTTGAGAAACATGATTATAAACTGGTTTTTTTGTCAGTACATAAAAGTATCTTATTACCTAGAGAATTCGTATTTCCTTTAAGACGTTATCATCAAGTTCTGTTAATATTAACTGCTCAGAATTATCACATCAGTATTTGTTACATCAGTCAAAAAGCGCAGGCATGTTCATTGAATCAAAAGTTTTTTAAAAAAATATTTTTACTATTTATAATGTTTTTATTCAAGTCAGAACAACATAAATCAGGATAAACATAATTTCTGGAAAACTGAATAAATGTAATTATTAAGAGTGGCTTTTAGATACTTAGTGGCTTAGTGGCTAATCTCATGATACCCCAGAAATTTCCTGTTTTCTTACTTTAATATCTTTGAAGTGTACTAGACAGTTATTTCATAAGTCAACTAGTCATTTTGTAAATGTCGGTTGATCCTATAAAAAGCGTGTAATAAATTAATAATATCATGCGGCATCAAGTATTTTAATGAATAAGTGTTTGTTCTGATGTGAATATGATATTCAAAAATATGTCTTTTTTATATTAATTTTTTAAAATGGTGGTTCAACTTAGGAAACTAGTTTTTTAATTAAACCAATGGTACAATAAAAATAAACGTTTGTTTCTACATCAAAGTTAATTTTCTTTAATTCGTCACATTATTTTGAAAGTAATGAAATTCATAAAAAAAATCTATTTCTTTTTTTTTTAAATTAAAATTATTTCTCTATTACCATACGTTAAATAATGTTCAAGTGGTTCCAGGTAAATCTGCTTTTTCGTAGTTAAGAAACTTAACTTTTCTTAGCATAAGAAACTAATTTGTTATTTTTTGCTTTAACAGGATATTAATCAATATTTTTTGAAATAGCTAATTTAACTTGTTAATTTATGAAATAACTAATTTAACTAGTTTATTTATGAAATGCGATTCATTCTTTATTTCATGAAATTAATGGGTGTTTTATATAATTCCATAATAAATAAACACATTTTATACTTTGCAAATTTTATATTTCAATTTGTGTATCTCTGCAAAAGAAGGCGGTTTCCATATATAGTTTTATGGTATATTGGATGGTGTGACAAATTGTCTGACATCATTATTTAAAAAAGTAAATTGTGGTTTTTTTTTTAAAGTTAAATTATACTTATAGTAATGTTAACATTTAAAAAAACAATTTGAAGAATGGATAAAAACGCGTAACTGTTTTTGAGCGTTACGTTGATTATGGTGTGAAAATTTGTGCAAAATACTTTAATAAACTAATTTTTCTTCTTATTAGTTCCACCACAATTAACAAACTGAAAAACAAGGATAATGTTTATCCTCAGTGCCACGTTCCAAATTTGAGGTGGTTCTCACTTTTGTTTATATTTTTACGTTCTCACTTTTGTTTACGCTACATTTAATGAAATGAGAACTGAGAACAGTTCTGAAAAGCTTTAATCTCTGACGAATATAATGAACTTCTTATATTACTGTTTCGTTTATTTATTTTATTTGTAAATTGTTGAATTCGGATTTCAGTTTGATAAGAAATGTTACGAATTTTGTATTTAAAATTTTTCTCGCATTTTCTTTTTTTTTAAAAATCTTTTTATCTTGTCAATTAAGCAAACTAAAAGTAATACTGTACTAGAAAAAAAGCGAGTTAATATAGGTTAGAAATATGGTTGACTTTCATTCATTATGACGGTGGCAAGCTTGAGACTATGGGAATAAATATTTTCAAGAAGTAAACTTAAGTTTTTCATGAAATAATTCTCCTAACATTACTTCCATGTAAAGATTATTTTGTTTTGAATTTTTTAACTTTTAAAACCACCATGATATCGGGCATGTAGGTATTAATTGCTCATAGGATCTGTGTGCAAATGACAAAATACTGTAAGTCACTTCCTCCTAAAATAAAGTTTTCCTATCTTCATTAATGTTCCTAAGGCTGTAAAATCTCGTAAGTAACATTTTCTGCATATTTATTCATTTAGAACAATTTAGTTATTTTCCATGATATCATGAATCTCAAGCTGAATCTTGATTCATATAAAATTTTAGAATAGTGAATTGTAATATTTTGCCATCTCAGCACAGATATTTAATACTAAGCATCAGTAGATTGGGAAATATTTAATATTTTGGACCTATACAAGAACTTGCGAGAAATTTTTATTATATTGATATCTTCGTTAATTCCGTCTTTACATACAGGATGTAGGATTTGAAGTAGACAACAGAGAAAAAACACACAGAAAGATCAGAATACTTAAACAAAGAACAATAGCACGGAATTAAAAATATAAAATAAAAAACACTGAAATAAAACCACAAAATAAGAAATAAAATAGAAATTGTAAGTTCATAGAATTTTTTTTTAAAAAAGAAACCCTAACCAAATAAAATTTTTTGACCGCAAATAGATATATGATCATATAATGATAGGTGTCAACTTCAATCAAATTCAACTAACTTCACAGAAAAATCCTTATCTACTTAAAATAAAAATCATGAGATGCAAAATATAAATAAATCAACTCGATTAAAATTAAAATATAGATAAATAAAATGTTCATAAGACTATTCGTAAATAAAAATGGAGAAGTATCTCAGCCACTAGGACAGTCTGTTACGAACAATATAGATCATTCTTTTATTTTAAATTTATTCCTGAAAAAGAAATAGTTTTGTTTCACTAAACAGAAAAAAGAGCGATTAGCCTCGTTCCCCCCCCAAAAAAAATATTGCCAATCATTATACTTGAGGCCAAACAATTAAACTAGTTTCTCCGATATCGTTTGGATCAAGATTTTTAGAACATTGAATTATTTAAAGAACTTTTAGTTTTTAAATTTTTTTGAATGTGTACTTTTCATTTCTTGTATAATTTCAGAAGGTAACTGAAGAAATCGGGCCAAACTCATAAAATTTAAGCCCATTCTGTATTCTGTGAAAGATTATTTTGTTTGTGTTTAAACTGTACTCAAAAACTAATGATTCATTGAATATGTCTTGGGGAATTAGCTGCACATGGATGCATTAGCGGTGGTTCTTTTTTCCTGCGACTATTCCGTGTGACATGGATTTTTTTAATATATTATTTTTCGAAAACTTTTCCTTAACCTGTATAGCTTTAGATTTTTTTTATATTTGCAAAAGTTTTGAATTTCTAATGAATGGAATTAAAATTATTGAAAAGGAAAATCCTGCCACAGATTAAATTTAAATCCTTTTGTAAATCTGAGAAGTTTTAAAACTTGCAGGAATTTCCCTAGGGAACTTCTGTACACATTATCGGCTCTTATTATGCTTTTTCTTCACATTTTAAATTCAATTCATATTATTTTTCGAATTTCGAATGCAGTATTGAAACAAAGTAAAAATCATATTTAGTACCATTTAATAATACATTAGCTTGTCTTGCCTTTTATGTAGCGTGTGGCAAAGCAATCCCAACATGCAAAATTAATTTCAAAAATATAGTGATACTTATTTGCTCTACGAGTTTATCGATCTGTTTATCCATTTCCTGCTTATCGATTTTCTTTCACATGGTAACCAGGGTAAACAACTATTGACAGGATGCATTCCTGCTTTCCTATCAAATAAATGTTACTTCTGAAAAATGCATTAGAAGGATATGAGTTTTGTAATAGAATAGCTAAAACGCTGAATGTGTTTTTGGCGTAGATTTCATTTAAAAATATGACATTGAAAAGGAAGCAAGATTTGTAATAACAAATTATACCAAGAACTTAAATATTGAGAAAAAATGTTTGTACTGAAAGATGATAGATTAATATTCTATTTTATAAACTTATTTCCTGATGTGTTTTCTATCTAGCGAAGACTCATTTTCAAAGAAAAAAAATCAAACTCCTTCAAGTTTCTTGATGTATTTCTTGTACAAGTTTTAAGTGCGCAATACCTTGTTTCTATTTTTGGACAATAAGAGCGTAATACCTTGAGCTCCTTTTTTAAAGAAATGCGTCGTATTTGGAAAGTATTGTATATTTCAAGACATTGCCAATAACCATTAGAATTATACACTATAAAAGTTCGCTATTGTTATTATTTCCTTGTTTTTGCAGACCAAAGTATTAAATTATGAATCTTATATATGAACACGAATTTCACATTTTCGCAGTAAATTTTTCATTTATATTTATTTTAACTATACAGTTAGTTTATTGAAACAGAAATGGACGAAATCATTAAGAGTACAACAATCATTTTTATATTTAAATCTTTTAAAATGAATTAATCTTATATAAATGATACGTTTTTATTCAAAATTTCTCGGAATATATAAAAAATAAATAGATAGTATATCTAAACTGATTTTACTTTTTTTAAATTTTATATATTACTATTATATAATATCATAAAAAATATCTCTTTCTTACTGAAGAATTAAAAGCATCAGCGATAGTATTAAGGTTCGAATTTCCTATCTCAAAGAATTTTATTGTTTCGAAAAAATATTAGAACTAAATATTAGAAATAAAAACTTAGATTTCTGTCAAATCCATCGCATAGTGTTTCTGAATCACTGTATATCTGGACATCTTTTTTTATTCAGTTTTTTACTTTTGGTAAAAGTAATTTCATTATTTCTGTTATATTTTATGTCCTTATTAGTGGCAAATTTCTTAATTCATAGAATCGATAGATAAAGAAATAAATGCACTTACAAACACTTCTTCTGTAGAAGAAAGTGATTCATATTTTTAATTTTTGTTTTTTCAACAAGAAAATTCTTTTGAATATATCAATAGAATAAGCATCAAAATTATTCATGTGGAACTATTTTGATGTGGTATTTCTTTCATATAGCGGATGAAACGATATTTGCCTCTGAAGATTTATTCTAATTTTTATGGCATAAAAGTATAAATAAATTTTATATAGATTTTTTTACAGACTATCTTCTTTTGCCATAGAAAGTTTTAAACCTTAAATTTTTCTTCTTTGTTCTTTTAGAGATTTTATTTTTTATTTTTGTAGTAAATTTTAAATGAAATTTTAGAAAAGGTTTTCAAATATATCCCTATTCAAATAGAATTATTGAGGTTTACGTTATTTCCTATTTTAATCTTGTGTTTGGCACAGCATAGCCGATAGTGGATTTTGTGCCATAAAACGACAAATTACAATCCAATCAAATAAAATCATTGAAGAAAAAACTTGAAAATTATTATTTCCTTTTAACATTAGTTATATGAAAACTTGCTATTAAAACCCCTTCGAGAAGATTTTATTTAATAAAAGTATCTGGATCTCGAAGCAGCAAATTTCAAAATAAATTCTTACTAAATACGATGATCAAAGAGAAAAAGAAATTTATATTTTGGAAATCTTATGCGACAAAAGATTGCAAAAAAAAAGTGAGAAAAATTATTGTTCTTTACGTGTTGAATTGGAAGAAGCCCATCTTAAATCTTCCCTTGAATGCCTGGTTCACTAACCAAGCAGAAACCAGCATCTGTAAAATTCGTTCTGTTCCACTTATTTTAGGAGATGTCAATAAAATTTTGATCACGAAGACATCAAGCAAGCAATTGATTGACCATCTCAAAGACAATAAGGGAAAAAATGTCCACGCAAATATATGCAGTGCTATTTGTGATGGACTGAAGTCATCAAATGACAAAAGCTTTATCATAAATTCATTCCACTAGACATACTAATCTTAAAGGAAGTCCTCGCCTGAATGAATTTGTATTAAATCATTCTGTGGATGTAATAGCTGGGATTGAAACTGAAAAGCGATCACACGTTTCAATAATTACCAGCTCAAATATGATTCTAACCCAAATAAACATCAGTATGTCTGTTTAATGTGTGTTACAGCTTGCTTGGTATGCCGGATGGTTTCTATTCTTCTCTAAATAATGAGGATATTTTGGGTTACTATCTATCCGCGAAACAGCTGTTAGGCTGTGATTGTTAGCATTACTTCAGAGTAGATTTACGAATACACTGAAGATGGGGCACTGAGTCTGTGTTTTTAAAAGTCATTTTTTTAAATATTGGTGTTATGTTTTATTATTCAGTGCTTGCTTCGAACGTCTTGGTATTTATTAGGTGAATATTCGCATAGACTATTACTCATGCAAATCGTTGTTCAAGGAAATAAAAAAGTCATTGTAAACTTTCCTTAAATAGAAACAGGAAAAGTAATTTTAAATTTTGCATAATAAGATGATGCCAATAAATCATATTTGTTCTATTTCATCTAGCATTTTTTTTTTTACTCGGTGAAATCGATTACTAATTGAGTGTCCAGTCAACATGAATGAACGCAGTCGCATCGCTACGAGTGTTCGTATGTCTGAATATGCAAACAAAAAATATCGAAGTCGTTCTTCGTCCGCAACGAAAGAAAACAAAAAGCCAACTTCAGTTTTAACTAAGCATACACCCGGGGAACGACCATTGGCTTATACTAATGCTGCATTAAGTGTTGAAACAATTCCTGACGCGTCAATTCAACCAACACGATGCTCTCAGTTGGATAATAGCTGTCCAGACTTACTGTCGGCGACTGTGGAAGACGCTGTAAGAAAAGTTTTGGGAGGCAGCTTGCACGACTTACACCAGGATGTAAATCGAATTCAAAAAACACTTTCAGAAATTGGTAAGAAATATTTTTTTAATCGTAATTTTTTTTATTAAAGAAGATCATCAAGAACTGTTTCATTATTTCTTTTGTTTATTTTATTTTTATGTTAGTCTTAATTCATTAAGATTCAAAAAAGAATTTTAAAGGTTATGAGAAATGAAAGTAACTATCATCAGCCCGCAGTCCGCAGCTCTGATTGATTTTAATGTTTCTATTTTCAAGAAACTAAAAACAATATTAGTTTGAAAATTTTCTTCTTTTATTACCTTTATAATAATAGGTATATTACAAAATTTTTGCATTTAAACAATTAGTTTGCAAGCAATATCCGATATTCTTTCATCTTTTTTTGTGTAAAATATCCTTTGTTGATTATTGCAAAAACCATGTGAGTTTTTTAAAATTAATCTATCGGTATCTCTGTGCGAAATCAAATATGAAGAATATGGGGGATATGCTTTAAATAGAAAATACTACAATTCCAGTAATGTATATAGCTAAATTTTTGATTATTATTATTATTTTTTTACTGTATCCTTATTCAGCTATTAAACATTTATTCTACATGTTTTTCCCGCAAATTTTAAATCGTGAAACTGAAAAAGTAAACAATACTTTTATTGCAGAATATGTGAATAAGAACGTTTTTTCCTCTCATGGCAATATAATTGAATAAACTGTATTTTCATCCTGTTTCTTTTTCATGTTTACTTACATATGTTAATCATTTTAATTGCGTATATTGCTTGAATTCTGTTATCTTTGTGGCTGTCTTATTCTCAAGTTTTCGATCTTAAAAAACAAAAATTAAATGATATTTATTGAAGGAAAAGTCAGATAATTGAAGTAAATGTAGTTCTAATGTTTCTTTATAGGGTATGTAGTGCTATCTGAAATCTGTAAAATGTTCGGCTATTAATTCGAGGAGGAAAAGTAGCTGAAATTTCTTTGATACATTAAGAATTAGCTTCCCTTACCTCTGCATGATGCGAAATTAATTTCCTTTTAGTAACTTCATTTAGCATTAATCAAATTTAAATTCTTCTACATTAATTCAAGATGCAACTTTGTAGTATTTATAATATAAATGACATCTTGTGTAGTGGATAAATAACTTTTTCGCTGTATGTAAATGTTAGAGCTGTATTGATTTTGTGAATGTAGTTTTCCCATTCCTTATAGTAAGCCCTATAGTAAATTTTTCATACAACAACAACTCTTGTTACCATGTTTCTCAATTTTCTATTCAAGTAATAATATTTTATTCGCCGTGTGCGTAATAGAACATTATACAGCTCGCATATCGCATTAAAGGATTTCATGCACAAATAAAATAATTTAAAACTGTAAAATGAATTAAAAACTATGATATTTAAAATGAAAGGTTTGAATGATGAAATTATTGCTTAAGAATATGTAATATTAGCATTTTGTTGAACATGCATTGTAATAAAGGTTTAAAAAGCCGTATAAGTATTTCTTAATATTTGA
This sequence comes from Argiope trifasciata, assembly GCA_026543055.1. NCBI lineage: Eukaryota > Metazoa > Arthropoda > Arachnida > Araneae > Araneidae > Argiope > Argiope trifasciata. Next base: position 1,230,282 of record JAPMOQ010012449.1, read on the forward strand.
AAAAACTTTCAAACAATATAATGAACCGTATCCAATGTATGTATGTTTTTCTCAATATGCTCAAAAACTGTTAAGTTCTATTATGCTAATAAATGTTTTTGCTTTTTTTTGAAAAATTATTCCTTCTTTTTAAATTTTAGATTTAAAAAAAGCTAGTTAATAACATTTATTCTGTTTAATAATGTTTACCTCAATGAAAATTGATTTGACTAACTTACATAATAAATATATTTTTCTCGTAATGATTCGCTGTATGTTTTGAAATTTTGTCTCAAGACTGGTCTCACTTTTTCTATAAAAATTATATTTTAAAGAGGTACTTCTTTAAAACATTTTTATGACTGATTTTATGAATGCTGTAAAAATTCTTTAGTGTGATTTAGTATAAATGTTAAGAATTTCTTAAAGTATTTTTCTCTTTTGTTTTGATAAGAATCAGTCTCTAAAGTAATTGTCGTGGTTTTGATACGAATTAGACTCTAATTGTTTTTATTTTGATAGGTATTAGTCTCTAAAATAATTGTTTTGAATTTGAAACGAATTAATCTCTGAATTAATTGTTGGTTTTTTAATACGACTTAGTCTCTGAAATAGTTGTTGTGGGTTTTAACACGAATTAGTCTCTAAAGTAAGATTTGATAGGTATTAATCTCTAAAGTAATTGATGTGGTTTTTATACGAATTAGTATATAAAATAATTGTTGTGGTTGTGATAGGAATTAAGCTCTGAAATAATAGTTTTGATGGATATTAGTCTCTAAAATAATTGTTGAAGTTTTTTTATATTACTGCGAACGCCTCTAGATACATAGTCTGAGACATTAAGATACCAGCCTTTTTCATTTTCTTTTTTTACTTTCTCATGTATGGATAATATAAAGAGAAACTGCTGCAATCTTCAAAAAAAAAAAAAAATCGACTTCATGATTTTGAAGAATCTTCATTTTTCAGACTTAACCTAATCCAAAAAATAACCCAATGAAAATTTTTGCAATTATATTTGAGATGTGTGAATATCCTAACTCAAAAGTGCTCTCAGGGATGGAATTTAGTATGCGATCTCTGCACTATATTAGTAGATTTATGTCAAATTTAATATAAAATTTTTAATCAATTCGTTGAATAAGAATAAGATTAAGAGAAAAAACATTGAAATTATCGATTGTAATTTTAGCCATAACTGAAGCTGTGGGATTCAATAAACAAGACTAAACCAAGAATAGTCTAAATGTTTAATGGCATTCGTCACCACTATGTACGAAACTAATGATCAAAACTTTTTAGACTACTGTTCTTCGGCGTACTTAAATATTCCTGCAGTCATATCTAAAAATCCTTCTTTCAAACTTAATGACTTTCCAACTAATATAAACTTATTTGCATGTGCATTAAAATAAAATAATCGAATGAAATCTGGGTAAAAGGAAAGGAATAAAACTGACAGATCTATAAAAGTTTGAAACTAACTAAAATTACTGATAAATGATTTTGATGTCATTTAGCAACTATTGAAAGTAGGGTAGACAGCGAAGACAAAGAACAGTAATACAGTCTGTTATCAAGAAAATATGACAATATTTTCAATAGCTTTCGAGACCACTAAAAATATTTCGATTTTTCATCGATATTGAAAATAATTTAATAAGCTACAATACTCTGAAACTGCTTATCTTAATGCCTGGCTTTGAAAAAGAATCAAGCATTAACTAATTTTCTAAAGTGTGCTATGCTCCAATTTTGAGATAACTTAAGCGGTTTATGCATTTATGCTCAAGAAGACAATCCGAAAATGACGTTATCTAATCAAATTTATAGTTACTTAAGTTTTTCTCCTCGGTTAGTTTCCTCATATTAGGCATCTTATCTCGAGGCACTTCCGTCGGTGAGGTATGGCATGTGTCTCCTCGAATGTCAACGGCTGGATGGTCTTGATCAGTGTTGGTGACATCTTGTTTGTATAAATTAATGTTTTTTCCTGTTTCAATGACATGCAGAAATTTTTTAAGAGGTAAAATATCCTAAAATATTTTCAAAACCAGTGCTCTTTTAAAGTTTGGAAAGAGTAAAAATAGGTGTTAAAATAAATAGGTTTAAGCGATTAGTTCAAAGGAAAAATAATTTTTGACCACTGCTGTAAAAAATTCAGAATTTAAAATCTATTTTTATTTTTTGATTTAAGCTGCATTTTTTCCTAAAGAATTTAATTAAATTAATTCGTGTTTTAGTTATTAGAAATGCTTATTCACATATATTTTTGCACGGCTCAGAAAATCCCTGATACTTTCATAGATATCCAATAAACTTTTATTAAACATAAAATAAAAAAAGCATCATTCTTTACATAATAACAGTTACTTCTAAATATATTGTATTTATGTTGATTTTTAAAAGTGCGTGGCTTTTTATATTCTTTTAGAATCCGACACGAATTTTGGATGAGTGGCGTTATATTATCCTTTATAATTTTTCTTATCCTTTAAAATGGCCTAAAATAACAGTTTCTCTTTCATCTTAACAAAAAAAAAATGAAATTGAACTCTATTTCAGTATGGAAACAACACCAATTCGTTTCTAAATCATAGATGTAGAAGTGTTAAGATTGTAAATCTTTATCAGTGACTGGAAATCAAAATTAGTGAGGGGGGACGAATATTATAAAATTTTCATAGAAATATTTTAAGATAAAAATTTGGAGATACAACTAATTCCGTTAATAATATTTAACTTATATTTAATCGCTCTCTTGATTTCGTATTTTTTTAAATCAATAAACACATGCTTGAAACTTTTGGATTACAATTTTTAATGTGTCTCTAAGTCGCCAGTTTAAAACGTCTCAGTGTCACCAGTTTAATATGTTCTCAATGTCACAACATGAGTGATACGCATATACCGTTCATTTTGCGTCAATGGATGGCTGAGTGGAAAGATACTTAAATTTCAAATCAGTGCAACTTTAAGACAGTTTTCACTTCAGTAAAATTACAAAATAAAATTTCTTTAACGGTTCTTGATATGCGTCTTTTCCATTTAAGTACATTCCAATCAATCTTTTTAGTAATTATTAAGAATAAATGTATTAATTAAAGAATGTATTAGTTTGTTAATTACGGAATCATGAATTTGTTTGATAATATAACCTGAAACTGTTCGATAAAAGTAAGTAAAATGATCGGGTTCATGTCATTTTCATTTCCAACAACATTGAAGTATGTGATACATGTTAGCTTTGATTAGAAGAGTAGAATGCATATACCGGGTGGCCAGAAATAAAACACCCCTACTCTGACCTCCCTGGATATCGAACTACTCAGTGTAAAGGCTTGAAAATTTGTGGACATACTATTCAAAAAATGGGGAAACGGATTTCACGAAAAAAAATTTAGTTTCAGAAATCACCGATAGGTGGCGCTGTACCACTGGACGTATGCTGAAAAGACACAAAAACACGTTTTAAACACATTTTATTTGAAAGTACCAAGCATACATGAAACAAGGACGTTATCGATGCAGGGAATGCTGCTCAATATGGTTCCCTTCCTGAAGATGTAAAATGTGAAGTCTGTGGACAGCTTGTTCAACTGCGGATCGTAACTGGTCATCTGAGATGCTTCTCACATGCAGACTGATACTCTCTTTCAAATCTGCCAAGGTTATCAGACGTTCTCGATAAACAAGGTTTTTTAAGTGTCCCCAAAGCCAAAAATCACACGGATTAAGATCCGGTGAACGAGATGGCCAAGTTGTCGGAAACGCGCGACTGATTATTCTGTCAGTGGTGAAATGTTGGCGAAGAAACTGTTGCACAGGGAGTCCAATGTGTGGAGGTGCTCCATCTTGCATAAAAGTAATGGTGTCAAGGCATTGGCGCTGCTGCAAATGGGGTACAACAAATGTTTCGAGCATCCTTTTGTACCTGTTGGCCGTCACGGTACATGTCTCAAGGCCATTGGAAGTAACCTCTTCGAAAAAGAACGGTCCAAGGATGAATGTGGCTGTGAATCCACACCAGACTGTAACTTTCGGTGAGTGGAGTGGAATCTCTTGGAAGGTACGGGGGTTTGTCGTGTCCCATATGCGACAATTATGGGTGTTCACTGTTCCACTGAGGTGGAAATGGGCCTCATCGCTCCACAGAATCTGCCACGGCCACGATGCATCCACTTCAACTCTAGCAAGAAATGTCAATGCAAAGGTCAGTCGCATCTCCCTGTCTGTGGCCAGCAATTGTTGATTAGGGCGGATTTTGTACGGGAAACAATGCACCATTTTTCTGAGTACGTTCCACACTGTGCTATAGGGAACACCCAAGTGTCGTGACACTGCACGTGCACTACTGCAGCCTAAAACATTATCCATTGACTGTTCAACAATACCGGTGGCAACATCTTCAACGACATCTGAACGAACCGGTTTGCGTCCTCGACCAGGCTGAACTCCAAGATGTCCAGTTTCCTCGAATCGAGCGATCATTCTCCTGAGAGCTTGTGGAAGCAATGGTCCCTTACGCAAATCCTTAAGTCGGCGAAACTCTCGAAGTGCTGCTGGAGCATTTCCTTTATTCTCGTAAAACAACTTCACAAGCAAAGCGCGTTCTGGCAGCGTGACAGCCATCACTAATAAGAATGACATTCCCCACCTTTTAACTTCTTTTATACCCAGAACATGGCTTCTAACCATGCTTTATGCAAATTTTTCTGGTTACAGTATGAAATTGCAGTTACAACGGGAGTTCTAGCTTCTTTACTATTTTTATTTTCCATAAGGGGCAGAAAAATTAAAAAGGAAGCATGGAAGCATTCCATTCCGCATAAACATTTTAATTTTTATTATTATTTGTGTCTTTTGATCATAGTTCCAGTTGTGCAGCGCCACCTATCGGTGATTTCAGGAACTAATTTTTTTTTCGTGAAATCCGTTTCCCCATATTTTGAATAGTATGTGTACAAAATTTTGAGCCTTTACACTGAGTAGTTCGATATCCATGGAGGTCAGAGTAGGGGTGTTTTATTTCTGGCCACCTTTGACTTCACATTTTTCTACGCACATGTTTCAGAGATTATGTATTTAATAAAAATATTACCATCATCAAGAAAAAATGACTCTGGTTTCGTACTGAGTTATAAAAAAATTGTTTACCTTGTCCTATTTCCATGTAGAAGGAAACAAACAAAAAAAAAAACACTCGTCGTTGAAGTAATCAAAACGTTGATTGTAAGGAAAGTAAGACCTTAAGTTTTGTTGCTCTCGGGCTGCCTTGTTTATGGAAGACCCATACCGGTTTATAAAAATGGGAAGATTGAAAAGATGTGCTGCAATTAAGGAAAGGTTCAGCATTTATATGTACATCATATAAAATTAATGCCGAAACGTTTAGAAAAGAAATGGCGCAAGGTGAAGAAAATCACATCATATAAAATTATCACTGGATTGCAGTACGCTTTTCGAGTTGAGAAAAAATCAAATGTTGGTTAACTTGAATATAAATTTCTTATTTAAAGACAGTCATATACTTTAATGTCCAGGGCATATCCATATAATGTGTATGTTAACGCCTTATTGAGATGTTAATGTATACGCTATGACAAAATCCGTTAGAATATTAATTAAATTAATTTGTGACAATTGAATCACCGTTAAACACATTTTATGCATGGATACTAAAATTTTACTTATAGAACTTAAAAAAAATATTTTTATTCAAAATTTTAATCTTTAACTTTGATAAATTTTTTTATGCCGGCGTCCTGACCCATGGGTCGCGCATCTTCCCCGTGAGCTGGTCTTCTCAGGTTCGAATCCTGGTTCGGCTGTGGTGGTTCTTTACCCTGTGCTCTATCTTTGAAGGTGTGAAAGAGCCTCACTGGGAAAAGTAGATGTGCACACAAGTGTGGGATTGTCATTCTTCATTTGAGTAGAAAGTGAGACTTCTGCTTTCGGGTGCTCAGGGACCTTTACTTTCAGAAGCTACTGCAGAAGCTCAGCTTAAATCGCGGACTGGCTCAGCAGGCTTATGTATGACAAGGGTCATAAATAACAGAAGCATATTTTTTATTCTTAATGTGTTATTTTGTTATATTTTTATGCAGTTTGCTTTTGGTAATCGGACAATTCGCACTCATGGATATAATTTTTTTTATAAGTATAGATTTCTTATGTAGATTTCGAATTGGAGCAAAGGATAGTCTCCATTTTTTTTCTATTTAAAAGGCATCCATCCTACCTTTGATTGACTTTCCTTTTATATTTTGATGACGTAAAGGCCTCATAAAGCAGGAAGTATCAATTAAACTATGCCAGACATATAGAATAAAATCACATTCGCTTTCTTTTCGACAAGCGCAGAGATTGCATTGAAAGCTCATCATTTTATTAAATAATCTGTTTTCCATCCATCAGTCAATCCACTGCTCACTTTATCGCCCTTTTCTTAAAAGAATCAAATGCTGTCAGACTGCACCGTTACTACGTTGCATTTGAAACTCCATCATTGTCTATACAACACATGAGGAGACATTTTAGAAGCCGTTAGTGAAAAAAAATGTAAGGGTTTACTTAAGCATGCCTGACTGTTAAAAGTTTTAAATCGTGATGAGCATTCAAATTTAATAATATTTTGAAGTTACGGTTTGAGAACCAACGGTAAGATATTTTTATTTTAAAATATCAGATTTTTAAAATTACCTTTTAAGAATAACGAATTAACCTTTAAACATATAACAAAATCACATATTATTATAACAGTTACATAATGCTGTATTTCGCTTTTAATTTCTCTTATAATGTAAAGTAGCGAACCCATATTTGCCTCGAATCGGTTTATTTAAACCGAGCAAGGATCGAAAACTTGTTTTCAACTAAAAAATATTTTCTAGTAAAAAAAACTGATTTTTAGAATAACGTACCCAGGTGTAGAGTTTAGAGAATGCATAATGCTCAGAAGGAAAGAAACAATTGAAATGTATATCCTATAAGATTAAAAATTAAATTATTATTATTCTTTAAATTTGTATAAAATTGTTTTCCATGTTAATAAATATTAATAATTCAGAATATTTAAAATGTGCTTGGTATTATTAGTAAAATTTTAACTTATTCTTCAGTTTCGCGTAATTGAACCAAGAGAAAAAATACTGTAATCATGAAAAAAAAAAAAATTCGAACTCGGAATTTTGGTAATTTCCGCGTTTTCACCTTCCTTGAGTTCGAAAAATATTTTTCTTACAAATGTCAGCCTGTCTGTGACAGAAATAACTCCAATAGTTTTTTGTTAGGGGAATGAAATTTGGTTTTATTAATTACACCAAATTTGTAGACATCTATCACGTTTTGAGCAAAATCTGTTCAGAGGAAATCTGTCTGTCAGCTCATTCGAATAAATATTGATATGATAACTACGAAACGAAGAGAGCTTAACTACGAAACGACAGATAAAATTCGATACACGATTTAATATATGTTTTGTAGACATTTATGAAAGTTTGAGCCAAATCCAACAAGAGTCTGGCAATCTGTCTGTTTGTATTTTCAGAAACATGTAAACGCGATGATTCAAAAACCCAAAGACGTAAATATATCAAATTCGGTTTGATTGTATGGCTATATGGGTAGTTCTACGTCAGATTTCTGTTTCAATCGGTTGGTAAAATTGCGTCTGAAACACAAACTCCATTTTCGGACATTATTGACTACTTGCTAGGGATAAATCTCCAAAAACTTCACCATCATAGATTCGATAAAACTAAATTCAAGTGAAATGTTAATGTTTTTTTAAATAATGTGCACCAATAACATGCAAATTGTTCTCTGAGATAACACGTTTGTTAAAGAGTATAAGAGAAAGTTTCGGGGGAACCAATTCCTTTGGTTTAAGCATTGCACAGAAACTTTCTTTAAAATGACAGTTTATCAGAAACTTACTTTGTTTGAAATATAACTGTGTATAAATACCTACTTAGGGTAGACAGATTGTTTGTGGCAAAAACAGAGTAGGGCAGGCTAAGGTATAAATGAATGGGTGCAGTTACCAGATAGTGTAAAATTGAGGAGTCAATTAATTGCACCTAAAAGAGACGTATAATTTTTCAAGCCTCTACTTCTCTTATTCTTAAAACTTTAAATGATCCTAATCAATTAGGGGAGAAAATTTATTAAACAGTACTTTTTACATCCTGGGAACCAACTCAAACTAAAAAAAAACTTTCTCTAATCAAAATAGCTGATAGTTTTATGTTACAGAGATCTGATTATCAAAACCACGATATTTGAAAGGAAATATCGCCCTTTTTAAAGATAGGTTTAAATGATGATTGGTATACTTGATTCTTCTCGGATATTTTTTGAAAAGGAAAAATAGTATATCAATTATATGTTCAAGTTTTCTCACAGGGTATATGGAGATTAAATGTTATAGCCCACTGTTTGCATACTGGTTAGATCTCGGCTTCGTCTGAAGTTTCGTGATAAAAAGATTGGGAATTAAATGTTATTCCTCCTTTAAAAGAGGATAGTAATACAAGGAAGAAATATTTCCACCTGTGTAGTTAAGTGTGAAAGGATACCATTCCAGGTTTTCAAGATTTAGAGTTTATATGGATAAAAAAGTAATGAATGTAATTCTTTGATTATTATTCGTTATTATTAATTTTTAAAAAAGGAAATAAAATTATTTATATTCATTTTAACATACATTTTTTAAAGTTCGAGATTAACGAAATGTATATTTGTATAATGCTTTTTTTTAGTACTTCTGAGTTTTCACATAAATAATTCTTAATTCGAATTTTTTATTTAAATCATTTTAGTAGTTAAAGTAATATTTTGTCAGATTTAATGAGCATATTTTGAAAAAACACAATAACAACTTTTTAAACGAAAAGATTAAAAATTTTTTATATGCGACTTGTTTTTATGATATTTTTTAGAAAAAAACATTAGTCCGTATTAATTCCAATTATGCAATTATCTCTGCTCATATTAAAAGCGAATACGAAACGATTGTAGTTCGTTTGATTTAAAATTATTTAATTTAAACGTGGGAGGTGGGAATATATATTTCAGAACCAGTTTTTTGGGATTTTTTTTATTAATTGTTTACTTTTATTTTGTTTTGATAATTTTTGAAAATATTATCACAAAAATATTATTTTTTCAATGTCTTAAAATTCCAAAAATTACCTTTCCAACCATGTGAAGTTATTTGTTAGACGATTTATCTATAATTATTATAAATTTCTGAAAATATTTTGTTAAATCTCTCATCAAATCTTTAAATCGCTTGGTTTCCTTCAGTATGAAAAAATAATCACCATACCACAAATAACTTTTTATGCGAAAAAAAAATAATTAAATGGATGAACCAGCAGGTCACCAAAAACGGCAAGATCATATTTATAAATTTTTTTGAATATTATTATTTAGGTTTAATTGTAATCTCATTCGTCACTTCTCTGATGCAGATATTAGTTCTCATTTCCTTAAATGTGAAGTTTGTCCTTTTTAACCTCATAGTGGGCCGTCCCAATAATAATTTAAAAATAATAAATAAAGGAAAAGATAGTTTGTCTATAAATAAATGCATATTTCCATAAATGAAATTTGTATTTAAATAAATATTCAAGTATGGAAAATTTAATACACGGAAAGCAATGGGCTTAATAACATTTTTTTCAAGACCATTTTAAAAGTATTTTCAAAAGTCAGCTAATTATTTAATGAAATATGATATCCTGTATTTTAAGATTGTTAAAGAAAATACACAGATATTATATGTTTTAAAATGTTTGAATGCTGTACCGAACTTTATAAAATTTGCTCATAATAGTCATTTAAATGTCATCCATTATGAATTTCAAAAGCAAAATTCCTTTGAATCATTTTATAGCAATGAACTGAAAAAAGTTTACTATTTTTACTACTACTCACAAAGAATCAATAATGGTTATTCTTACAGCTCTGAAAATGACTGAGAGTAAACGCATTGCCATAATTGGCGCTGGCCCTTGTGGTTTGACAGCCGCCAAAGGTTGCTTGGAAGAAGGCTTGGATGTCGTGGTTTATGATAAGACAGACAACATTGGTGGTTTATGGTGCTACAGAGACTATGACCTTGAGGGGCTGCCATCTGTCATGAAGTCTACCGTCATAAACACTAGCAAAGAGATGAGCGCCTTCAGCGATTTTCCGGCTCCAGCACATTTCCCAAACTTCATGCACAACACTCTTATGTTTCAGTACTTCAAAATGTATGCAGAAAAATTCGGAGTGCTTCGACATGTGCAACTCATGACAGAAGTTCTTCAAGTAAGTAAGAGCACTATTTCTTCTGTCACTGGTAATCTCTGCTTTTCCAATTTCATGTTACACCATCCAGTGCCATAATTTTTGGATGATGGGTCAATATTAGTGTTGGAAATTCCTTCGGTGGAAATTTTTTTATATTGTCTGAATTGACATTGTGTTGTCTGAATTGAATTGTTTAAGTAAATGAATCTTTTTTTATAAAATTAATAAACAGCAGAGGATCTTAGGATTTCCTTTCTCAGAAAAACTCTTCTAAATTACAAGAATTGGTTACAATACTATTGGAATTACGGATTGCTTCTGTAAAGTTCAGAAGATCACTTATCTTGTTAAATTTCAATTCAAATTCTTTTCACGAAAGAATGTTTAATTTACCTTATATCAAATCTTTGACCTGACCTACATAGAATATCGGAAGTTCGATTTTAAACATCATATCTTCCAATTCTTCATCAAATTTATGTGATATTGAAATATTAAATCAAAATTATTTCATCTTTGAAAAGCGACAATCACCTATCAATTTCTTTGCGAACAATATTATTCCCATATGTTTTAGAAAATATTTTCTTCCTCAGATAGTTGAGTTTTCCATCTGAATGTTTCAGCAAAATAAAATATGGGTTTTATTTGCTAATTTCAAGGTTGTATTAAAAGAAGCAATTTCATAATTTAGTTAATAAGCAGTTAACATAATGTTTTTTAAAAATTTAATTAATGAGTAGGTAACCTAATATGTCTTTTCTTGAAATTTGATTTTACATCAAAATAAAGAGACACATCTCATAACTATAACCATAACTTACTGTAAATTACAAAATCAAGGAAACTATCTATATTATCGAAAAGTACAGTTTTATAATTTTTTAGCATTGATTATTTGTTTATGTATTAAAACACTTAATGTGCACCTTTGAACCAACATTTCTAATGACTGATTGATTTCCACTGCTTGAGATCAATGTGGTTTGACACTAGTTGTACCAACAATACAATTGAATCCTTTTATTGGAATAAAAGCAATGAGTTTCATGATTCCGAAAAGATAGAATCAAAAATTGTTGGTGAAATGCATTACAAAAAACACATAACTAAAGTTGATAAGAAATATGTTCTTATGTGTAACATATTTGTTATCAATTTCAATAACAATATGTTCCAATGAAGATCAAAAAATATATTGATCTTCCTTTCTAAGATAATTTTTTTTATCAAAAGTTAATAAATAATTTGTGCTGAATAATATGTGTGTATTTTGTAAAACATTTAATATTTCACAAGGCTGATTCCGTTTTACAGATAACTCAGTCCGATGATTATGAAAAGACTGGCCGTTGGAAAGTGACTACAAGAAGAATGAAGGACAGTGTTACGAATACAGAAGAATTCGATGGTGTCCTCATAGCGACAGGACATCACTCAAGCCCCCTCATGCCAGATTTCCCAGGCCTAAAAAGTTTCAAAGGAAGTGCCATTCACACCCACAGCCTCAAGAAAGCAGCTGGATATGAAGATAAGGTTGTTTTGGTTGTGGGCATTGGAAATTCAGCTGTTGATGCTGCGGTAGAGATTAGTACAGTTGCTAAGCAAGTAAGTGTTCTTATATTAACGGTATTACTGTGCAAGTGTATTGAAATTAAAATATGCATCTGTGTTAAAGATCTCTAAACTATCTTTGGTCATTTTAGAACGAAGAAATTCTAGTAAGATTGCATTTTCTTAAAAATTTTCTAAAACATAATAATTGGAAAATAACCTTTAAAAAGTAATATTAATAACGTAAAAACAGGAAGAAAAGAAATGTGATCTAAATAGTCCTTCAGAAAATTTTTCCCAAAATTTGTAAGAAAAAGTGTTTTTTCCCCAAATTCTCTGCTGACAAATATTAGAGAATCTAAAAAAAAAAGAATGTATAATTTTACGATCTATATTTCAAATTGTCCTGGTTATTAAACTTTTCCATGATTTTCTTTCTCAGTATGCAAATTAAAGATATTTTTTCAAAATTGTATTTTCCTAATTACATAGCTTCGACATAATTCAATAAACATTTCATTTTGAAATTTTTATTTTGACGTAAGATAATTACAAATTTAACATTAGATAATATTGTCCGTGATTCTCAAAAAAGGATAAATATGAGTGACATTATACTTCCGATTTATACATTCTGGGAGATGAGCGAAATTATACCTAAAATAAATCAATGACGTATAATACTGAAGAACTTTGTAAAATAATAATAGGAAATAATATAAAAAAATATTGTTTTTGAAATTCTTTTTGATATATAATTTCTTTCGGATTTTTGCTGAAAAATGAAAAGGAAACAAGTAGTATTTGAGAAAATTAAATCTGTAACTGTTTCTGTATCGCCTGAAAACGTTTAATTGTATAAAGAATTATGGGAACAATTTAATTGAATGCATGATAATAATTGGAATATTTTATTTTTAATAAATGAGTATTTCAATCACACACTCTAGAAGTTCTAGAGAAATAAATAGGATTTACTTGAAATATCAATAACGCCATTGAAGATGTAAATTTAAAATTGAATTTCCTAATTTTTAATTATAATTTTTTTTCTGAATGCAGTTAGATTACTGAGGATTTTAGCTATCAAGTTTTGGGAAGGAAAGTCATTTAAAATTAATTTGTAATTTTCAGTTTCTTTTTTCAATTTTACTAATTTTTTTTTTTTCGTTTCATTTATTTCTGTTCGGATTTTTTCTATTTGATCTTATAACTATTTTCAACGGCGTTGAAATTAAACGTTGCCTCGGGTATTAGAGACAGAAACTGAACATAAAATACATCTCAGATAACAAAATTTACTTTTTTTCTGGTTTCTTTTTTATTTCGTATCAATTTGTGATTTATAAAACTTAACGAAAAGATATAAAAATAAGTTTCAATTTCGAATGCTTTGAATTCGATTTAAGATGTTTTATATTAACAATTATAACAAATTTTAAATAGTTTCATAAGCAAATAAAGTAATAATATGTATTATTTCTTTAAAATTCTGAAATTTATATCATACAACTTTGTTATATTCGTTCGGAATTGTTGTCAGGGTGAATTTAAAATAAAAGCTTAGAAGGACAAAGAAAAATTAGAATTCGAATGAAGTTTTCCATTTTTCAAAAATAAATTCAAAAGTAGCGGCTTACTTTTATTTTTAAATTATAATTTTAGTAAATGCCCCATCTCTCCTTCTTTCAAAAGCTTTTTTTTTCTAAATGCATATTTCAGAAATTTTTTAAAAAAACCCTATGAAATTAAAAACATAAAGATGACAAGTGGGATTAACTGTATACATAAATTCCTTTAGGTGTCCAAAGAGAGTTGCCTCTACCTAAACAGCGAATAAAATATCTTTAGCTTATTTACTTCCAACGAAAACTAAGAGGCTTTAATCGACATAATTTACAAAAATCTTGTTTGTTAAAATTGTTTCACAATATGAATTCGGTATTACTCTAAAACTCTACAAAATCTTATATTACAATATTTAGTTTAGTTATATTAACGTCCCGTTTAAAGCAACACGAGGGCTATTTTGGAACGGACCTCGTAATTTTGAATCGGGGTCAGATGACGAGGACGAAACCTGAACTGGCAACCCCTCTCCACACCACACCAGCGGGAGGACGTTTGGCCTGACAGATTTAAAATGCAAGAGACCTCCTTACACGACGGTTCTTCGGTGGAATCGAGTGTCGAACCTGAAGCCCTCCGTTTCCGAAGCCGAGACCTTACCACCAGGCCACCGCGGCCCCCTTATATTACAATATACGGTGCAATATGCTTTTACATAATTTTACAAAAATTTTAAATAATCAAATTATTACATACCACAATGCAGCCTGTATGAAGTCGAGTAAAATAGTGATTATGATGTCTCTTATAATATGGATGGTCGTGGTTGAAAATTTCATCGTGAAATTTGTAATTTTTAACTAATTAATGTCATCTGCACTCCGACTCTGATGAGCAGGCGGTTGACCTTCGACAGCAAACGAATGAGTTGCATAATAACGGGGTTAATATTCAAAACTAGGAATCTGAATTATTTGATAGTACATTTCTTTCAGAAAGCAAGTAATACTGTTCAAAAGCATTGGTATACTGTTTGCAGCTTTTTTCTTTCAAACCTCATTCTCTAAAAGAATATTTATTCATACCCCTAGGTATGGGAAAAGGAATCGATATCTATCCTGTATGGCTAAGTATGTTGAGGATTGGTTTAATTTGTTATATTACTATACACTTTTTGAAATTACATGTGGGCTATTTTGAGAGGAGTTCAGCAATATTTTACTCCGGATAGAAAATACGGATCACATCCGCGCTTTCATGCCACTTCAAATTCACCAGGACCAGATATTCCACAGAATTTCAATGGTATCGGCTCTTGAATTCACAATCATTTAATTTGGAAGCCCGGACTCTTTAGTCAATTCTCAAAAGGTCCTGAAATAATAGACTGAAAAGATGCTCAGAATTTTTCTAGCGTGAAGGTTGCTTCAACATGGAAAATACATACTGCGTTACGGTCGAGAGCATTTTCCCATTATTTTAATCAACTTTCTTGTGGATTTGAAATAGATCTTACTTCAAACTTGTGAGGAGGAAAGGGACCTTGAAAGATTTTTGGAATTGATGACTGTGACGAATTCGCTGAAGTTTATATTCTCATCCATAATCTATGACATTTCAAATAGGTAACAAGCCATTGAATGAGGTAATACGCCAAAGCATCTTAGGGTTATTGAAGCAGCTTCATGGCATTAAATTTTTTAATTATAACTTGTGGTAATTGTGCATCAAATATTAACACTAAATTAATGTCAAAAAACTAAATTATATTCAAATACATCGCTTAATTTTTAATATTTTATCACTATATTCGTATTTATAGTGCTTGAACACGTAGCACGTATTTAGAGTGCTCGAAAACACACCTCGTTAACCTCATCTTTTACAACAGCCAGTAACAAAGTGTTATTGGCTGTTGTAAAAAATCTCTCTTTCCTTGAAGTATCACACAATCAGTGATGTTCTTGGCAAGTTACTTCAATGACGCCATTTCTCCAAGCATGTTGAATTTATAATTGCCACTCATAAATTTACAAATCTCATTTAAAGCAATATTATGGAAAGCAAAAACAATTATCTTTCATTTTTTCAGAATAATACAGATTGTTTTCCACTCTAATGGATCAAATTTCAGGGATGGTAGAGCACGCTGAAAGAAAAATTTTTCATCATGCATTGCATGATTGTAAGTAACGCCATTATTTACCGAAAGACATTTAAAAACTTTTCAGGCACGTTTATAAAAGAGCTGTTTATATTACAAGGTCATTAACAAATATTTCCTACAAAAAGATGTATCATAATTATTATCCTCTTCAGGTGGTCTTAAGAATAATGTATTGCTCTTTCTCAATTAGAGGAAATGTAACCTTACTTGATACAAAGTTAATTAATTAAATAAACTAGTATACCATGAATAAAAAATTTTGGAAAGAAAAATTATTATTTTGTCTTTTTCCTACCTGCTGCTTGTGTAAATATTTCCTTTTAACGACTGGTAATTTCAAAAATTAAAAATAAAACAAACTAACAATAAAAAAAAACTTAAATTATTTTCTTCGATATTAATTGTAATCAAACTATGCATTTTATGATCCTTTTGCAGACTTATTTGCTTTGACTCTTTTCATTATATGTTATTATTTTTCTTACCCGCACTCTACGATTAATACAATAACTACTGATATAACCCAACATACGAAATTTTTTGTCTTCTACAATGTACAATTTGTGGTTCAATCGAACCCAATGTGGCGGGCACTCACACAATTCGATATCATTGACTAATGAAAATGGATCCGCATATTATTACTGCAGTGTTGCTTCCTAGCATGGTTTGTTCGATCACTGGAAAGACCATTTTACGATAAGCTCTGTTGGATGCTGATCGGATACCGGATCAGGGTTCTAAGGGCTTGGTAACAGACTTGGCAGCAAAACAGATAATATGGAAAACCTCAAGAATTTTAGCTATTGAGCCAATAGGAACCAAGGTATGCCTGATTACTCTAGAGCCTTCTTTATTCGCCCCGGGGAATTATAAAAGGAAGGCAATCTCAAGTCGGAGACAGTCATGAAATTAATCATGTGTAGAGTTGTGGAGAGATAGAGAAGCAAAGGCGGAGTAGGATTTGATCAGCGGAGCAAAAGCGTTGTATGGAGCTCAAGCGATTGTTGAATTGAGCTTTATGCCAAGTCCTGATGTTTATTGTGGAAGCAGCATCGAGTCGTGTGATGAGTAGCCAATCATGTAGCAGTGAGTCGGCAGTTGGGCACAGCTAAAGTAAGGAGACAATGGGGAATTGCAAGTGTCTGTAGAGACAGTACAGTGTGGCTACAAAGATTCCTTTCTATTGCTGAATTCTGTCTGGCTGCTTTGTGTGCTGTGGTTGTTATTACTACCAATTACTCCTTATAGAATATTTTTTTTTTTGTAATTTGTAGCTTATGTTCGTCTCGGCAATCTATTTGTTGTCCTTGTATTAGTCGCTTCGTGTTTAATAAAAGTTGCCATCCGTCACTAAAGGACTCTTTTTTCATTGATCAACAATTTGGCAAAGAACCCCAGAAAACCCATAACAATATCAATGTAGAAAGGTAGTCATACATTCTTTTTACTTATAGCATGTTAATTTTGGTGCACTCCCTTCATCTTTGACCTTATTTCTAATATTATATATGAAAAAACCCATTTAAATATAAAATTTTATGATATATTCCAGCAAATTATCTTTAACTCAATTTTATTTTGAATATTTCTTAGGTTTATTTGAGTACCAGGCGAGGGGCATGGCTTTTTCAACGAGTTGGACCTGATGGAAAGCCTTTTGATGCAGCATATACAAGGCGATGCCTAGATACAGTGAACAAAGTCGTCCCTTTCTCTTTATCTTGCTGGTTTATGGAACACGAGTTGAATAAGCGATTCGATCATGCTGCTTATGGTCTCAAACCCAAACATAGAGTTCTGAGTCAACATCCAACAATCAACGATGCTCTCCCTAACAAGCTCCTAAGTGGTACAGTTATACTTCGAGAAGACATCAAATGTTTCACAGAAAATGGAGTTATATTCAAAGATGACGAGCACCCCATTGAAATCGATGCTGTCGTCTTTGCTACTGGCTACAAAATTGAATTTCCTCTCGTTAGTGGAGATATAATCAGAGTAGAAAATAACAAAGTACAGTTGTACAAATATATGTTTCCACCACATTTACCACATCCATCTTTAGCAGTGATGGCATGTGTGCAGGTAATAGGTGCAGTATTCCCCGTTGCAGAGCTACAAGGCCGATGGTATGCTTCGATAATGAGTGGTAAAAAGAAGTTGCCTTCCAAAGAAATCATGCAACACGACATTAAATTGAAAGAAAAGCAACTGAACGAGAGATATGTTTCTTCACCGAGACATACCGTTCAAGTCGATTACATCCCTTATTCTGATGAATTAGCAGAATTAATTGGATGTAAACCAGATCTTTGTAAGATCTTCTTTACAGATATCAAACTTTTTTGGGCCTTGTTCAACGGTCCCTCATTGCCTTATCAATACCGTTTAACAGGACCCCATCCATGGTCTGGAGCTAGAGATGCTATTTTGGGCTACAATAGCCGAGTATTAGCAGCTTTAAACACTAGAAAAAGCAGCCAGTGACATTTAAATTACGGCAGACTGAATCATCTTGCAGTACCACTTCATACAGACGTTTTTTTAAAAGACTGAATTATCTTGCTAATTATTTTTACAATTTGACCATCGTCTTATCATTTTATACAATATTTAAAATGAACTGAAAAACATAAATGCTTTTCCTACTATATGGACACATGTTACGAATTACAAAATTCCCATTACTTTAAATATAAAATTTGGCATGAAAATGTAAATTCTTTACACTTTTATGTTTAAGAAAATAGTTATTTAGCATTTGCATTACTTTAAGAAGGTCCAGGTTTTGTAATTCTATTTCGTTCACTAGTGATCTTCTATTATTTATGCTGTCTGTACTATATTAAATATTATTTTTATAAATTATGTTTATAAATGTAATGTTAAAAATCAGAAGTTATTTGAAGAGGCACAATTTTATTTTTAATAATGAATAGTTTGATTTACAAATAACTTTGTAATAAATGAAACAAATATGATTCATATTTAATATGTCATGCCATATGTATTACAACGAATGTATATAAAGTTCTGTTGTTATGATAACGGTGGCTGAGAAATAAAAGAAATCTCATTTGTTTATTTTTTTATGTATTCAAAGCATAGTAAAAAAATTTATTTGCAAATAAATATTTTGTTTAATTTCGTGCTGCAGTTATTGAAATTAGTATGAAATGTTCTCGCAGATAATAAGTCTTCTAATAATCCTTTGCCCTTCGTTTCGATGACATTGTATGAGGGTGGATGTGTTACCGATTTCTTTCACATCCATTAATTATTAATCGTTTATAATAAATACAATAATAGTAATATTTATAATTATGAATTTTTTAAAAATATCTAATTGTAATCGATCTGCACATTTCGTGAATAAATCACTGTAGAGAACCTAATTATTTATGAGAATCTTTTGGTTCTTGTAAAACCTCTTAGTATCTTCGACATAAAAACCTATAAAAGAGATATGTTTTATGCGAATAAGTAATCATTTTTTTCATGCGTGATACAATCTCACTTTTGAAGTAATTTCGCTTTTGTCCTTTGGTATCCTGGATATATATACGATAATACAGATAAAACAAAGTTATTGAATTTAATCCGATCAAATATCGTAAGGCTAAAAAATGTTTAATGATATTTATTGAAATTATTTCCAAATGCACAAAAATTCTTAATATAATTTCATATTTACTGAATATCTGAAAGACAAAATGCTTGTCCAATACGAATGCTCAAAAATTTTGTGTCAATTATTATTGATTTGTTCCTGCCACATAACTGAGCTACCCTTTTTCACTCGAAAATATGGAAATACTGAATGTTAGGAAGTCTTGATAGTAGTACAGAGAAATTATAAATGAGTCCTTAAGGCTGTAACTGGTCCCGATACAGCCCCTCTCAAAGGATACGCACTCCGTTATCGGCATGAGGTAACTCGACCCCACAAAGTTACTATACCCAACAGGATGGCGAAAATCAACCTCCATGCCGAAAGCTTCCCTTCTTAATTTTTGAGGTACCTCTTGGTGGGATCTGTTCTTGACAAGTAACCTATGCATCCGTTTACAGGCTACTCTCATTTATGTAGCTAATGAGAAGTTTGTAGGTTGATTTCAAGGTATTTATTAGTAAGCCAAACCTACTGATAGAATTTCAATCTAATTTGACTCAAATAACTGACATCTACCCTGCATACATTGACGTCATAACCGTCATTTGCACAATGATCTAATTTGGTCATGGTGTAGATGCCAAATAATAGTGCTACCGTCTGTTAGAATTAATTTTATAGCTGATTCATTTCATGGGGGAGATATAATTATGAAGTAATCATCACTATACTCTCTATGAATCTCGGCTAAATTTGGCTTGAATTTGTAGTTGTTGTTTCTAATGGCACTTGTCACTGACAAGCCCACTGATCGCTGTCAGCGATTTTAAGCCTAAATTACCGTCCCTTGTTTTTCAGTAGCGCTGACTAGGGCCAGAAGTACGATTTGGCTACTTCATGCTTCCTAGTCGCTTGCACAATCCCTTTTTACAGTGGGGAACATTCACACTACTCACAGATAGAACACAGAATAACAACCATGCCCAAACCGGGACATGAACCCGGGATGCCCAGAACTATAGGATGACACGCTAACAGCTAAGCCAGGAAGCCGGCCGGCTTGAATTTTAAGCCAAGAAAGGCTAAATTACAAATAATGTTTAAATTAGAAAATATGAAAGATCTTTTGAAAAGAAAACCGGTTGGAATTTTAAGATTCTGATCAAATCACATCTTTCTTTAAAAAGGGAAGTATGTTCATTAAAGGAAACATTAAAAAAAGGAAGCATGTTCATTGCTTGAAGGTATGACAATCTCTCCAGACCTATCCTAGAGAAGTAAAAACAAAGACTTTTTCAAACTTTCTATGCACTGAATAAAACAAATTTCATTATTAAAACAATACACATTTGCGTTTTCTAATAAAACATCAATTAGTTATCGGATAGTTTAAAATTATGATAATCGATGTATATTAGTAACATCATTTATATAATTAAAGAAAATATGTTCACCAAGTTCTATCTAATTTTGTGGAGATGAATTTTAATTCATTTGAAAATATTAGTTTTAGTGAACCTAAACATTTCAGTTATGCATTGATTTCATAATTTTTATTTCACTTCACAGATAATAACTATGTGAAACTACCTATTATTTGTACATCTGATCCTTTTAAATTAAATGTACAAATAAATTATTATCTTCAAAATATTTTCATGAACATATCTTCAAATTATCTTCAATAATATTAAATACAAAGATTATCTTCAAAGAATACAAAAATTTTCTTAAGGTCATAATATGTAAATATGTGCAGCATTAGTAAAGTATTTTATTGTAATTTTAATAATGTAAAAAGTCTACAATCCATTTTCATTGGAGTTTCATACTTCAAAACATTGAACCGCTTTTGAGAGGCATTTGCAAACCCTTTTTCTGTAAATTAATCAATTCAAGTTATGAGTTTTGTCTTTAATTAGAATAATAATTTCCTAAAAAAGTTTTTAAATATTTACTGGAAAAGCATATAAAAATGCTCAAAGTGTATTTTAAACAGAAAAAGAGGCGCATTTTAGAAATTTTTTTATAAAGCAAAGTGAAAGCTTTACATGGCATCATTTTCTACTTCATTGTCTTACAATGATGAGAATCATACTTGCGAGTTGCAAGTTGAGTAATCAAGCAATTCAATCTTCTGTGATTTTAATCAGTATATATAATCGTCTTTCGCCGTCAGTAATACTAGGCGGAGTTCAAAATAACTCCGTTCTTTTGGTTTGTGTGGTTAGGAGATCGAACTCTGTTTTGACATCTAAGACAACTGAGCAGCAAATGATATAGTTTTTTTAATGTTTAAATTGGCTGATATATCGATGTGGGAATAAACCTATGAATAGCAAAGATCCCTGAGCTGACATTTGAGATTTTTATTATTTTATGCTGATTCGTTATATTCTTCCATCATGGACCAAATTGAAGATTATTGGTAACATTTTCTGTCAGAATTTTGTTTTTAATTTGAATTCCCCATTACATTCTTTCATGATAGTGGCTCACTATTTGTTTCAATCCTATTTTAGAGTTTTGATTGTTCGCTAATATTATGTAACTAGAAGATGTCCTGCAAGGAAATAAAACTTTTCATATTATTTTACATTTACAACTAAAGTGTGTTGCAAATAATATTAAAAAAAAAATTCTTATGCATTTTGCCAACTTGCATTGTATTTTCTATTACACTTTTCGTTTAGTTAATCTGTTATAATCAGATCTGAGATATTGTTAATAGAGTAAAAACCTGTCTAGACAAGCACCTCTTCTAATTAGAAATAAAATAGGAAAATAATGTTTTAACTTTCTCATACCAAGAACTTTAATTATATCACATTGAACTAACTCTAAATTCATTTCTTTCAGATGATGAAATTCGATAAAGTCAAACCGTTATATTAAAAAGTATCTCAAATTAAAATTCAATATTATCTTTAAATAAGCAAGGAGTTTCTTTACAAAAGTACCAAGTGCATTATTTGCATTGAAATGAAATTCGAAAGAATACGCTTTAATGCTTTTCTGTAAAATAAATATCTGACTTAATTAATTTTTTCCGTTTGGTGGTAATGATTATTTCATCTTCTACTTGACCTGAGTATAAAAAACTTTACTTTGAATATTATATTACTGATGGAGATATATTTTTTAAGCTTTTCATTATATTTTATATATGAAACTTTTTGACAAGTAAATTCTCTTAATTAAGTTAATATCTTTATTTATTGGTTATAGTTATTTTATTTAAAGGTTTTATTTTTTGGGGGGGAAGGGTGGTGCAATTTCATTTAAACCAGAATTTGGACACTAGACTATCCGCGAAATTAATCTATTCCAGTTTATAACGTGTGAAGCTCTTGTATTTTAAGAAGATAAAATATAGAATAAGAATTTTTTTCTAAGAAACATTAGAGTTGTAAAAAATTTTAATATAAAAATTATACATTTTTAAGTCCCAATATGGGTGATTCTTGTAAGCGTTAGCTGGGATATCAGCCTACCATTGTGTCTGCCTTGATAAAGTAATCATTTCTATGTTTTTATGTATTCATTATTGATTTCATTCCAATTATCAGCAAATTTAATTGTTAATTATAAAAACAATTTCATCAAAAGTTTTTGTGAATATGACGTATGAATCTGAATTAATAATCAACGAAAGTTAATAATTAAGAGAAAAGAAATACCCTAAAACTTTGAATTTAAGATATTTAATCAAGCAATGAGTTAAATAAACAAACCACAATAAAAAAATTTCACCCCTTATAGAAATAAAACTAACTTTTTTTCTATAAAGGGTGAGAAGAAAAGTTGTCCTTGATTTCAAAATATCACAACTTAAATAATAACTTGAATATTTTGATAGTATTAATTAACTTGCAAGATTAGTTTAGTTATACTAACGTTACGTTTTAAAGCAACACTAGGATTATTTGCGACGGACCTAGTAATTTCGAACCCCAGTCAGGTGACTAGACTGATACTTGAGCTGGCACCTCCTCTCAAAACTGCCATGCCACACCAGCGGGAGAACTATTGACTTCCAAACATCAATTAATTAAAAATACTTCGTTACTTTCTAGACAATTTATTCAGTATATCCCCAACATAATAAAATCACAATTTTTCGACACACATTAATAAATTTTTGTGAGATTTTGTTCATTAGATAAATGAGCTAATAAAATGTGAGTGTGTATTACTAAAATATGTGTAATAAGTGATTTTCTCTTTGATATAATTGTTTTTCCTTGAAGCACTTTATTAGAGAAAATCATTAAGTAAGTGATTTTATGTAGACGTAAATAGATGATGTGACCGTTTTGTATAATAATCCTAACGTATACTATTATTTCATGGATTATATACTTCATAAATCAGGTTCCTTCCAATCATAAAAATACTCCTTTTTGTGGAAAACGCGGAATTTTTTACAGGCTAAAAGGCAAATGTATCAAGAATTTTTTGTGAAATGCAACTGATAACAGAATATGAATATTTAGATTTAGGGATGCATTTATAGAAAATGAGAAGAAATATAACTGTGCCCATCATTTCAAATTTTTTCAAATTGGAAGTATATGCCTATCTCTAGCGGTTTATAAGCTAGAGACTGGACTTTAAAAAGAAGGGAAGTTCTCTATACAGGGTATCCTAAAAAAGTAAAGCAAGCTTTTATTTCTCTAAATATTATCACAAGGCATATACGTCCAGTTGCAAAGCTTCATTAAATAAGGGGAGGAATTGTTCAAAAACAGTTTTCGAAAAAAAAAATCGAAGTTTTATTATTTTTTTATTCGACCATTTAAAAATCCTTTTGTGATGGATATATTATCGCTGAAAACTTCAGCTAAGGACTCCTTCAAGCACCGATTATTAATAATATAAGTTAATAAATCTTCCTTTTAATATTTTACAGAAAAAAGCATGAAACTTTTACTCCTTTTTAATGAGTGTTACAAAAACATTTTACTCAATGATAATTTTTACTATGAAGCCATATAAAAATTTAAATTTTGTAACTTTTTATTAGTACCCTCTGTAGGAGACAAAGTATTTTTATACATTTCATACCTTTTTTAATGAAATTTTGCAACTCCAAGTGTATCTCTTAATACAATAGGTTAAGAAAATAAACGCTTGTTCTACTTTTTGGGGACACCCCGTCAAAATAAAGCATAAATGTAAAACCAGGGAAATATTTTTTTAAACTGAGAAAAGTTAACTGTAAAAAATATTTACCCCCCCCCAAGTCTCATTCTATTAAAAAAATTTACATTTCTTTGAAGTAATGTAATAATTTTGATATAATCAAATTTCGCAAGTTGATTCTATGGTTCTACAAAGGATAATTTAAAAATTCTTCAACTGAAGTGTTAGTCTCACTTTGAACACTTTTTTAAAGTGTTAAGTCTTTCAGTAACAGTTTTTTCAAAGCAATGATTAAGCAAAAATATCTCTGCCTTTTTAAGATTTATTATCAAAGAATGTTTTAATAGTTAAAAAAATACATAGCTTTATTAAATATAGGTATGAAGTTTTCATTTATTTAGATTTTGAAATTCAGTTGATATTTAATACAGAATCTTTAATATGAAATTCCTCTACATCAATTTCAATTGCATTTTGAATGTATTCTTGGCTTTCTGAAGTAACTTTATTGAAACAAGTATTAAACTGAAATATTTGTATCTTTTTAGGTTTATTTTTAAAACATGTGTTTAAGCAAGCTTTTTAAAGCAAGTTTATTTGTTATTTGATGGATCTTTTTTAAAATTAAATTTACAATTTCAATCTACGCTTATTGTAACAGGACAAAACAAATTTAAAATCTGGCAAACGAATTTTTTTAAATGATTTTTGAAAAAATTATGCAAAAAATTTTGTGCGTCTCTACATTTATGCTCAGGATATTTTTTTAATATTATGCCAGTATTTTAACCAATTATTGATATAACTGAGAACAGAACAATTATAACAAATAATATCCATAATGGATGAATATCCCTTGATTCAATTTCATTTATAAAAAATATATAGAGAGAGAGAATTACAAATTCTATTATTCATTCTAGAGCCGCTAGATGGCGACACAACTGTAAAATTTCTGCAAATATGTGAAGGTGAGGAAACGATGATATATGGTTGAAATAAATTGTCACTAAAAGCGCCAAGTGAAACATGGTACTTTTATTACAGGAAGCGGTCATTCTCTTTTGATGTCACTTTAAGTATCGTTCCTTATTTATGTGACGTTTTTAAGACTGCTATTGCTCCTGATAATTCTGTGAGTTTTTTCAGTCTAATATTAGAATTTTATTAGCTGATTTTTTTTAAAAAATGTAATAACTATTTTTGCTACTGTATACTGATTGCTTTTATGGCATATATCTAAAAATATATTTTAGCTTGCCAAACAATTTGCTTCAATTTGAACTTTATATACATTTAAATCAAAATTAGACTTAAGTTAAATATAATTTAAATTTTATTGGTCTTTTCCGTATTACTTTGCACATTAATTCCTTTCTTAGACAATATGTATGATTTAAAATCAAAATCATATGT
The DNA here is from genome assembly GCA_026543055.1 of Argiope trifasciata. Taxonomy (NCBI): domain Eukaryota; kingdom Metazoa; phylum Arthropoda; class Arachnida; order Araneae; family Araneidae; genus Argiope; species Argiope trifasciata. The sequence continues at coordinate 1,256,033 of JAPMOQ010012449.1, forward strand.
TTCGAAAATTTTGATTAATTTTTATATCTGCCAGAAAACGTCCAGATTTGTCATAGGATGTTTTATGTCTAAAATTGAACCGGACATGGTACAACATGTCCGGTTCAATGGACATGTGTGTGTATACCTGATTTGCCCAAGAAATTTTAAAACTCACATGATGTTAATTGATCTTCTGAGCATTCTCTTAAAAAATTTTATATGTATGTTTTGCCTCTAATTCAATGATGGGATATGACTCCTATAGAATGGGTTGGGTAACAGTCGGTGATGGCTCTTTGGGCAATCATTCATATAAATGGATGTCAAGGCAGGGTATAGGATAACTTTTTTATTGTTATATGCTCGCATTATTTAGATCTTTCGCTAAACGCAGTTTATTCATGTTCGAATTATATGAAACGGAAGGTTTGTAGAGTACGTGGGCATAGTGCACGTCGAATTTAATATCGAAGATCTATCATTCACCCTGATGCGTAATGAGGAAGTTTGGGAAAAGGATATTGACTCAGATATTTAATTCGTTATTTGGCTACCGTTCAGAATTGCGAGATTTTTCACAAAATATGCCTCATATTCCTTTAAATAGTAAAGCGCAAATTTCAATATTAAGTGGATGTTTAGTTTAGTTATATTAACGTCCCCTTTAAAGCAACACAAGGGCTATTTTGGGACGGATCACGGTCAGATGACGAGGACGACATCTGAAGTAGCACCCCCCTCTCCACACCACACCACACCAGCGGGAGAACGTTTGGCCTGACAGATTTAACGTGCAAGAGACCCCCTCACATGACGGTTCTTCGATGGAATCGAGTTTCGAACCTGAAATCCTCCGGTTCCGTAGTCGAGACCTTACCACCAGGCCACCGCGGCCCTCAATATTAAGTGGAATAACTTAAATTACATGGGTTTCAATATTTCTATTTAATTTCTCATTCAAGAATTAATCAAAAGTCTTCTAGATTCGTTCTTCTCGTATGGATGCTTTGACTGGTATCTTTAAGCTCATAAAATTGTGTATCTAAATCGGTGAGTTCTCTGTGTTTTATATTTTTTATTTCCATGATTACAATCATGATTCCTTGGTCATAGCATGAAATAGGTTTTTTTTTATATAACGATGTCATATATGTATGGACTCCCTTTATTCGTATTATTCCTTTATTCCTTATTATTTATTTTTCCTTTGTTTAAATTAAATGTAGTCCAACAATTTTCCTTATTAAAGATAACATTTCATAAAGAAATTAAGATCAAAATTAATAAAGATCCAAATCGGTTTGAATGATTTACTGTCTTCATTCAAATCTCAACCAGAAAAAAGAGAAAGTTTACGAGAGAGTTTATTCGGAATTGCGATACCAGATTTCAAAATTAAAAAGTATTATTTCTTTGTAAATGATTTCAGTCCGAATGACTGGTGAATAAACCTTATGGCAAAGGATTCATTACACACCGAATGTGAATCAACGAAAAAACAAAAACAAATAGTAAATTATTAAGTTTAATTTCATCTAGAATATTGAATTTAAATATAATAAATTAAATAAAATTATTATATTATATTTTCTCATAAACAAGATTGTGAATTTTAGACAAATAGAGCATAGAATTTTAAATCAAAGTGTTTTTTGTGTTTCTAATTGTCCGTTTTGAATTTTCTGCATTACATCATGAACAATGCTTTCAAGAACTAGTCATGTTCACTTTAATGGTCAGTTAAAATACATGTCTGAGTTTTCCTCAAACTAGAATTGAAAAGGGAATCTAAGTCGCCTTTAAAAAAAATCTAGTTTGAGCACTTAGACAGTACAAATAATAGTGGCTGTCGAAAACTGAGCATTTGAAAAGTACAGTTTTCTTTTTAATTGTTTAGTTTATTTTTGGGATATTTAAAAACGAGATGCAAAATGGAAAATTGTCTTTAAGAACTTATAAAAAAATGCTATGCCTCATGAGAAACCAGAAGAAGAAATACATTTTCTATTGAGAATTTTTAAACCAAAAGCAGAGGAATAAGAATTGTTAAAGTTAAAGAAACATATTTTCGAAAGAGATGACATTACTTAAAATTTCCTTACTTGAAGTTAGAAATCTTACTGAGCAATAAGAGAGCATAACAATGAAATAAGTTTTCTCAATTAGCAAATTTTATTTTGTGTGACATACCACATCTCTCTTTAGACCGACTTATAAACATAACACGCTACCTTTATCTTTAAGGTTACTTACGATAGAAATGGTATGCTACTACTTCTATCTTAAGTATGCTACCGTTTCGCTGTTATCACAGTTTTTATCAAAACAAACAAATTAGAAAGCAATAAGTCAAATTGATCAGAAAAAGAAATTTAAATGTTTATGTTTTGCGAAGTAATTAAATCATATGAGAATATATATTTAAATTACAATTTTTCTTTCTCTTTTATTTTCTGTGCTTTCAAAATTTCTCTGCAACAATCGAATTTTCAGATTGACTGCTTTCAGAAATTCAGAATTAAAGAATTCCAATTTCACCGACTTTACTGATAAAAATGTTTATTTTTGTTATCATTCATTTTTCATGTCCATTTTTTCCTTTCAAGGATATTATTTAAAACTAACAAAATGTCACTTGCACGCATGATTGAAATAGTATTTATATGTCAGTGATTTTCTTAATTTTTCAGAAATTTTAAACAAAGAGGCGTTCCTATTGTCAAATGATCCAGTATCTCGTTTTTCATTGAAATCATTCTAAAATTAAGGATAACATTCCATTTTGGGGGCCTGAAAAACCAGTGAAATCCTATACCTTTTTTAAATTTCAATAAACAGTTGGTTTATTTAAAAACGTACTTAGACATGAAATCGAATGTTAGAGATTTTACAAATGAATTTCCATAAAAAATCGCAAACTTTAATTAGTATTTTATAAAATATACATGCTTGAGAAATACACTTTCATCATAATGTAATATAACCTGAATAAAAATATTTTGCTTTTTTGAAAATAGACTTCAGAATGTATTTTTCATCTTTTTTTTAAACAGGAAGTTCTATTTAATTCAAAATTTGAATGAATCTTAAGCAATTATTTTTTTAATGCGAACAAGAAATAAAAATAAAACAAACCTTTTAGAGGCACTTAGTCTGGTTAAAGACTTCAATTTTATCTTTTATCTGTCCTATTTTTAAATAAATCTTAAAATAGAGGATAAACATTCTTTACTCAGTTGTTTATGCGAAAAAAACTTCTCTGACAGGGGAAAAAACACTCGTTTCTAAACTTAACTGAAAAATTGCTCATTTCAAAGAAATTTCTTTACCATGCACCGAGAAACGGATTTCTATGGTTTGGAAGTTAATAAAAATGGAGTTATTTTAATGTACATAATTACTTTTATTATGTATATAATTTATAGATTTGATCAGATTTTTATTATTTCTGAAAGAAATTTTTTTCAAAATGTATCCATTTCCTATTGTGTTGGTGAATATTTTTAAAATTTACAAAGTTTTAAAAATTTCTTTCATTTTAGGCTTATTATTATTATTCTCTCAGCATGCATGAGAACTATGTGTAACATAATGAATTTCACAAATTTGTCTCAGACCAGCATTAAAAACAAATTATCTTTACTAATAGTAAAGAAGAATGTGTGTGTTATTGTGTTCTCAAGGAGTGATTGTATGACTCCTTGAGAACACCAAAACACATACATCCCATATTTCGTGAGTCCCATATTTATGAGTTCCCATATTTCGCCCAAATATGCTTTGGTAGGAGGAGATTTGCATCTCGGAGTAATTTTTCGAATTTTTTTTTATAATTTCAGTTAATTAAAAATCAAATGAGATTTCGGCAATATTCCTAGGTAATTCCTTGAAATACTATTGCATATAGCTTAATTTTACACAATATTAAAATGTTTTTTTAAAATATGTTCATCTTTTCATAAATTTAGGCAATTTTTTAAAAAAATTGCACTATTTTCTACGTGAGATTTTATTCTTAAAATGAAATTGAAGCAGTTTTCATCATTTCATCAAATATTTTATCTCGTGAACTTCTGTTGTTTAAAGTTTAAAAAGAAGATAGATTTAATTGGCTCAAATGGAAAACAAATGAATAAACATATAAAAAAGACGAAATGAATATGACCATAAAATAATGAAATGTTAAATTCTTTGCTAAATATCAAAAGGAATATTTTTATTTCAAATGCTAAAAAAATTACAAAAAGCTTATAATTTGTTATTTGGAATAATGTTTGTGAAATTTTTATTTACAGTGATTTTTGATATTGGTATTATCTCTGAGATCAGTGACAAATAAATAGGTTCACCAGAACTCACTCAAAGAATAAAACACAGGGAATGAAATTTGCGAGTTGCATTTTACTTGATGCTATGAAACAATTAAAAATAAAACTTTGTAATAGATAACCTGTGATAAAAATTATCAAAACTTACTCAAAGCTTATCAATAGTATATTTTTGTAATACATTGTCCTTCTTTTTTAGTGCATTTGCTCTCATTTTCTTGATTATTTTTCACCTAATATACAAAATAACTTGAGAAGGATACTTCATTCTCCTAACATTCTTATAACAGTTTTAAAAAGATTTTATTAAAATATTTATCTTTTTTCAAAAAGCAAATATTTAATTGTCTAAAACTTCGAAATTCTCTCAATGAAGTACATCATCTTTGGTGGAAAAAAAAGAAACATATTTGATTAGAATTTATTTCGGGAATTTTAATTAAAAGATTCACATTCTACGAAATTGTGGCACAACAATTATTTTTTAAAACACCTGAAGAGAAAACTGATATTATTTGATAAATTAAATTGCGCTTTATCAGTGGAACGAAAAAGAATTCAGAAATTTAAAACCAGGAGAGAATCTTTTGTTTTTGGAATTTTTCTGAAGAAAAACGATTTTCGCAATTCTTAAAAACAAATTTAGCATGATACGAAAAAAAAATGAAGTTTCAGTAAATCAAGTTTCTTAAATTAAAATAAAATTATTTTTTGGGGATCCTAATTAAAATTGTCACTATTATTATATTTTCATGTCTGAGTTGTAAATTATCCATGCATTCGTATAAATATTTTTTTATATAAAAATTGAAATATAAATGCATGAAGCTCAGTAAAACACCTTAGAAATCATTTTATCAATTTTTATTACAACATCACATATTTCTAGCAATATAAGAACAACTACAAACAAATTACACAAAAAAATTGGAAAGAGAGTACAACAAACAATTTTCCTTTTTTGTAAGAAATCAGTGAATCATATTCAACGATTACTGAAGAGATTTTTGATTAAAAAACGGCAGTAGGGAAACAACATATGTCTTAAAGGAAAAATCATCTTTCGGACAGTTTTTTTTTTTATATAAATTAATATGCTTCGTGGCTGAAGAAACTATTCGGAAGAAAAGTTTCTTAACCCACAACAAATAATATTCAAACACTTTACAAAGATATTCATAGACAGTTCACTAACTAATTCAAACACCATTTACAAAAAAAAATTACAAGAAACATACAAACAAATTCAAATAAGAAAAATTAATCAAATTAATTGGCAAAAATTTCAAACACAAAAAACAATAAGCATAGGAGCACAATAAAAAATATAAACAACACATAACAATAATTATTCCAATATCGTAAGACAATCACATTTCATTTGTCATCTGCTGAGAAATACGACAGATGACAGTTGCATGGCATCGCAATGCATATTTTTAACACTAATTGACACATCTTTTAAATATTTTTGTTTTTGCGTCCCGCGCTAAAAGAGCAATTGCAAACACGATAAACTCAAAAAGAAAAATTGCAAACACTATATATGCAAAAAGAAAATAGTAAACGACATCACAATAAATATTTTTACATTATGAGACTTAAAGAAGTGTGATTTTCATTCAATGTATAAGAGTTGGATTTAGTATATTTCTATATGCATAGCAATTCCAGTGAAATGGTAATAATTTAAAAAACTGCTTACTTTGTATCACTTATATGGTATTATTTTCAATAAAGCATTTTACAGAAAGAATATTCAGCCTATAACAGTACATAAATATATTTTGAAAACTTACAATAAAGTTATATATATAATACACAGCAAATATGACGCATTCTCTATCATAAGTATTGTGTAATTCAGAAATTTTTTTAAGTACAACAGAAATTATATGTAGAAATAGTATGTGAAACAGAAATTATATGCTCGTTTTAATATTTAAAACGAGCATTTCATAAATTTATCTGAATTTATTTAAATTTACTATTTTGTAGCTTAATTGAAAAAATACCAGCTGCTTGTACATTTACTTCATTGTTTAAAGATTACTATTGCAAATTCTAAATTTGAGCTTTCTATAATTTAATCACTTTCATAAATTCAATTTTAAGTCAACTCTAATAAATAAATAATAATGAAATTCATATAATTAGTGTTTATAAAAATTTCAATAGGAAATGTTCATTTCAAAAATCAAACAAATTTAACAAAAAAAAAATAAATAAATACATGTAATGTAAAAAAATTAATTAAATTCCTACTTAGGTAAAAAAAGAAACAAAATTATTTTAATTACTTTTTATTAAATAATTATTCAAAAAAAATTACTAAGTATTAAAAAACAAGTATAAAATATTTATTGATTTTCGTAAGAATTGTATTCGTATTCTTTCTCTTCACGTGAAAAATACAGAAATCCTTGCATTTTACCTATTGATCTACTGCCTTTGATTTCAGTTTTCATTAGAAACAGCTAAATCTCTATTAAAAGTATTAAAAAGCAATTTCATTTAATTAATTAATTAACAGTTAAATATATATATATATATATATATATATATATGAACTAACTGTAGAAATTGAATAAATATAAAATAGTAATTTGAAATAATAAGAACAATTTTCAAAATTTATAATCACATAACAAAAAGTCCTTTAAAAATAACAGAATATCAAAAGCTGCTACTCTATAATTTATGTACTTCTATCATCCAGGTAATTCATTTATAATTTTACTACGAAATTATTTTATGATTTCAGAAAACATTTGAAAATTCTTATTAATTATACAGCATAAATATATAAATATATTATTATATTATGTATATAATATATTATATAAAATATATAAATATAAAATAAAAATATAAACATACTCATCAAACTGCTTCAAAAATAGAATAATATTTATTTTAAAATAATACTAGGCACAATTTTTTAAAACAACAACAACATTTTAAAATAATTTTTAATATTTCTTACTTTTATTAAACTATTGCATTACTTTGAATTTTTTATAAAAACATTGCAGGTTATTTAATGCTCTAATAAATTAGTTATTGAAAACCTTATATTGGAATTTATTTTAATCTTTGAATTTGATTGTTGAAAGTATACAAATGGGTATGGAACTTTTACACATTGAAAAGGATAGAGCATTATTTAGTACAAATTTTTGAAGTTATATTTTGTACAATCGGTGAATTAACATATTCAATTTAAATTTTCTACATGACAGATGTTCAAAAGTTTATATTTTTATTAAAAATCGTATCCTCTTTGCTATTGAAAAACAGCCTCAAATAAGACCCTGTAGTAAAGACGCTTTCAGTTCTTGCTCACATAAAAACTAGATATATCCAGTTTAAATTATTAACTAAATGTTTAAACATGGGGTTATGGGTTTTCCCTCATTTTTGGTTAAAAATAATCACTGCATTTTAAAATCTGTTATATAAATTTAATATTTTGTGGAGGATAATGTTTTAATATTTTTACATAACACAATAATTTTTACAAAATTATATTTCAAAGAAAATTTATCGATTTTGAGATAAAGTAGTTGTTATTTAGTTCGATATATGACAACATACTGTTTGTAATATAAAATATTTTGGAAAAAAAATTTAGAATAATTCTAGATTTATTATGTAAGAATTTCAGATATTTTGGAAAAATAATTTAGAATGATCATAACTTTAGTGTATAAGAATATAAAATATTTTGGAAAAATAACTTCAGAATAATAAAAATTTTAGTATGCAAGAGTCTAAAAATATTTTCAAAAAATAACTTTCGCATAATCAACATTTGTAACATATCAATAAATTCAATGCAAACAACAAGCTACATTAATCAGTTCGTTTCAAAGATTTAAAAATATTTTTTCCTATAGCGTCACGACCGTAATGACGATCAAAACATTTTTCTCTCTTTCCAAAATATCCAAATCAAATCAGATATTGATCAACAGATGTTTAAACCAACATCTTATTTCTGCCTGACAATGTTATACATATATTATTTTTGAACTAGTTAGTATATCCTCTGCATTGTTTTGCGCTTAAAAATTGTAACAAATACCAAAAAAGGAGCGAAATCGTTTCTAAATAACAAACAGAAACAGTCATGTCAAATATTTAAAATAAATATCAAATAGAATTTTCTATTTCGAACAAATATAAAATTTTGAATCTTATTGCTTGTCAATTTGAAAAATAGTACTTTTAAAAATGCAAAGTAAAGTTAATATTAATAAATTTTATATAAAGAGATGTTAGGATAATAAAACAATCAAGTAATTAAATATTTCTTCTAAATGATTTTGCTGTCCTAAAAATTTGTTAATTTACCAAAGGCATACTTTTTGACAATCAAGAGCTTTATTATCACTAACTAATTCATAATTTGCAGGATATGCTTCTACGTCTTTTAATTCAGGCAATGATTCATAAATTTTATTCATATCTTCGGTATTTAGATTAAGACTTAAGGATTCACTTGCTCTATACTTAGGTTTTAATACATACAAGTTATCTAGTCTTGTAGCATAAAAAACTTTCTCCCAATTATTGTCATAAACGTGGATTTTACCATTTGTTCCAACAAAGTTTGCCCCTCTTTGTTCTAAAATTGTGCCAGATAATAAATTTCTGCTCAGTTTAGGAGAATACCTAACATTGGTTAAAATTACACATATTTCTGACTCACGATGTTTAATATAAAATTTTACAATACCTACACCTTCTATTGAACTTTCCGCTCCATCTACAGCTAGAGTCATCGAACTATTTTCAACTTTTGTGAATTCTGTGAATAAACTAATGTTATTACAGAAATGAGCCGTAGCAGCAGTATCGATGATCCAGTTGAATTTATCAGTAGTATTATAAATTTGCTTAACATTTTCTTTTGCTTGCAAAACATTTTTATCACTTTCAGATTCATTATGATCAGGGGATGCGTTGCTGCTTTCAATATTTTTATTTTTCTTGGACCTACTACTTCTGAACTTAGTCCTACAATTTTTAACAATATGCCCATATTTCTTACACCTAAAACAGGGTCCAATACCATGCCTTAAAGATTGCTCGTCATTGCTATCAGATTTTAAATTATCTTTTTGTAAATTATCATGTTTACATCCAGTACTAAGAGCACAGCTTTTCGAATGGCATTTTGCATCACTACTACAATGAAAAACACAAGGTTTCTTTACATTTGATTCCTTAATTGTTTCACTTAAATTCAATTGCATATATATCCTCGTATAAATAGATTCTACTTTACCTTGTAGTTCTGCTGCTACAGCTTGAAGTTCTTGGTGAAATTCTTGTGCTAGTTGTCCATGATTCTTCAATTCTTGCATATATTGTCTTAAACCGCAAATGAAGCGATCCGTTCCATTCGGAAAATTTAAGGAGAATTCATATAATAACTGAAGAATGTAAAACGTTGAGTATGGATCAGGACTGTTTTCATACATATACCACAGTTTTTCTACTTCTAATACATACGTTAAATACGTCCGGTATGCTTCAGTAATTGTTCTACAGATTGCAGAATACGGCATGGTTTGTAGCAGCTGACATTCAACAAATTCTTTCCATAAAATTATGGCTAGATTAACGTCGACCTGTAGTCTAACACGTTCTATTAACAATGAAGTGAAGTAATGGATCATCTTAGCACTATACATCTCACTAGATAATGTGGAATCTTGAATGGGTGGCATTCTTCTTAAAAATGTATTTGGATAGATGGCTTATTCTAGAGCTAGATGTACGTTACGAAACGAATTAAACAGAAAATCAATCACTTCTCAGCATAAAACTATACTAATAACTCCTCCTCCTTGTTTTTTCACTGAAAATATTTAACTATCAAAAGCATTTATTTCTTCCTAAACTCTGTGAGTATTGACTGTCTAATGCAGTTCTCTGCAACTGAAGTAAGTACAACTCAGACGTGCTTTGGAATATTTTACGTCAGTGAAGTAAAAACTTGTACATAAAATCAAATTTCGCAAACTAATATTGGTACCAAACGGCTGCACTGCTAGTATTTCAATGTCAGTCTCTTCTGTAACATTCTAATCACATGCTCAGCAAGATATTCAGGGGTATTATCGATGTGGATAAACTATTATTTTATCTGATGGAAAACAGCACATAAAACATGTTTATTTGCTTTCTTTACTACTAACTATCGAATGTGGCTCGTTTCTGAAATCCGTTGATAAGTAATGAGATTTCGTATCTTATTTTATATAATTGTTTCCTCATGCTAATCGCAAAATTAGCCTTGAGTATATACTAACATTGTTGGTGTTGAAATCATGGCATTTCCTTATCTAATACTGTTAATCCGTCTTTTTACCTATTCTTCTTGCTAATCGTTTTTGTTTTACAAAAAGAAAAAAAAAAACTAGAATTTTAAAAGCATGTTTATACATTTTAGCCATGTCTTCTGGTATTTTGCCATACTTGTATCATCATTGCTTCACTTTCCGATTTTTTAGACATTTGAACTTCATATTTCTTATTTCGATTTTACAATAAATTGATAAACTATTGATATGAATAATAAATTGATAAAGATATTTTATTACCACGAGAGTGGAATAGGTTAACCAAAAATAGATTTTGCACCAAAATAGCGAATTAATTCAAACTCACGGTCTAATTTCGATTATGAACTAAATTGTAAAATTAAGGTCAACTATATTAAACCTATAATTTGGCAAGAATGCAAAATTTTTCTCTTGGATTTTTTAGGCATTCGATTTTATAATTAGTTAAAATATTTTTATAAATAATAAACTGATAAAAATGCTTTATTAACCATAAGTGCGGCATAGTTTAGACTTAGAATGGCTTTTAGTTTAGCATAGTTTAGACAAAAATAGCCTTTTTCATCAAAAGCCGCGAGCAAACTGAAGCTCATAATCTAATTTGAATTAGTAACTATGAACTAAATTATAAAATTCACTGTATTAAACTTATAATTTGATAATGATGTAAAATTTTACCCATGAATTTCGATTCAAAATTCTGAGGATAATAATATCTTCTTCGTACACGTGTGACCAAATATTTATCTATGGAATCAGAGATCTTTTACTAAATGGTGAATGTTCACAGAATGACCGAAAATAGCATTTATAACAAAGAAAAGCTTCTCATTAAACATCTATGTCATTTGTAAATCATTCTAGAATTTGCTTATCTAGAGCTTATAATGTATCGACAGGAAAGTGCTAGTTTTATTTTTCTTACTTTATCTCCCCTTGTGCAAATGGTGTTTTAGAAAAATCCATTATAAGATAGGATCTTATCTGCTCTAGCTAATCTGTAATGATTTCATGAAGAAATCACGAGAAATCGGGCAATCACGTGCAGAGTTTTCATCAGAAATATTAAACTAAGATTATTTAAATTCCGATTTTTTAGCCTTCTCATCGAATTGTCATCCTTAATATTTTATTTATCAGTGAATATGTGAAAATATAAACATATATGCGAGAAACACTTTCACTAAATGTTGTCACTAGACGTCCCCATAGCTTGGTTACAGACCACCTTCTCAAAATTTAGAAGAGGCATCATCAAAACTTTATAATTATTTATAAAAAATCACGTCTGTATTGGTTTTTCATTTTATATCTGTTACAATAAAAAAAAGCAAGAAAGTAAGATAAAAAAAGTAAAATATAGCAAAAATAAAAAGTAATTGAATTTTTCATTATCAGAATATATATATATATAT
>JAPMOQ010012449.1:1273542-1373639 GCA_026543055.1 Argiope trifasciata
TGAACCTCGTAGAATTTATTCACTTTATATCGTGAGCGTAGTAACGTAATCATTTCATATATGACCTTGCTTTATGTTTTTGAATATAGGTCATTTTTTGTTAAATTCTTTAATTTTTTTTGAGAAGACATTCATATTCAGTACCCATAATCAGAAGATACTTTTTTATATATATTCTTCAATTTGCAACAGAAAAATAATAAAAAAACATTAAAAATATTTGAATGTTTTTACTAACAATCGCTGAACTGCCAGAAAAATTTGGAAATTTTAATCAGAATAAAAACTTCTTATTCATAATTTTATGTTGACAATGCACTTTTAAAATTATATTTACATAGTATTAAAATCGTGCCATTTTACTTCCATCATATTTATTGTTTGTATTAACATTTCAAATCCAGTGAAGTCCCATAGAATCATAGTGTTACTAAAAATATATCTTTTCCAATAATTTAAATTGCGTATTGTCTTTTGTAGTAATCTATTTTCTCTTTTTCATTTCAAATAACCATCAAAGATAATAAGCCTTTGAATTTTTTTAAAATAGTGTTCAATAATGAACAAAAATCGAAGCATAAAATTTTTGACAAAAAAAGAGTTAAAATTTAAAATTTGAAAGATAAAAACTGCGAATTATTAAAAAAAAATCAAATTGAATTTAAAAAAATGTATGACAGTTTCACTTGTATTGCTAAAATAATTTCTTATATTTTAAAACAATAAAAATTAAGCATACAATTAAGGCATAAATATTAGTTTACTGCTATAATATTTTCGGAAAGCATAACGAAAGAACATCAACATGCCAATTAATTTTAAATTAATAGCAAATTCCTATTAAAAATTTAAAAAATCATACCAAAGTACATATTTGTAATCTCTGCAGTGTATTTTTTATATGAAGAGTTTTTTAAAATGCTAATATCTAACCACATACATCCGCTACTTGATGAAAATTTACTCTAACATTAGTAGAAACAAATAGCATTCGTTTCTTGTATATCATAAAAAAATTACTATTATAGCAAAAAATGAAAAAAAAAATGAAAATATTATTAGGTTGTTCGGAAAGTAATTTCGTTTTTTCCCGACAGAGGATTTAATTGTATTTTTCGCACCCAATTTCATACTTAAACCGCAAAATCATTTTATGTTTTAAGAGCTGATATAGCAAGGCTTGAGTGTGAAAAAGTGCAGCTGATTCTTCGCAGTAGTTTTTGGATGGTGCCCTTTTAAATATGGAGAGCAATAAACAGCATTTTCGTCATTTTTTTCTTTTTTGCTATATAAAAGGTAAAAATGCTGTCAAGCCAGAAATAAATTAGCCAATATGTGTGGAGAAGATGTGTTAACAGTACATCAGTACCAGAACTGATTTGCAAAATTTTTCCTTCAAATGAGGAGGCCAAAAACCACCTCGATCAGTTTTTTTTACAGCAAAGACCAAAACTTTTATGAGCGTGTAATCATGTTACTACCAAAAATATGGCAAAAGGTATTAGACCAGAATGGCAATTTTATAATTTAATAAATAATTTATTCATTAAACGAAAATTTCTTTTCATTTTGACAAAAAAAAACAACGAAATGACTTTCCGAACAACCCAATACTTAAACAATTATTGATTTGAAATAAATGATGGTAATAAAAAAGCAGCAACTGAAACACTGATGGGCATAGCTTCACCCTTTCGTTATCAAGAATTCTAAGGTTAAATACCAAAATTTAAAACCATTCAGAATAACGATTTTTTTTAAATTCTTTTCAGAATTGTCTCAACTTATGTGTTAGCCGGCAGAAATTGTTGCTGAAAAAAATTAAGCAGGTCTTTGAATATTACTTTAGATAAATAAATGGGTGGAAATATTTATCTTTTCCAAAATTAATAAAGAAAACACGATATATGGAAATGTTAGTCCGAATAAATACGAAAGAATCTAGTTGCATAAGCTGTCAAATAAAAACGCCTAAGCTAGTGAAGTTAAATGACAAATATTTGAACACATTAAATATTCGCTTTAGAATTCAGTTCAGAGCCATATTTCAAAAGGAAGCAGAAAATTACATATAAATGAATCATTTTTTAAAATTTACTATTCATTCTAGAAAAAAATATTTGGTAATGTCATGCAAAAAAAATGTCAAAACTTTTTTTAAAAATTTTTGTTTTGTGAAAATTTTATCACGAAAAATTTCAATTTTAATGGAGTCTTTCAAAGTAACCACTTAACTATCAGTTTTCAGCCATTTTGTCTAACAGTTCTGATGAAATATTGTTCTTTAACATTGATTATAGGGTACGAAGGGGTGTTATGTTTTTGAAATTCTATCTCGAGAGCTAATATAGTCAACAAATTAAAAAATTAATACTCACTTGCCTTTTTGTCCTGGTTTACTTTGTAGTTACTCTATATTAATTTTTTATTATTGATTTGATTGTAACAAGTAACAGTGAAATAGTTTCCTATCTATTTCATTTACTGAAAGTGCATTAGGTGATGACTTTGATATTCGCCAAATAAAAACCTGTTAAAATTATGTGAAAAAGAAAAAGCATCTATAAATTTGTTGTAAAATTTGTATTTACACCGGTATGAATTTGAATGTTTTTTCTCATGTAAAAATTGACATGCAAACCTTATTTCCAGAAACTTGCTCTCGTTTAGAAAAATATATGAGCGAGATAGTACTAATTTAACTCGAGATATCTGATTTTCACATAAAGAAATAATAATTTATAACTAAATAGTTGGGAAACACAAATTTAACTTGGTTTTCTAACTTTATTGGAAAATTATTTTATAAAATTTTAAAACTTCGAAAAAATCAAAAACTTCTGCGACCAGTTAGAGTCGCTCTTATAATTATCAAAAATCGCTAATAACTCCTTTTACTACAATGTAAATATCTATCGATGAATTTTTTCTTCATGTTTATAAGCATAAATACCAAGAAAGTGAGACGTTTTGACTCTATTTAAGAAATCCGTGGTCCTTGGTTAAAAATTATTTTACTTTTTCAAACTGTCTAAGAAATTAAAAAAATAAAATAAAATACTACTGTTAGGTGTTTACATTATCATGAAAAATCTTATATTATGTTTAATATTTATGTATTATAGTCATATTTTGTAAAATTGTCATTATTTTGAATATTGTCTTTTTAAAAAAAAAAAATTACTAACCGATTTTCCAATGGGAGGGGGGTGGGAGAAAGTGGACTCAATGGCACAATATTTTGTCCACAACCCAATCCATTACTGGCATTTGATAAAAGTAAAAATATCAACATGATTTCATGCAATAAAATGTCACTTAGTTTGAAAAGTAAAGTCAATTTTTTTGTAGTGAGGGGGGATATTATTATAAATCTGAAAAAAGAATGAAAACATCTGTCTAAAAAAATTTTAAAAATTGGAATGACACTTAAAAAATTTCAAGAAAAATTGAATACACATTTTGCCAACCTTAAAAATAAATACCTACATTAAATCACTTGTTACAGCTCTTAAATGTTACTTAAGGAAAAAGAAAAATTTCTAAAAATGTGTCTATTTATCTCCCCTTCCCTACACTCACACACAAATAATCTATTGAAGCTTTACAGGATAATTGATTACTACTTTCTTTCGACTAAAGTCAAACCCTCGTTCTTTAAAAATTTGATTTTACATATTAAGTTTATAAATGGATAAAAAAAAAGAAATATTAGAAACCCTTTTAATATTTAATATTTTATGAATTTTTTTCGCAATTTTTCCTTAAGGTAGATGTATGTAAATATATGTAACTTCATATTCATATTTTAGCATATGTTATGCCATGTACCTACCCTTTTGCATATATCATTTTAAGAAAAGGTAAAAGATTCAGTGAAAAATTATCGAATAAGTTAACGAAATGTAAAAAGTGAAGGGTAACTTTATGAGATTGGTCTTTTTAATGAATTTTTCAAATGAGAATTTGCGTATATTGAGACAACACCCATATATTTTTCCTTATTCATCTTCCTTTGTTTTGAGACGAAATATCTAAATTCCATATTTGGAAAATACTCCTATGCTATTTTAATTCATTGAGATAGAATACTTTGTAAAATAAATTAACATTTTGCTAAAATTTAACATTTATGAATCATCAGACTAAAGCTTGCTCAGATTTTTTTAATGTTCTGAACAGGCTTTAATTGTCCTCAGGGCATTTTTCGCATATAATAAGTTTTATTACATAAACAACGAATCTAAGTCAAAAAGTGGACTAAGAAAATCATCTATCATTATCAATCCATTGCATAAAGTGCATCTTTGTTAAGCAACATAGCTTCCGATAAATATTTAAGAATTAAAGCGGGCGTCAAACTTATGCAGAAAAAAGAGTCGTGGGAAACTAGACCACAAATCCTTTGTGCTAGAAAAGGAAAATTCCTCTCATTTGGGATACAAAACTAATGAATTGCTGAATCAGCAGCTTCTTGGGAGGTAGTGAAAAATCGATTGAAGGCAGTCAAATTACTCATATTATATTTTGAGAAAATTGATTAAGAAAATTAGTTTTAAAGTTCCGCCTAAATTGAATTTATTTGAAAAATGTTTAAAGATGACAGAAAAAAAAATCAATAATTCAAATTTGCAGTCGAATACAGCCTTTATCCTATGAGGAAAGCACCATACTCCATTCATTATTTAAGGCAAATCCTTGAATTCTTTACATCTCAAATTTTGAGGATGCACACAATGAATCTATGATCCTTGTTATGCAGGCTTTATGATTGCAAGCATTGTCAATAACCAGCGGAAGTAGTCTTGTGAATTTTTTCCGCATACTATCGAATAAATGTGTTATTCCTCTCCATAAATTTGCATAAAATTGTGGATTTCAGATAAGACTGGGGATATCATGAAAGATCAAATTCTTGTTTTCAAAGTTAGTTCATTCTTATTTCAGAACTTTGGGCTTCGTAATGTTGAAAAAGAAACCATATATGTATTTTGGGTGTCTTTTTTCAACAAGTTGAACCAAAATTTGACATAGTACTGCAATTTTAGTAAACAAATTGCATGCCAAATTTCACCTATTTTTCATAGCATTTTTAAGATATCGCATTTTCATGCATGCGAAAGCACAGACTGACAAACCAATCCCGTGATGGATTTAGTTGAAAATTTGTTATGGATCTACAATTTAGATGCTAAATCTGTGTACCAAATTTTATTCATCTAACTCTATACGTTTTATATTTATAAGTGTAATGTCTTGATCCATACCGATCAAATAAAAGAGGAGAATTTCAGACAATTCTTTTATTTACAGCCATATATTTACATAAGAACAACTTGTTCTAATCTAGGTTAAAATATTTGGATAATTGCACCATTTGGAAGTTGATGATATTTAAACAGCCGAAAACTGAATGCGAAAAGAATTCTCCATCAATTTGGAGAAGTAACACCATAAGAAACTAACAGGTTGTTAGTTAACTCGGCTACTCCAGAGTGAAGCGTAATGCAGCAATCCGCAATCCAAGAAGACTTTCTCTCCTCCTTCAAAAAACCCACTGTTTCTGTCTATCAAATCTCCGCTTCTCATTTCATATTGGTCACTTGAGCTGTCTATCGTCCAATAGTTGTTCTGCAAAATGCCCCTCTCGGTGGCTCCAGTCGATTGTGGGAATGTCCGTTACTGATACGTCCTCGTAACTGACCATTCTGGAACATTTATTAATTACAGTCTTTTCACAATGGGAAACATTTAGCATCCAGATGGTTTGACACTCCTTTCCACTGAAGATGCAATAAGTTTCTCTTAAATGATGAACCCCGCGTGTGGTCCTTCAGCTTACATTACTAATGACCATATGTGATGACCACTTAGGCGATAAGAAGATCCCCCAGCTGGCAATCTATAGGCATTTAACGATTAAGGGTTTGTTTTAACAGATGATGACACAGCTGGCTGGAAATACCAATGATCAAGAATAGGACAGGGGAACGTTATATCAGGTTCACTTGGACAACTAAACATAATGGGCATAAAATGTAAAGAACTAGCTTTTTGAATTTCCTGTATTTCGTTCAAAATTTAACAGAAATTTAAAAATTATGTTTTAAGACTCTAAATCAAATTTCAACCTTCGAGATCAAATTTTTTTAGTTATTATTTTCACATTAATTGCAAAAATATGTTTTTACAGATTTGCTTGAATTCGTCAAAACTCGAGTCTGAATTTATTGAAGATTACAGTAATTTCTCTCTTTTTATATTTCGTGTTAGAGAAAGTAAACAAAGAGAGAATTAATATTTACGAGGCATAGAATGGAAGAAATGACACAGATGGAAGTTAGTGTCTCACGAGATGGAACGGAAATACAATGGGCCATGCCAGCTGGCTTCAAATGCAGATAAATATTTATGTAAAGCTACATACCTATTATATCCGTAAACAAAAACGTTACACGAGTTGAATATTTTTGGACAAAGTTCATATTGCGCAGCTAGGAGATACCGCTGATTTTTAATAATTTTAGAACAAGATATAGAGTTTTTTCCTTGCCTCTGTTCCTTAAAAACAAGCAGTTGAAATCAGAAACTTGATGAACTATATAAATTCTTTAGAAATAAGTACAGTATACTCTCAATTATCCGAATATCGTACTGTTTGGTCTGATTTCTCAAAAACTAAAAACTGTAAGTTTTGATTCTTATCTGAGGGTTACATTTTCTTATCTGTGTATCATTATTAGTGAAAAATAAAATCTTTTTGAATCACTTTTTTAAAGAATAAGGCCTACGATGTACGTTAATATTTTATTTATGCTTCCTGCATTTAAATTAGGTAGTACAGAATTTACGATAAAATGCGAAAAGTTTATAATCTTATAAATACTTGAAACGTGCAGTGCAGGATATACTACATATAAAATACCAGTACATAATTTTATATTTTAACTCCACAAGTTACAACTGCATCTATTATTCACCTGGCCTCGGTCACGTTCATCTGCTATGTATCTTAAGATAAATGGAGGGCTTAGTACTCAAAAAGAAGTGAGAAAATACATGTTATAACAGGTAATTTTGATATAAAAGCTTTGTCTTCTGATATTGGTGAGCAAAGAAATGAGTTCATAGAATTCCAGCCTATCTGGCTTTTTTTTTTAATCCAACCTACCCTTCCGTCACATTAGACCGGATGCTCGAGAGTCTACTGTAGTTTTGAAGACTGGTTGATGAATGAATGCTAGAAATTTGCATTAAAATTCGGTGACGGTTTTAGGCCCTTTATAGCCTAGGAAATGCATACGGGACCCTCTATTAATAAATACATCAATTTAGTTTAATTTTAGTTTTAGTTTTTTTAGTTTTTAGTTTTAGTTTACAAACAGAGCAGTAGCTAGATGAACTAAATAAATAAAGAATAATATAATTATGCATACTTGACAAAAGGTTAATATTCTAATATTCTATAATTTAAAAAAAATTGCTCATATTAATTTATTTGAAAACTAGAGAAATAATAGCTTTTTATTTGGTCTGCCTACAGTCTGTTTTAGCCTTGCAGCTCAGGACTAGTTAAAAATTCGTCACAGCTAAAAATTATATTCGAATAATATTAAATGCATACCTAGGTGTGTGCATTGCAAATGTGCCTAAATGCTGTAAATTACAATAATAAATAAGTAGATCTGAATTTTATAATGAAAAAAGTTTAAATTTCGAAAATTATCAATTTGTTCTTAATATGCATAAATAATATGTCACAAAATGAATAAAACATATGTTTATGTTAACATGCTACCGTGAGTACATTTTTATATTATTTCTCCAAGTATTCTTGGAGATGTCAGGTATAAACAACAAATATTTCTTTAACATAAATCGATTTTTAGACTTAGAATCAAACTGCGTTTATATCCGAAATCTTAGATCAATAAGTTAACATTATTCTGCTGTTTTTTTACATCAAATTTATGTTTGCCCATAATAAGCATCGGTTTTAGGTTAATTCAAAAATTGAAAAGTACCTTCATTCTTAAAGTATTGGTTGTTTTTTAATTCAACATTAGAAAATTTTCTGCTGTTATAAATAATCTTGTGATGAACACTGCCATTTCCGTTTTCCCCTCGAAGGCAAACGATCTACTGCGTGCAAATGAACGTAAATAAAATCCGAGTCGCATCATTTTAGGACATTTACGACTCTTGAATGATTCATCACAGGTTAATCAAGGTCGAACATGAAACATTTCCTTATCATAAAAAGTTGGAAGTGTTTTCAGCGAAAGTCAGACGACTATCTTACTCATACGTTTGTTCAAATTTATTTACTTATTCCACACTTGAGTCATCAAACGATTGAGCTGTTTTATCGTTTGTGTTAGCTATTCACCTATGAGCTGTTGTTAACTTACTGAATGGTTCTTGTGTACTTAAGCAAGATACTATACATTTCCTTTTTTTATTTAAAATTTTATATCATTATTTGAGTTGTGTATTTAATGCCATTTATAATATCCTTTCCAGTAAAGGTTTTCAACCTTTTGTCCTTTAGAACTTTCTTCTCCATATGCACTTTAACGACGACCTCCATTAACAGTTACCTTTCATTTGATTTTACAGTTAACGTTTTCGTGTTATTAATATTTACCATAACAAATCGAAGTAATTTTATATTTTACAATCTGTCTTGATTGCGTATAGCTTATTTTAATCATGTGTTTGGCACAGAGGTGGACTTAGATATTTTGATGTCCGATGAAGTGTACATTATGAGACTCCTCTTTTAATAAATTGATTCGTTCAGTTTCACATTTCAGCGCATTTTTAACATTTTAATGGTTAATTTCAGTTCATTTTTTAATTTAATTAGCTTTTTGAATATTAATGCGTTTCTAATTATCTATTATGATTCCAGACCAGCTGACATTCGCATTTGTACACAATATTATTCAAACAGATGTCCAATTTTAAAAACATTCTAATCGCTGAGAGAGGTGAAACATTAAGGAACCTAACAAAATATGCGCATTAATATTAGTCTAATATGTCATGATTAATAGAATTCTGTATTTTTCATAAAATTATTTATTTGGCAACTTAGAAAATGATAATTTTAATCGACTTGCTTGCGACTTGTGTGACCTAAGTTGATGCCTTATCTATCTGCTTGGAAATTCTTTGCTGGTTTGGCTCAATATAGTCAAATATAACTTTTGAGTTAGCAGTTAGTTAGGTTTACAAAGAGATACTTTTTGATACTTGATTTAGCTTTGATACAAGATTTTTTATATCGTTATGTTAATTCTATAAAGGAAGTCCTGTCATGTAAGGCATTTCCATAATATCAAATTTTGAGGAATCCAATCAAAATAATTTACCAATTAAATTTTTATCTTAACTCCTCAAATATAAATACATATTTTATATTTATATTCTAATTCTGCCTAATTTAAGTGACAGATGCTCACAAGTTGTTGTTGTTTTTCAATCTTTCTTTCGTTAGCTTTGAGAGAGTTAAATTATTTTCAACATCGCGATAATTTATTCTGTCTTCTTAGATATCTATTCAATCTCTTTAATGTCTTGCTGGATGTTTCATCTTGCTTTCCGTTCAATGCAACTAAATTTACAGGGCAATTGTATGGATGTGAATAGCAACAATTGAAATTTTTAGCTCCTATTACTATTGCTGACATCTCTTCTACAATAGATTTGCAGTTTAGGTATTTTTGTTTCTCGTCGTCTTTCAGGAGCGTCCATCTGCTTTGAAGCTAAAGTGCCCCTCAAAGAATATTGTACAGCTCATAACAACAGAGCCGTGAACTTACTGCAACATGTACAGCGTCTTATTGACAGGCTGGCCGAGCTTCTCACAAAATTTCGTGTTCATTCTCGTTAGAATCCAAAAGCTTTAATTGAGGTGATTAAAAAAGCATTAAATGCACTGCTACCAATACACATATTATGATGTCTCTCGGCACATTTTTTCAATGAATCTCGGTACTTCCTGTAAATGAGTATCAGGCTTTATGGTATCATCTGTTGGAATGTAACTGAATTAGTCTGTAAAATATTGATTGATTTGCAAATTAATAAATCTTGAAATTGCTTTATATTTCTAAATCATCCTGTATATATTCATATGTACTTGTTTTACTCTTACTTACTGATTCGTAAATAAACATTCTTTTATCTGTCCATATCATGTTCATCAGACTCTTTTTACATCATGACTTATTTTTGAGTTCATTTAACTACTCTCTATTTTTTTTTTTGCACTCTTTTCACTTTACTACGTCTGCTTTGAAATTAATTATAACTCAGCAAAAGCAAATATCCAGGTGAACAAAATTTTGAGTTTTCTTATAGTTTGGGGTAGGGTTTCTTTATGATGATATCGAACAGAAAAGAATTTGTTGAATGCTAACGATATTGATCAATCAGAATGCAATATCAAAGGATAACAGTATATCCCCCTTCGTTTTTGTTTCAATAGCGTTTTTCGAGAGTTTTTGCTTATGTTCTCACATTTTTTCATTTTTTTTCAATTTTTTTCTTCTACCATCTTATTCCACTTCTGTTATTCTGTACTTTACTAATCTATACTATTCTAAAATATTATCAAACATTTGAGTCGCTGGTATTCGCTCAGAATTAAAGGTCTGCACTAAAATAGAAGTCATTGTTAAAAGAATGAAAATTAATATAACACATTCTTTGCTTTGACCGCTTAATAAGGGATATTGGAAATTGAAATTTTATCAGAAAGGTTTCATTTGTTTTGTATAAAAAAAATCCTCTATTTCATCATTTGTTGGTGCTGCTGCTGATGATGATGTTACTTTTAAGAATTTCAGATCACTCCTTTCCTCACACAGCTCTACTACTTCCTTCTTTCTTTTAACTTTATATTTATAATAGTAAATGTGTATAAATATTAAGTAGATGGATCGCAAGAAGATATGAAAACAAAGCACTTTATCGTCTATCAAAAAATATTTCAAGCTAAAAGCTTTTTACCCTTTGTTTCCTAATTCAATGAGTAACAATACAAAAGGCACAAAAATGAACCGCTTTTATTTTCTTTTACAACAAATATACATTATCAAAACAATTTTAGGTACAAGGGTAAAAAAAAGGAACCATTTCATACGTATTCGCCTTTATTCAATCAGCCTTAATGTATTCTAGAAAAACATGTACAGGTCATTTTTAGATAAACAGACGTTTCTAGAGGGAAAAAATTCGATTTGTCAAAGTGACAGCCAATCATCAATGTTGTGATAATTTTGGAACCGCTCCCGCTTTGCGCGGAGAATTCGTCTATAAATATCTCGTACAACTGCCATAGCAGAGGAGACCAATTATTATTCTATTTTTTATCGAGTACTGGAAGTCAGCATGGAGAAAAGTCTTCCGCATTGACATACGACTTTTAGTAATCGTTCACTCACCTTCGGCTTGAAACCACAAGACAAAAGGGGATTTTTTTTTACTGTAGTGTTCCATGGAAGCAGCTAATATCAAAGAAAGTTTAGAAATATCTAGAAGTGTTTTATGATACTATCACTTCGTAAACAATCAGAGATAATCTTATTTTAATTAGATGAACCGAAAGGGATGTAATATGATATTTAATTGAGAACCAAATTTTTATAACAAAATAATAATTTTGTTTTCAATAAATCAATTAACTTTTTGAAGTATTTTAGAACATTTCTGCTGAGTAAACTGTGGGAATGAAACTTTTTACAGAAATGAATGTTATGTATCAAGTTGTAATGATTAAGCAATTCATTTATTTCCAATAAATCAATTAACTCATTGGAGTATTTTATGACCCAGTTGGCGAATAAACAGTAACAGAAAAGCTTTTCCCAAAAATGAATACTATGTAATATCTACCTATGTTCAAATTTTAGTGTTAAACAATGGAAATTTCTCAATAAACTAATAAATTTATCGGTGCATATTATGATACAATTGCTAAATAAACACCGAAGAAATATTTTTCGAGAAACGAATGTTATGTGGTATTTAGCCACTAATAAAATTTTTGCGTTAAAAAGATACGGCTTGTTTTTACGAATTAGTAATTTCATTACAATATTTTATGACAGTTTGTTGACTGAACCAAGAAAAGAAAAACTTTTTCTAGAAATCAAAGTTAGGTAATTTTTGCCTATGCATCAAATTTCATCATTTCAAAAAATTATATTGTTTTTAATAACTTAGTACTCTTTTTTAACACAAAAATGGTTCCCTTTGGTTATTTGGTTGTAATAAAACCCAGATATAACCCTTTTCTATAAATCAACTTCGATGCATAATCAATCACTTCTAATTTATATTTATAATTTTATTTTTAAAACAAAAGAAGGGTGTTTTTTCATTGAATCAAAATTTCTTAAATGTTCAATTCCTAAATTCAGTTATTTACATCCAGGAAAAAAATTGCTCGATGCTGATGAGTAAAAATGAATCAAATTTACCTAATAAAAAAAATACTAAATTACTTTCAAGAAATTCATAAATGTAAAAATGATTTATCATATTATATCATTGTAATGAATTATTACTGAAGTATCATCGTAATTTTGGTGTGTCAACTACGAAAACTAAATATTCATTTCTCAATTAAATTTGTTTTTGATTTTAAAAATCAGTAGGCATTTTATTTGACTGAATCTAAGTCTTTTAAGTCCACCTTGTTATTTTCAAATGAAAAAAGTAAAAAATGTATAGAAAAACGAAGTAAGGAAAAGGAAACACTATTCGTGAAAATTTTTTAAAAAACGTTAGAGCAGTTATTTAATAATTTTACAAAGTAGAAATTTAATACAGAAATATTTTGAATCAAGAATGTGTTTTTAGCCATTTTAAATACTTTTATGTATCCTGACATGTTTCACTTGAAAAACGAGGCAGTTTTGTTGTTGATTGTGCAATTACCTTTTGATTTGCTAGAAAGTTGAAATTGTATGTTTTTATGTGTTCTCGATGAAATTACCCTATTTTAATAGTTTCATGATTTAATTATTACTTAATTATTAATTATCAGTGGCGCCACCGGGTAGTAAGTTTAGAAACCACAGATCGCAAAATTAAAAAGTAGGAAATAATTAAATATTTAAAAAATTTAACTGGCTAAAGTAATAAAACTGGATTTCAAAAACTTGAATTAAGGTAACAGAGTGTTGACAGAAAATTATGTGAGAAATTATTAAGGAAGAAGTCTGTGACGAAATTCCGCTTTACGCCAGACAATTAATTAAAATGTAAAATACCTTTAACTAGACCTTTTCAATCATCAGCTAGATTACTTAGATGAATTTGTTCATGCAAAAAGGCAAAAAGTAATTCGTGGCAGTCTCTTTTAAACCATAAATGTTAGTAATTAAGTCAAAGCATCATGCGAACAAGGAAAATCTTTAAATTTCAATAATAAATTTATTTGAATAGATTTTCATTTGTTTTCGTTTCATAGAGGGGAGTAAAATGAAGTAGAACTTCGATAAAGTAAAAGTAAGAGGCTTCATCTAAGCTTTCTAAAATGAAATGTAAACTGCTCGTTTCTTCTTTTAAAATTTTAAGAGAATTTCTAAAAATTATGAATAGTTATCACTTAATTTTTCACAAAGAAAATTAAATAATAATTACGATGATATCAAAAAAATCTAAATTTTTTAAATGGAACTCATTTTACTTCAGCTTTAATTTTGAGAATTCAAACTTTCCATTCAAAGGTTTAAAAAAAAAAAAAAATGAAGCTCTTAACACTTTCTTTAGAAAGGAAAATATCGCTGTTATACAAATTTTTCTAGGATCTACATTCTAGTCAAAACTTTGCATTTTTAATTATAGATTAACAAAAGGCTTTATTTTAATACCAATAAAAACATTCCTTTACTAGAAAAATTTCTACCTTATAAAGATGGGATTTTAAAATATATTTTCGCTCACCTCCTATAGTACTGATTTTTCAAAATCTATACAATCATTTATTCTCGTTAAAAACATGGTATTTTTTAAGAAAATTAAACTCTTGATTACGATTTAATGTATTAATTATATATTGTTAGCGCCATCTAGTAGCCAATTTCAGAAATTTTAGTTTTAAGGTTTTATAATGTCTATAATGTTTACACTTATGAAACATTAAATACAGAAAAGATTAAAAAACAATATATATATATAAAAGCAGCTTTTATTAGCGTTGTAAAAAATAGGAAACGATACACTTTATGAAAAATCTACAATATTATAAAGAAATTCATGCACAATAGATAAAAGAAGAAAGAATTTTTTATGCATTCATTAAAATTTAAAATATATTATGAGCATGATTAAAATTCTGATTTATGGCAGAACTTCTATTCATTTTGATTTATTTCGTTTTGACGCCTGTTTTTTAATGTTAAAAAATTGAAAAGTAAAAAAATGAAGAATATTATTAGAAGCCTAGAAATAAAATAATTATTCTTAGAATAAGAATATTATTAATATAAATTAAAATATTTAATATCTTTGCAGGATATTAATCATTGATAATGTACGAATTAGAATTGGAAATCAAAAAAGTTAATGCTATTTAGTTTTCCCTAACATGAAATTTTAGATAATTAGAGTATGGATGTAAATTTCAAGAAAGCTGCCCGATATGTTAATGGATTTTGCTAACGATGAGACAGTGATAGTGGGTCTTGAGTTCAATACCAGATAATGCACGAGTGTTTTATTATAGTAAAATACTCAAGTATGCACTCAAATGTCTCGAAAAATTGAAGTAACATCATCGTTGGTAAATATATTAAAGATTTATAACTTGAAAGAAAAAAATATAAAAAATAAACATTTTAATTAATATGTTTAAAAATTAATTTCCATCATAAAATTGTAGATCCAAACAAAAATCGTAAAATAATGAATCTCAGAAAAAAATTGAGATAGATATAAATTTTTTTATCATTAAAAATATAATTAAAAACAAACACTAACCCAATATATGTTATATAAAAATAGATTAACGATAAGATTAAAATCCAATTTACTTAGAATATTTGTACATGCACCTCGCTCTTTTGGGAATTTTGTTTCCACTTTCAGATTTTTGATAATTTTCTTCTTTTTTTTTAATGCACTGATAATTTCTTAGAGTGTTCGCATTAATTATTTTTATATATATGTGGGCTTCAGAACAGCTATCTTAAGCTGAAAATGTACTTCTGTCGTCTAGCTGAACATCAGTTTTCTCACAGATGTCAATTCTAAAACTTTTTGAAACCACTCATCTGTGGAGTAAAGTTTACTTTGAACTTATGTTTTTTTTTTCTGGAAAGAAAAATTCCAAGTTCAAATCGGAAAGATTCTGGGAAAAAATAATTAGAGACAGTCTATCGGAAGTTATAATCATCTCCCTGAATCGCTTTGTAGAGGTACGTGACAAATTCTCAAGCAGCTTTGCTCAGACAGCGGAATTTTATGACGATTCTTCTTTTTATTCACTTTTCTTTTTTTGAGGAAAGAGCGATATATACATAAATTACTTCAACATGATGAGTAAGGATGATGATCCGTGGAAAGAATCATTTACTTAATAGCGAATGACGTCGCGTGATACTCCAATGATGATTAGAAACTTGTCTGAGGATTAAATTATTCAGGAGTCGAATATATCCATAAAGGGAGTATGAAGGTGTATTTTAATTCTGAATTACTTATTTATTTATCATTATCTGCAATACATAAATAAGTAATGCAATAGTAGGAAAAAAAGGTAAGCTAGCAAAAAAAAAAGTGAATTTTAAACTATTTCTTGTAGTGTATTATAATTTTTGAAACAACAGGAACATAAAAAAATGAAATATTTGAAGTTATTTTCAATAAAATTTCATTTTAATTTACTATTGTTTTACTTACATTTAACTTCTACACAAAAAGAAAATTCGAAAATAAAATAGAGCCAGATACAAATTTGGCGCACAAAGCAGTTAATTTTCCTTAGGGTGCAAGTCAGGACTTTTTGATGACCAGTCCAGTCATTCTACTTCATTCGCTTAAAACCATGAGTTTGAAGATGATGACACATGGATAAAGACATTATTTGTCGAAAAATATAATGCCCATTTGTAATAAGAGGAGTTTCTGGTGATAATTTTTCATCAAGCCTGTCCTAATATCCTTCAGAATTAGTTTTTGGTTTCAAAAAGGCTATCAGAATCATTCCATTACTAGCAAATCCTCCCCAAATCATAACACACGCCGAATCGGGGTTAAGAAAACGCTGTTTGTTCACGACTTAAATCATGCCAAAAATATAAGAAGTCGCCTAGTTCGTCCAAATTAAAATTCTTTTCATCTGAGAAAATTCCTTCATTCCGTTTATTTTCAAGGGCAATATGACTTTTGCCCATTCTATACAACTAATCATTTACAGTTTGGTTAATGGGGGCTGTTTAATTATTTTGATATATTTTGCATATGAAGATTTTATAAATACATTACGCACAGTCTACTTAAACAAAGCAGTTTCAATTTCTTTTTTAACTTGAATAGAAGATTGATGTTGACAATAGGCTCAATTAATTATGGCTTTTTTTAATCAATAAACAGAGACGATTCCGTACCAAGTCATTATGTATTGCATATTGTTTAGGATCTTTCAAAAAGTTATTAATAGTACTTTTTGAGCGTCTTAATCGTTTTGCAATTTCTCTGGAAAACGAACCACATTCTCTGAAACAAATAATCTTGCCTCGTTTTTCTTCATACAACTTTTTTCCTCCTCCCATAACTGAGAAAACATTACAATTTCATCGAAAAGGTGAAATCGTAATTTTGTTTTATTGCTCAAGACAAAAAAAGCTAAAAAATAAGCATTTGTTATAAAAATAAAAGAAATAAGATAACACAATATAACATCAAAGAATAAAGAATATTTTTACCAGAAGAAGAATACAAATTTTACTGTCAAAACCTATGACGAAAATGAACTACATCGTTTGCATTTGTAAAAAAAACACGAGGAATTAAAAATTTTCTTATAAAATTATTTGCTTGTATAACTGAATGAGCTAAAATCATCATTAAAAGTTATTTGTACCATCTGATACCTGATTGAGAGTAAAACTAAATTCATAGTAAGATAAAAGAACAAATCTGAGTGGTACTAATTTTGTTTCCCCGCCCCGATTCTCATTCTGGACAATTATTTAAAAAATACGATTAAAATATTAAAAATTATTAAACTTTTACTGAAAAATAATTTAATTTTAATTAATTTATTATTTTATCATCATTGTATGTTGCTACAACTAAATAACACCGAAGGAAGATTTTGAATGATAATAAAAATAACTTATTTCTGCTGTATCGTTTATCACTATTTTTAAGATACAGATGTTCAACTAGGCAATCTAAGCAACTGCTTAGGGCCGCTAGGTTTAGGTGAGGAGCATGTGTCAATTAAAACAGACATTAACCTAGCTATCTATAAATTATAACATATTTAAACTGAAATGCATGGTTATATCAAATTATGTAAATAAGAATTATTATATTTATTTTACTTAATATTTAAAATTTAATTAATTACTTATATATAATGCATATAAAATATTAATTATTTTTAAGTGATTGTTTTGTATTTCATCTGACAGATCCTAAAAAATAATTGTTTTGAATATTATATTCATTAGAATTTTATCGTTTTCTATCATAATAATCAATTGCTTTTATTTTTAAGTAGTGAAATCATTGGCTAATAAGTATAATTAATTTTTCAATAATTTTATTATTTTAGTCAATTTTTCCATAGTACACATATAAAAAATGAATAAATAAAAACACATAACTTTTCAGAAATTTATTAATATAAAACAGTAACAAACTAATCATTCACATGGTGATTAGGCTAAAAGTTTATAAAATATTAAATTATTTTGATAATTATCGAAAGAGATGCCTCATAATGAGCTCTACCTGGAGCCAGAATACTCCTGAATCCGTCACTGCTGCTCTCTGAGGCATGGATGTATAACATAACAGTACACAGAAACTAAATAGGTTAACGAGACTGAAACATGTTTCGATAGATGATAAATAAAGTTAATAATGCAGGAAAATCTACGCATAATGACATTATGCACAGTTAAAAAGTTCTGTTCAGTTCAGTTATATTAACGTCCCGTTTAAAGCAACATGAGGGCTATTTTGGGACGGACCTCGTAATTTTGAACCACGGTCAGATGACGAGGACGACACCTGAAGTGGCACCCCCCTCTCCACACCACACTAGCGGGAGGACTTTGGCCTGACAGATTTAACGTGCAAGAGACCCCCTCACACGACGGATCTTCGGTGGAATTGAGTCTCGAACCTGAAACCCTCCTGTTCCAAAGCCGAGACCTTACCACCAGGCCACCGCGGCCCTAAAAAGTTCTGAATTTGATTCTATTATATGTAGAAGTTATTTATTTATTTGAAACAGAATTTTGTTTTAAGCACCAGCAATCTGTATTCTATATGATGAAATGCTGTATTTAAAATGATAGTTATTTGTTTTTGTAGTGATGTTTTTATAGTTTTAATATACTTAAACATATGCCTTTGTTATCCACCATTGGGAGGATCTTAAATTTTTAAGTATTGTCAACATTCTCACTGTATGCAGTAAAGCTTGTATTGATACCTGTATAATGCCTATATTGCTTTTCACTTAAATAAATGTTGTGCTCTATCCTACTTTTCTAAAAATTTAGTTCGGTTTATTATTGGAAAAGCCTTTTTAAAAAAACTAATTAAAACAATTTTTTTAGATTTAAATTCTAATAATGTAATACATACCTATTTTCAAAAATTAAAGCAAAATTCATTTTTTACTTAATTTACAAACAAATATATATAAAAATAGTGTAATATAGTCTTTTGAATTATTTATATCATTAATGAATATATATATATATATATATACACTGAAATGACAAAAGTCATGGGATAACAATATGCAAATATACAGGTGGCAGTAGTATCGCCGCGAAAAAGTATAAATGCGCAGTTCGTTTTCCAGAGCTTTCATTTGTGTTCAAGTTATTCATGTGAGCAGGTTTTTCGTGATTTATGGCGGCACGACGAGAATTAACAGACTTTGAACGTGGAATGTTAGTTGGAGTTAGACGCATGGGTCATTCCATTGCGGATATCGTTAGTGAATTCAACATTCCGAGATCCACAGTATCAAGAGTGTGCCGAGAGTATGAAATTTCAGGCATCACATCCCATCATGGACAGCGCAGTGGGCGACCACCTGCACTTAACAACCGAGACCGCCGACGTCTGTGTAGAATGGTCAATGTTAATAGACACGCAACACTCCGTCAAATAACTGCAGGAATCAATGTGGGACGTGTCCGATAGGACTGTGCGGCGAAATTTGTCTTCCTTGGGCTATGACAGCAGAAGACCGACTCGAGTGCCTGCACGACATCGCCTGCAGCGACTCTCCTGGGCTCGTGAGCATATCGACTGGTCCCTAGACCAGTGGAAAACCGTGGCATGGTCAGATGAGTCATGATTTCAGTTGTTACGAGCTGTTGGTAGAGTTCGAGTGTGGCGCAGGCCCCACGAAGCCATGGACCCAAACTGTCAGCAAGGCACTGTTCAAGCTGGTGGTGGCTGCATAATGGTGTGGGCTGTTTTTACATGGCATGGACTCGGTCCTCTGGTGCAACTGAACCGATCATTGACTGGAAATGGTAATGTTCAGCTGCTTGCAGATCACTTGCAGCCATTCATGGACTTCACGTACCCACACAACGATGGGATTTTTATGGATGACAATGCGCCATGTCACCGGGCCAGAACTGTTCGTGATTTGTTTGAAGAACATTCCAGACAATTCCAGCGCATGATCTGGCCAGCTAGATCACCCGATATGAATCCCATCGAGCATTTATGGGACATCATCGAAAGGTCCGTTCGTGCCCAAACTCCTGCACCATCCACACTTTCACAATTATGGACGTCTATACAGACAGCATGGCTCAATATTCCTGCAGAGGACTTCCAACGACTTGTGGACTCCATGACACGTCGAGTTGTTGCACTTCGCCGGGCAAAAGGAGGACCGGCAAGATATTAACAGTCATCCCATGACTTTTGTCACCAGTATATATATATATATATATATATACCCTCACCTAGCTATAATACACTCCTTTACATCAATATGTTGTTGAAACCAAACGAAAAACAAAGATAAAACAATACCAAATTTCCATTCCATCTTATTTAAAGACCTTGAAGACTGAGAAGCCACTTATTTCACGAGGTAGTACTAAAATGCTCCATAAGATTAAGATTCAGAGAAGGATTTGGCCAGTCCCCATTACCTTGATTTTCAGCATATATTTCGGCATCTTTAACTCAATGAGGAAGAGCGTAATCCTTCATCAAAATGAAATAACCATCCACGGCAACAGCATGAAAAAGAATGTGGGCCAAAGAACTCATTTCGCTGTTTGTTTAGCAGTCTTCCTTTGTGAAACACATGAAGGTCAATGTGATCAGAGAGATTCCAACCATCACTGCGTTTCCTTATAAAGTATACATTTCAAAAATGTAAGCTAAGTATTATCTGGTACCTCCTTCTTTTATGAGTAGAACTCGAATAATTAAACGAGTCATCTATTCAATCATTTGCGTGATTGAGAAACACGTAAATATTTTTCTCGTATGGTGGTATTACTTCAGTTTAAGCCTGCAGATTATCGTTATGTACACTGTACCGTTTGTCTCGTTCTTGTTCTTACAGTGCTTCTTTGAACTGAAACTTCTAAAGAGCAACCTTCAGAAAAGATTTACCTCGTCATAATACAGATATCCTTGAAGCTGAATTTTCGGTTCTCAGGAGAGTATTTTATCTCACTATCTTTGACTATATTCTACAAGAGGCATGATGATGCTTAGCAGCAGTAGTTTATGAAAACTTAAGCCCATGCATCCATTTTTTTAGATTAAAGGATCATTTGAAAATTTTCATCCTTGACACAGTAAAATTATGTTCATATCAAAGGCTAAAAATCTAGCCTTCGATTGAAGAGTGAAAAAAAAATCAGAAGTGTTAATAACTTTTCATGTTAATGACTATCTCCGATTTCAAAATATCAGATACCTTTTTAAAAAGGAATAAATGTATAATTTTTTCATTATATTTTCTGAATTTATTTATCATATTTAATTTAAATAGTATATTTTGTACTTTAATTTCACCCTTCTAACAACCGTTGTCAAAAACGAGTTACGTCTTAACTTTTAGAAAACTGTACACTGTTGTTTTCTCTTTCACCCGAGAGAATCATTTCATCCTTTGATACCACAGACTCATTATTATTGAATGGATGCAAAAATTTATAAATTTAAAATTGACAAAACTGATTATGAAGGCACAATTAAGAAATTAGGGATTTAAGGAGTTGATCAGACAAGAAATTCACCATTCCTGGTTCATCAAATTTCAATCCAACTTGTAATCAGTAAGGAAATTATTCAAGCTGAGATCGTTGGCCATGTCCCTTTAAAGAGAGATGGGATGAATTTCAAGCAAAAGTATAATAACCATGTGTCATAAAATATGTATGCACGTTTCAATATCACTTACACGATTAAAGAGAAATTAAGAATTTATTAACTTTTACCTTAAATTGATTCTTATGCATTCTCCCGTTTGATATTTATAAGGAATATTTCTTTTTTATAAAATATTTGTCGTTTTTTTAAGCAGTATACATTTTTAAAAAATACTTTGTTTGCAGATAATATAGATAAGAATTTGTTTCTAACCAAAAATTGCGTTT
This sequence comes from Argiope trifasciata, assembly GCA_026543055.1. Classification (NCBI taxonomy): domain Eukaryota; kingdom Metazoa; phylum Arthropoda; class Arachnida; order Araneae; family Araneidae; genus Argiope; species Argiope trifasciata. The sequence continues at coordinate 1,295,394 of JAPMOQ010012449.1, forward strand.
ATCTTATATTTAACATCTAAAACAAATAAAAATATCTTTATTGTGCTATTTAGCAACGATTTATTCAACGACAATGTTGAAGAAAACGTGGATATTGAGAAAAAACACACTTTTTCGATTTTTTTAATAATTTTTAGTTACAAAACATAATGAATTTTGAAAAAAAAACTTGAATATTCCGAAAGGGATAAATTTTTTTCAATGCATGCAATATCAGAATATTTTCACCTACCTTTGTAAAGCCACGTATAGTTTGCTTCCTTTCATTTCGAAAGGAAAAAAATAATCATTAATTTTTTTTCTAAGGGGTGTGTCATGAATTTTGTTATTTGAATGAATTTGGCAACACTTTGAGGTAATTAGTAATGCTTTGTGCTATTAAATGCTTTATGTAATGCAAATAATTAGTAATGCTTTTGTAAATGCTTTATGCTATTAATAATGCTTGTAAATGCTTAATTCTTTACACTACGAATTTATCAATAAACTGCAAAGTCCTTTGAATAATCGCATTTTTATGGCGAAAAGTTAAATATTTAAATATAAAATCAGTAAGAAAAGAAACTGATAGGATATTATTCATAATTAAATATAAAAAAGAAAATGTATCTTTTCCAAAAATTAATGATTCCTTTCTGATTTTATTTCTTAGTTGTTAACTTAAAAATATTTATCTTGAACATTCAATTATCAACCGCTTTCAACTTTTTAAGAAAGAAATTAAACCAAATCAAGTTCTTATTTCTTTAAAACCTTTATTGGGATTAAAAGGTAGTATGGTTCGATTAAAAAAAGATTAAAAGATAAAAATTCCTTTAATTATAAATTATTTTAATTTAGAGTATTGTTTTTTAATGACGTTAAGTTCGCATAATCATTTAAAAACCGGCAACTAGTGATATCCTTGTAAAATTGGGTGAAAGATTTGTTAAATTAAGGGTTAGATGAAGCCTATAAGTTCAAAATAAATTACATTATAATTGGAATGAACGCTCGTTTTTCGTTTCACTGAATTGAAAACAATTTTGCTCATTTCTTTTACAATAAAAAATACTGTTCATTACTTATAATATAGTACTTATAATACTTACAGATAAAAAATCTCATTAAGTGGGCTTAAAGAATTTTTTTCAAATAAAATTTTCCGAAGAAATAAAGCTACAGAAAAAAAAACATCGGATCTGTAAGAAACTAGTTTTTTAACGGAAAAAATTTCAAATTCATCAATAAAACAGTTGGCATTTACAAACGATTAACAGAGAAGAATGCATGATAAAACCTCTATTAATAAACCCGAAGTATCTATTCTATTCTCAGTGATTATCTGAAAATTTATAGATAAAAGAACTTCGTTAATTAAGAAGAAAAATTAAAGCTTTGGAATACGATTCCCAATTTATCGACTATACTGTTGAATTCTACGACTAGAAAGCCTTTTCATAAAAAGGAAAAAAAAAGATAAAAAGAACTTCGTGAGTTACAAAGAAAAATTAAAGCTTTGGAATCTGATTCCTAAATGTATCCAATACACTGTACTCAAAAATATAATCTGCCGAATTCTTGGACTAGAAGTCCTATTTCAATAACATACTTCCTGTCCATTTTCATTCTGTGGATGACATGTCCAGTCTTTTTTCCTTATGGTATTACCTTCCTAATTGAATTTTCGATTCAATTAAAAAAAAGTATTAGATTGCCAACTTTTTCAGGCACTTGTCTCAGTAAATTGTTTACCACGTTCTTCTTGTACTATGATGGCTGCAAAAGTGATTGTGCTTTTTTTCGGTATTACATATGAATTACGATTTCTAAAGATTGAGGCTTACATACAGAAACATAAGAAATTTCTTTTGTTCCAATTTTAGGTCAGATGTTATTTTAAATGGAAAAAATGTAAATTCTCTCAACTTAAAGGATGTACGGGATCTCAAGGATAGAAGAATAAACACATCTCTGTTCAGCATTTAGAATATACTAAAATAGTATGGGAGACGCAAAGCTGGTATAATAAGCTTGAATTTTATCATCCCGCTTTCAAAAGGTATATTTACATTATATTCCCACTCGTGTTAGTTTCAGTGACCATGAAGACGCTGATATTTTGACAAAGGATTCTTCTTTTGAACTTGAGCATATTGATATAGCTTTAAAGCATGAAGAAGTTTCTTTTCTGAAGACAATTGACGTCCATAAATTCTGGATTGTCTTTTGCTCTTTATTCTTAATACTTTTAGGGAAAGCGCTGGAAGTGCTTATCTTTTTAGAAGTAAGAAATGGCAGCAGGCATATGACCTTACCTAGAAAAGTTTGAAGTTGTCTTTAAAATTTCCCTGGTTTGTAAAGAATGCAAAATTCTGACGAACGACGTACATTTTCTTGGCAGATATAAGCACAAATTCGCTGGGGTTTTTTTCCTTCTTATTTTTTAAAGGAATTTATAAGTTTATTCTAGCTTTGTAAGATAGATTGAAATCAATGAAATCAAATTAGAAAATACCGCGAATTCCACGACTAGGAAATACTCTCCTCAAGTTGTAAATGTCTGAAAACGATGAAAATGTTGAAAAAGATGAAAAGGCTCCATAGTAATTTTTTTTTGTCAAATGTATTTTATCTTGAAATCAAATAGGATGACTATTAGAAAACAATGTTTTAGAAAATTAAAAATAGTCGTTTACATTGCAATAATTAATTAGAACACTCGAGGAAACTCATCAAGTTTATTTTAACACGACATTGTTAATAAGGCCGAATACTTTCTGTTGCCTAATTGTTTACCTAATTGAGTCTGCCTGATGCGACTAACACAATAAAAAAAATGCTTTACAGGGCAGACTTTGGAGCAAAAGTTCCGAGTTATTCACTTACTTACTTCTTGAGTAGTAAATACTAATTAATAAGGGTTTTTCATAGTTTTTATTAGTTTTTTAATTCAAAATTGATCCGAATAATGGCATTAATCCTCTGTAATTTTGGAGCGCATTATCACACCTGTACCATTTTTACGCCACTAATAAATTCAAGAAATTGTCTTTTCAGCTAAACCAATTTTATTTCCATATAATTATTTTCTAATTTCATTACATTTTCAAAAAATATTTTAAAATATATTTTACTATTAATTGCCATTAACACGTTACCTAGTTGTCACGGTAATACTTAGTTCCCGCTATATTGCTTAATTTCTGTGCTCATACATATGCTTCTTAGCGATGTTATTAAATACATTTTTAGTTGCACATAATCGCTGCTGTAAGCAATAATAATTAAAAAATAACATTTAGATAGATGACTCAAACCTAGAACGTTGCCATACTAAGGAATTTCAGTTTTGAAGTTCGAATCTCTCTCTCTTTATTAGGTGATTCTTTAACAATTTCAGCGGTATTTCGATTTATTATAACTTTAATGAGTCCTGTAGAGCCTTCTAGCGACTCAAGAATTATGTTTCTAGAAATTCATTAAGACTGTGTTCTATGTCCAAAAAGAATTTCTTTATCCTCTATATCTTTCATCATCAGTGGTTCTATCACTTATCGTTGGAAATTGCCCTCATTTTATTGAACCCCTAATTGCTTAGCTTATCAAGAAAATCCAATGTTCAAAGGATGTGCGAAAATGCTTTAAAAAACAAATATTTTATCGAATTGCTGTCAGATTCTTATCTTCGTCAAAAAATGTTTCTTAAACATTTATATTGACTTTACAATTTAGAGATAATTTAAACTAAAAATTACATATTTTTATTATATCATGTTACGCTTTTAAATGAGCAAATTTAACTGCCTGAATATTAATCCAGGTATTCTCCATAAATCTACAGATTCACTTGCGAGATAATTGCGATAAAATAAATATTTGCTATGAAAAAAATCGTAATTTTTGTGAAAAGATAGATTCGTATTTCAGTCTTTTTATAATTGAGAATATTGCATGAAATACTCCGATAACAAATTGATGAAGAACTAATACTCTTTCTAGCATATAGTTTTCAAAACAAATTACATTTAATAATATGATTATACACAAAAACAAGAGGCGTAAACTTTAACAATTTAGTTGCATGTCCGTTTATAATGTTATAATTATTACAATTACATATCGTATGCTAAAAATTATTGAATGTTATAATTTTTACAAATATAGATTGAATTTTAAAAATAATTGAATGTTATAATGATGCTAAAAATAATGCAATCGGTTTCGAGAATTTTAATTATTTACTCAGAAAAAATATTCCAGCAGTGATTGTCCGGGTAGTATCCTCCTTCAATCGTTGGTAATTAAATAAATTCAATTGATGTACAAATCACATTTTTTTTTAAGTTTAAATTTTTGTTGCACTTTTTATTCAGACTTTAAGCAATAATGAATAAATAAAAACAAGTCTCATAAAAAGAATTATGTTTTGTAGAAAATATATCAACATGATTGTAAGTATGAGTGTAAAAAAATAAAGTAGTAAAAGTGTTCTCCCTTTAATACTTTTTTATATACTTCAGAAAGCGTGTGCAGTCTGTCCACATAGGCTCCCCCGAACAAATAAAGGGGTTGAGATGATGTAGAGAAGGAGGTTAAAAATCACGTTATTCCACAACATGAGTTCCCTCTCCCCTTCCATTTTCGCGTTTCGTAATGCGAAATTACGCATTTTATGTTTCTTAATGTAATAAAGAAAACTGAATATTCATTTTTCAGACTTTATTTTTCACCGTTTTCATCCATCTTTTAATACTGATCTACAACTTTAGTCACAAAAATGCATATTAGATTTTATTTAAATAAGTTGTTTCATCTTTGAACTATCTCGTTCAGATACATAAGACAAATACTGACCGGCAAATGATCATTCGTCTGAAGGGTTTGATCCAAAATTTTATACTTATATAGATTAAATTTTTGTTATTAAAATATGTATAAATTTTTCTTCATCTAACTCTTTGCGTTTTTGAGTTATATCATATTTATGCATGCATACATACATATGTATAAGAAAATCACGAGGATGAATTTCTTACAAATATTTCTATAAATTTAGAAATTTGTAGTCAGGACCAAGTATCAAACCCGTGTTCACATACATACAGAGCGACAGACAAACAGATGTAATTCTTAAAATTGTATTTTTTTTTTTACTTAAGGGAGTTTAAAGTGTAGAAATTCATGAAATTCTCAGTGTCTTTTTTTTATTACAATACTTATTGTGTACTTGGGACATAAGAAAGTAAAAACTCGTTATTGTTCGTAATAAAAAAGTTAATCACCTTATGAGATATACAGCACTCACAGCAAAAAAAAAAATCGTACATTAAAATTCAATTTAGTTGAAATATTCTCGTTGGTGCTCCTTTATAATGTCAATAGATGTCTCCTTTATAATGTTATGCTCCTTTATATGCTCCTTTATAATGTCAATGCTGTTTCTCTATAAAGTATTACCAACTTGGGTGGTATATTGTGGAAGTTTCTAGGTGGAGTACTAACTCAGATATCATCCTCGTAATATCAAAACAATCCAAAATTACGAAGCCCGTTCCAAAATATTTCTAGTATTTTTTAAAAACGGTACTTTAATGTAATTAAACTAAACTAAAAGCCAAAGCCAACTTAGCATCCTTTGGTGATGAAGATATGAAAGGGAGACGACTATTGGAATTCAACCGAATGGAATTTTCGACACACGACCTTTTGATAACAATATTTATGCATGATATGCTGTGAATAAAATACAGAGATATTGAACTTTTATCTGTCTTTGTTACTCTCAAATGCTTAAAAAACGAATTCATAATGCTCTTGTATAGAGTTAAAAAGATGTAATTAATTCTAAAATTATTTGACCAAACCTTTCTCGGAAAAGCTAAAGAAATGTTTTAATTCTGTGTTAATGTTTATTCTAGAATCTTGTCTGAGTAAAAGCAGCTTTAAAAAAATTCTTAACCTCTTTTCTATCTCTTTATTTACTACGCACTGGTTATTCTAAGATTCTTTTAAGTTTCCTGAAGAATTTAAAATTATTTTCTAATTATGAAAAATCATACGCTTCTTTTATCTTGTTAAATGCTGCGGCTAAGCATTTAATTCCGAATTCCAAAGACGGAAACTGAAAGTAGGAAAGTAGAAATAAATGATGCGTCAACATAAAAGGCGCGCTTATTATTTTCATTTTTTTTATTCAATTTTCAGCAGTTTTTTTAGAAACGCATTCTTAAATTCTTATTTATATTTTTAAAAGTTTGAAATTACTGCAATAATGTGAGTTTTTTTTTCATCTTCACGCTGAATCATTTTAAATTTTATTTTTCTTTAGCATGTCACATAATAAAATAATGTAACCTGAATATTTTTTTGAAATAAATAGAAATGGCATGAAAAAACTCACAACAAATTCTTAAACTCACAACAAAATTTGTAATAAATATATATAGCTATGTTTCTAAATAATACTTGATTTAGTTTTATTTTAGTTTATTTACTAGTGTTTATAATTATTAAATTATTTATTATAATAATGATTAAATTAAACAATTTCACATTTTTATTGACATAATTATTTATCATAAAAAGGAGTATTTAGCAAGTTTTCATGGCTCTGTTTTTGTGGTTATTTTTACATTTTAGTTTGCCTACTAAGTTTACATAATCGTTTATATAACCTTAAATCTTTATAGAAAACTTTCGTAATGAATTAAATCCAGCCGCCTACGGGTACCAATAATTCGCTCCCGATTTTAATAGAATCAATTCATTCATGTGAACTAACTTTAATGGATTACATCTCATTACAGCAAATGAAAACTCTACTTTAAATTGTACTTGTCCAATTAACATAAAGTATTCTGATTGTTCAATTATGTTTCCAATGATTGATATTAATTCAGGAATTAAAAAAGTCGAGTTTCAAAAATAGAAAAAATCAGTCCAGTCGCTAGAGTTCATTAAGGCTTCATTTTGCGATATGTCTAGAAAATAGAGGAGGGGGTGGGCAAGAAACCATTGATTGAGAATTAAAGGTCAATATTTTTTTATGAAATAAATTGTGGCGAAATCAGTACCATGCTGTGACTGGAAGATACTTTTAATATTTCTTTCATAAAGAATTTACAATAAAATAGTAATTGTGGGAATTTTATTAAAAATGGAAAGTGGTAAAGGGTAGACGGTCATTGATAAAGTAGCCCAGAATTGCAAAATTCTTAAGAAGTAAAAAATTGGCAAAATCAGTCCAGTGTTGTGGCTCAATGCTTTTTCTTGAAGAGAATTTATAAAAAAGTAGCATTTTTGAGATTTCTATCAAGAACGGTGATGACTTGTCTAGGTTCATGGACTTTCATATAAATAAAATTTTGAGTGACCATGGTAAGGGTTGAAGAAAAAATTAAAAATTAAACGAAAATATCTTATGAAAAATTATTTCTGAACTAAATTCAATAATTTAAATCTTTATCTAATACCAGATATCCTGCATTGTTTTTATTGATAGATAAAGTCGATGTAAAATCCGAATTTAGCGGAGATAACTTTCTCGTATGATCCGTCACACTACTTTAATTACAATACTCAATTAAAAAACTGTTGCGAAAATTTCCAGATGAAACTAACTGCGAAAATATCTAAAACAAAAAATGGCAGTACTGGATTTCTTCTATTACAAAATACACTGAAGTGACAAAAGTCATGGGATAGCAATATGCAAATATACAGATGGCAGTAGTATCGCAGCGAAAAAGTATAAATGCGCAGTTTGTTTTCCAGAGCTTTCATTTGTGTTCAAGTTATTCATGTGAACAGGTTTTTCGTGATTTATGGCGGCACGACGAGAATTAACAGACTTTGAACGTGGAATGTTAGTTGGAGCTAGACGCATGGGTCATTCCATTGCGGATATCGTTAGTGAATTCACCATTCCGAGATCCACAGTATCAAGAGTGTGCCGAGAGTATGAAATTTCAGGATCACATCCCATCATGGACAGCGCAGTGGGCGACCACCTGCACTTAACGACCGAGACCGCCGACGTCTGTGTAGAATGGTCAATAGACACGCAACACTTCGTCAAATAACTGCAGGAATCAATGTGAGACGTACGAGGGACGTGTCCGATAGGACTGTGGGGCGAAATTTGTCTTCCTTGGGCTATGACAGCAGAAGACCGACTCGAGTGCCTTTACTGAAAGCACGACATCGCCTGCAGCGACTCTCCTGGGCTCGTGAGCATATCGACTGGTCCCTAGACCAGTGGAAAACCGTGACGTGGTCAGATGAGTCACGATTTCAGTTGTTACGAGCTGATGGTAGAGTTCGAGTGTGGCGCAGACCCCACGAAGCCATAGACCCAAACTATCAGCAAGGCACTGTACAAGCTGGTGGTGGCTGCATAATGGTATGGGCTGTTTTTACATGGCATGGCCTCGGTCCTCTGGTGCAACTGAACCGATCATTGACTGGAAATGGTTATGTTCAGCTGCTTGCAGATCAATTGCAGCCATTCATGGACTTCACGTACCCACACAGCGATGGGATTTTTATGGATGACAATGCGCCATGTCACCGGGCCAGAACTGTTCGCGATTGGTTTGAAGAACATTCCGGACAATTCCAGCGCATGATCTGGCCACCTAGATCGCCCGATATGAATCCCATCGAGCATTTATGGGACATCATCGAAAGGTCCGTTCGTGCCCAAACTCCTGCACCATCCACACTTTCACAATTATGGACGTCTATACAGACAGCATGGCTCAATATTCCTGCAGAGGACTTCCAACGACTTATGGACTCCATGACACGTCGAGTTGATGCACTTCGCCGGGCAAATGGAGGACCGACACGATATTAACAGTCATCCCATGATTTTTGTCACTTCAGTGTATATTTTAAATTATATTTTCGATTAAAAGGATTTTTGCAATAAAAGGATTAATTTACATTCATACGGAAAAGACAACTTGAACCGATACTTCAGAATAAAAATTAACAAAATTTCTTAATGATTCAGTTTTTATCTCGGATTCTAATGAATCTAGGGAAATACAAGTGCATGGTCAATTTTGAATTACCACTGTAAATATTCTTCTTTATTCATTAAAATTTCGGCATTGACTAGTGAATAAGACTCATTACTTTTATCGAAATAAACATGTTTATCAAGCCGTTTTTACATATAAAATAGATTTAAAAAAACTGTAATTTACGCATCATTGCACCCCATGATGAAAACTTGGTGTTCACGTGTTTTCGATTATCAGCTTGCAATTAGACTCGATTCAACGTTTGGACCTGCAATTACTACTGAATAAGTATATTACGAATAGAACTTTAAAGAAAAACAAAAACTAATCGCTTTTTTCCCCTTAACCGCGGAAAAGGAAGAAATCGGAAGTCTCCGTCGATTCGTAAATCGACAGAGTTGACCTGCTTTGTAGAAAAAAAAAAAAGAAAAACAATGTTAAAAATAGAAATTATTTTCTGACGCGACGGTGCGGAGAATTTTCTGAAGAATTTCTCTCAAACACATCTCGCCCGCCGTGAAGACTTCAAAACTGTCTGATGTAAGTAATTTCACTCGTTTTACTAATTACAGCATATCCTGTTCTGTGATTATTTTGGCTCATAAGTTGTTTTCGCTGTAAATTTTGGAATATAAAAACGTCAATTCCGTTTTAAAAATCATTTACTCTTCTTTGAATGAACTGTTGCAAACAATGGCTGATTAGATGTATGTATGAATTTATATTCCATAAACTTTATGAATGAATTAACTTTATAGAGTTAATTCAATCGTTCAAAATTTCTCCAATTTCATATTTACCTGTGTGTATCGTAGAAGAATCCAGATTTTCTAAACTTTAATCCAGGAAGCTCTAGATTCCCCTCAGCTCTAAACCTTAAAGAAACGTTGCGGATTGAATAGTAGATGTATGTAGAAATAATATATGTAGATATAGAAAATATATGTAGAAATAATAAATAATAAAATAAAATAAATGTAGAAATAATGAAATAGCTGATAATCAAAAAAATGTCAAACAGAAAGCAAAAACAACTAAAAAAGCATAAATAATATAATATGTAGTAATTTCCAATTTTCCCTATCTCTTCACATAAATCACATTAACCAGCTAACTATTCCAACCTCTTCGGATAATGCGTATCTAAATTGTCATAAGCATACATGTACTATTATATTTATATACATGTTTGTATTAATATTACAAATAATTCAATATAAATATAATAATTAAAGAATTATTATTTAAATATCATAACTGTCATTGAATTAACTCGTTATAATGTGAAATTTTATACATCTTCCATGATGAGTATACTCGTCAAAAACAGTTAACTGGTTAAAATGTACTTGTATTAGAAGTTTGGAATCATAGCTCTTTAGAAATTAACTTTTTCAAAGTTAAAATGCAATTTTCTTTCTTTTCAGTTATGTTCTGTATGCTGATAAATGAAAAGCGAGGTAATTTAGGGATTAATACAGAATTAAGAATTGCGACTGCACCGGACACTTCGAGATGTGTAATAAAAATTGGCACTAGTATTTTAATTTAAAATTAAATTTTCCATCTGACTTTTTAAAAGTAAAATTTAATTAATCTGTTTAATGTGAGAGTTTTATGTAGAATTTTAGATGGAATATTTAATTTTGTTTTAGATACATTCTGGATACTTTTTTCCCAATTTCAGAACAAATGATAACCATTTTGGAGTATTCTAATTAATCTTAGAAGTAAAGGATAAATTTTATCAATCTTTATAATATATAATTTTATGTCCGTTTTGTACATTTTTTTAATCTTTTCAATCTGTGCAGTTTACAGAGAACTGAAGTAATAATTCAAAAAGTGGTAAAAAGGTAGTCAAAGAAGAGAATTTGTAATGATATGTTCTATCTCAAAAAAAAAAGTTGAAGTTTGTTTTTTAAAAATATTGAATAATTAAAATTACTGTCAAAAATTTACTAAAGCAACTCTTCTTCATTTTTTTCCCTCTCCTTACCTCTTTTTGGTTCCTGAAATATTTAAGAAGAAGAAAAAGAGTATAATCAAATATCACTTAATGATTTTTTAAAGTAATTTAGTTGCATGCTTTTTTTAAATTTTTATAAATTTTTATTTATTGTTTCTAGTTGTTTTAGACTATTTTTTATTGCATTGGGGGGAAAACTTAAAAGCCAGCCGATACCTGTATTTTCTCATTTCAAAATTGATGTTTTATCCTAATCTGGGTTGAAAATCATAATTTAAAATACCCTGGTTTTAAAAAAAGGATATTCTTTGAAAAATGATCTGTTACAAAGAGATCAAAAATATGCAATAAAATAATGTAATTGTTGGTTTAATGTCTTATTGATTCTGCATGTTTGATAATAATAAAAGAAAATGCTTGAATAAATTGTAAAAAGTTATATTTCCTTTCGTGAGTAATGCTTTCATTTGATGACAAATCTATTAGGGATATTTTATGTTATAAAACACTATTACACAAGAACATGCATTTTATGATTGTTTATCCTTCAGAAAAAAAGTTGTTTTGAAAATTACAAAGGAAATAAAAGTGTAGGAAATTTTCTGACAGGAAATTCATGACTCGTTTATTTTCTACTAGCCGCCTTTGATGACCAGCTGGTTCTCCATGAGTAATGCGTTTTAAAAATTTCAATTAAATCACATATTCATTAGCCTTGAAGTAATTCCGGGTATTGATTGGCCCGAAATTAATGATTTCTTTAAAGATGATGGACGGAAAGTTCTAAAAGAACACGTTTTCCTAATAATATTCTTTAATTTTATAAATAAGCCAGTTTTAATTACTGATTTAGAAGACATTGATGTAGCAACTTTTATTTAAAATATTAATAAAAATATTTTGTAAAATAGGGCTCACAGAGTAAAGTATGAAGAAATCTGAAACTCATTATTCATAAATGCATTGTTTGACTCAATCTACATAAAATGTAATTATTTACTTCATTCAGATCAAATTAATAGTATTAAACAATATATATGCCTATTAATAATATTTTACAAATTGGCCCTTGGACAAGAATTTGAATAAATTTGAAAATATTTACAAAATATATATACTATATAAAAAAAATCGAAATTTAAAAAATATCACATTTTATATTTATTTTATTTTATCCAGTCACGTGCCGAAAGTTAAATTTCTTTAGATTTAATTTGCAGTAATAGTTGATTTTTTAAAAATTTGAGCTTCCTTCAAAATGATGGCAACATGGTGATAAAATCTAATTTTTTCCCTTTGACGTGCTCTTGCAGATTAAATTTTATTGTTTTATCCGAAATATATTGTTGAAAATATGGTTAAAACATATCTTTAACAATTCGTTTAAAAGGGAAGTTTAAGTTATATGTTAAAATACTGATACCATTAGAAAAGCTAGTTTTTTAAATCTTTAACTTGATGTAAAAATCATGTTTGTGCGATAATATTTTCGGAAGTTATAGTGGAAAAATGTTGAAATTTCGCTTAGTTTTTAATTAATTCAAATTCTAATTAAAAATTCGAAAAAAGGACTCTGAGGGGCACATTCCCGACCTCCAAGGTATACATGTACCAAATTTGGTAGCTGTAGCTCCGACGATCTGGCCTGTAGAGCGCCAATACACACACACATTGAGCTTTATTATAAGTATAGATGATGGAAAAAACACCAAAGTATTTTTTTTTCAATTACATGAAAATCAAAAGAAAAAGACTTTTAACCCACAACAGAACTTTTTTTTTCAATTTCTTTTATCAATTTTTGTAATGATTGATGCAACTTGTAACTTATTTAATTTTCTAAAGAGCATATTACTTCATACCTATTTGTTTCTTCATTCAGTATTACGCATTTCTCAGCGACATGAACAATTGTGCTTGTATCTGTGAAATTAATATTTTTTTATTAATTTTACATTATTGTTTAATTCACCATTTGAATGAATTGTTTATTTATCATTCTACTTTTTGAAATGCAAACAGAACAGGAATTTATTTCGTAAAACCGTGATAAAAATGATCAATGCCTTACTTTTGAATATTATAACCATTTTGAGGAAAATCGTATTTGTCAAAAAGTTCTTATTCCTCTTTCCTAAACAGTGCGCTTGTCACTTCATTGCGTATCAAGTGTTGCTCTTGGTCATGAGAAGCTATATATATTTATAGAATTAATAATTTTTTCTTCGTCATTCGAATTTTTAAAGTACAATATCTGTAACAACATAACAAGAATCTATTTCGTAAAGCCTTGTTAAAAATAATCAATGCCGTACTGATGAAAATTCAGTTTTCAAGAAAAATGTTAAAAATTGTATTTTCAAAAAGTTCTAGTTCCTCTCCCCAAAACCGTACGCTTGTTACTTCATTACGTGTCACTTGTTGTTCAGGCTCATAAGCAGTTTAATCACTAGAATTAATAAATTCTTTGTTCATTCATCATTCAAGTTTTTAAAGTATAATAACTGTTATAACATAACTGGAATTAGTTTTGTAAAACGTTGATAAAAGTAATCAATGTCGTTCTTTTGAATATCCCGTTTTAAAGAAAAACATTAAAAATTGTATTTTAGAAAAGTTCTAGTTCCTCTCCCCAAAACAGTGCGCTTGTCACTTCATCGCGTATCACGTGTTGCTCAGGATCATAAGCAGTTTAATCTGTAGCATTAATTAATTCTTTTTTTTATTAATTATTGGAAATTTTAAAATATAATTACTACAACAACATAACACGAATCGATGTCATTTTAGCCTTGATAAAGATAATCAATGCCTTACTTTTGAATATTACACTCAATTTTGAAAAAAAAGCAATAAGTTTTGTTTTTTCAAAAAGTTCTGGTTCCTCTTACCCAAACAGTACACTTTGAAAAAAATATTAGCTATATTTAATCAGCATTATGCAAAAAAAAAAAAAAACCTTATTAATTCGCTTTAAAAATAAACATAAGAATAACATTATATCATGTATCGGTGATTTTCAATCTGGATTATTTGTGCTTCTTTCGGGATATGTCTTAAATATTACATAATACATTGTAAGAGTTCTGATTTTGTTATACTCTTTGTCTGTGTTAACTTATTGATAATAATGACAGATGTCATTTATTATTATAAATTTTATGACTTGATAATAAGAAAGAACATTTATATCACGAGTAAAATTTTTTTATAGATTATGTTTATACGTTTGTAAAAATATCTGATTCGCTCTCTCTAGGAAATAAATTATAAAACAAGGCAGACCACTATGTAACTTTATACGATTTCAATGTTTTGCAAGACAAATGCATTATTATCACTACAAATAATGGATTTTAGAATATTTTAATTCCATATATCAATAATTTTCACTCTGCAGTACATATACTCTTTAGAACATTAATTAATTTACATATAGCATAACTTGTGAATTTCCATATTGTCAATGTTCTTTGTCCAGACATTATCTTGGTACTTTGTTTAAAATCCATTAATCGGATCTAGATTATTATTACTAACACACCTTATAAAATAAAGGACATACATTTATATATTATGTTTAATTCCATCTATTCAGTTTTATAAAACCTGTGAATTTAAGTTGTATGCATAAACCAGATATACCATAGTTTGCTCAGCTTTACTATGCATTATCAGGGGTACCCGAAATGAAAAGTATTGAGAAAATATTTCGTTAATAGAAAAATTTATGTTAAAACAATTTACAAGAAAGTTATTTCCATTTGCCATTTGATATTGTATTTTATTCCTAAGCTGTACGCAAGTTATAATTTTTATATTTAATTATCTTTCTAAGTTAGAGTCTCAATATTTAAATTCAGTAGACTTTGTTTATACATTATCATAATTCGCCTGTAGCTTTAGATTTTTGCATATGATGAAGAGAAATTCATTCATATAATACTCAGACAAAAAAACCATTTTTAAAACATACCCAGATAGCCCAGATAGATGTTGGATTGCCAAAGTGTTAGCCTGAAAATAGTGGAATAGCCGGGTGGTAGTAAACCCAGGGCAAATTTTTTTTATTTCCTTTTCTTGTCAAATTTGCTTTAAAAAGTTAAATAAATACACTAATATTATTCCCCCTCCATTAATATTAACATTCAGGATATCTAAAACTTCGTGCCTTCAACCTGCTCTATCATTGTCTGCAAATATTTCATACACATACAATTTCAGATGTTATACTCTATCAAATTGCTAATTACCATTTGTTACATTTTTTAAAATTTGTGCACAAGTCCTGTTCAATAAGTAAATGACATTCGCACATATAATTCTTATTATCAAAATAAAAATCAATAGAGATTTTTAAAAAAGATCCAACAAAAATTTTAAAGGATATTATTTATTTTCTCTTTTTTTCAAAGGGTGTAAAAACATGAAATGAAATGAATTTCTATATTTTCTTCCTTTTCTCTGTTAACATTTGTGAAGAATATTAGAAAAGACAAAATAGGTACAAAAATGAAAGAATTAATTTTTTCCAACTGTCTTCCGTTTAAATCAAAAAGCAAAAACAAACTACAGAAACTTCCAATAAAAATGGCATGTTTGACATTTATTTTTAAATTGTTCGTCGACGGCCTTTTTACTCGTGGGAAGAATTTTTTCCCCTCCCTTGTCAAAATGCTTTTTGAACCCAAAGGCTTCATTCAAAAATAACTGCTGGAGCATGAAACGCCAGACACCAGAGGGCAGCACGTCATTCCGAAAAAGAAAAGTGAAACTTTGCGCGGAGCATTTGTCATCTAGTCTTCGTTTGCTTCCTGAAAACTCGGTGCATTTGCCCTCTAGCAGCGTTCGCGTAGACTCAGAAAATTTTTAAAGGTATTTTTCCATTAGATGGATGACTGCGAGCGTCTGTGACCTGAAACACTTGGATCTTGTAAGTAGGCTTTTTTTTTTTTTAACTCTCTAAAGAGAAAAATCGAAACTTTTTTCACACTTTATGACCGTTGAAATGCTAAAGTGCGACCCGTTTCTTTGGTGTAAAAACTTGCGGAACATGTTTTCATTCAGCTAGGATTCCCCAGAGATAAGTTGAGCCTCCGTGTTTCGAATTTATGATGGCCCAGGTGAGACCGAAACAGCTGATGTTGATTACTTTCTTTATGATTTTTAAAGTCATCTCCAAGAAATTTTTGAGTTAATTGTTTAGGTATCTAAAAACTTCTTAGTTAAGAAAAATGGAGCAACAGTTTTAGAATGGGTTTCTTTTTTCTTTCCTATCAAGTTTTCCGTTTTCAGTGTTTTTCACATCTGTCATTGTGATTGCTGCCTCAAAAAGTGCGCGTTTTATCGCATGTGTCAGATTTGATTTTTTAGTTGCATTTTATCTTTATACAGTTTTCTGGTGGGGAAATGGCCATGATTTATTTTTTACATTTAGTGAATATGAAGTAGCATTTTATCCGCGCAATATATTATATTTGATATAAAAGTGAAATGCGAAAAGGTTTATTCTTCTGTATTCTTTGATTTAAAATATTTGTTTTAAGTATTTAAGCAGTTTTTATTTTGTTTGGACCCCTATTATCCGACTATTTATTAATGATAGTTATATGCAAATATTTTAAAATTAGATTTTTTGATAACATATGTTGTGTAACATGTGTAAATTTTGTTTATTATGTTGTCTGCTATTTTTATAATTATTTAAGAAGAGTTATGTTGGTTCTTAATTTTTTGTGAAAAATTGAATTCTGAAAATATTCTGTATTACGACCAAATTTCTTTTTTTTTTTTTTTTTTTTTTGCTTCTAATTTACTTACTGTAATAGTGGGAAGAAATTGAATGATTTTTTGAGAAAAGTTTATAGATGTTTTTATATTGTTTCTTTCGTATGAGATCAGATGTCATTCTATAATTTTAACTATTATGAAAGAGTTTTATAATATCAATCAGATCGTCTGCATTTGATCTATTGCATCATTAAGAAATTCTAATTATTGTTTTATTTATGAACCCAAAGGATGTTTCACTAATTTTAAATTGACAAAATTTATACGGTAATAAAAACTGTGCTGAAGTAATAAAATATACATTCTCGCAATTATTTTTCAATTTAAACACATACTGCTGGTGTAATTTAATAAAACATTTAACAATTTTTTTTAAATGGACTCTTTGTGTTTACTTGCTTTTCCACTTGAAAATTGTTTGGAATAAGCATTCACATTGATTAAGTCGCTAGACCAGATATCCAGGTTTCGAGATGATGTCAAGTTAAACTATTCAAGTAAACTTGCATAGAGGTTCTTTACTGGAAATTAGGACACACGCTCAGAGTTGTGGGACTGATTCCAAGTCTGAAATTTAACTTTCTTTCTAATGACGTACATTTTAAATTATTTTTATAGACACTACTGCCCACGAATTCTTGCTTTTACAGTAAATTAACATTTCATTATATTTCTAATAAATTGCTGTTTTATTATAAAATCGAAGGAGTTGATCTTAGAAATAAATTAAATGGATATCTCTCTTGATTATTCTTGAGGAAATATTCATCTATGGGCCGTTATTTACCGAAATTAATTATCGATAATGTTAATGATTTAAATTTAATTATTAAATTTTAATCGCAAATATCGTGGTGGAGGTGTCTTTTCTACGAGCATGGAATTAATTTATTCTAGACTGGGTTGTGGGATCAGATTTACTCTCTGATTTTGAAAACTTCACATGCAGTTATTTGATTCAAAGACATTAGAAATTTGTCATAAAGTCATTCTTCTTGGGCTTATTGTTGAAATTCTGGAAATCGCATTTCGAATGCATGAACTGAAAATATTTCTTATTGAATGATCAGGACCGGTCTCTTTTTTTTTTTTTTCTTTTTTTGCTGAAAAGTAATGTAGACGAAGATTAAAATGAAATGTTTAAAATGATAGACTAAATAATGATAGGTGACTTGTATTAAAAATTAGTTTTTAAGTCTATAATTTTTAAAACCAGTATTATTTAACAAAGAAAGTTTACATGTTTGATGTCCGTCCCTATTTCAAGAGAAATGCTGAAAATCGCCAAGTTGGGCCTTCCTAAAAGCTATGGCAACTATGGACCTGAAACCAGCTGAATTTGCTAAACATACATTCAATCTTTATCACTCTGAACTGCATTAAACTCTCATTGTTTACTAGTGCTTGAATATTAATTTGAATAACGCTGAAACAACCATTAAGGCAATACTTTAATATTAGACGCTGAATATTAGATTAAGCATTCGTTTCATCAACAAATTTAGTGTCAAAAGGTCATTGGGTTTCTGATTAGATATTTTACGACGCATTGTTGATTATCATTTATTAGATAGTATGACCTAATTGCAGAATGACTCATTCCTTGTATGTTCGATCGCGGTTGAAATGCGTCACGTGGATTTCTTACAAATCTTGTGGTTGAAAGATAAGAAATCTTTCAAAAGCTGTTTAGTGTACAAAACAAGACCCAATATTAATACAACTCATGTTTGTCGCATCCTCAAGCTCAATTTTATTTTTATTTTAGCCCTTTTTGTTACTCATCTATTTTGATGTAAAATTTTGTTTTGAATGTTAGTATCACATTGAGATTAAGTTTTTTTTTTTTTTTTTTTTTTTTAAAAGAAAGGATGTAAGTAGAGTGTAGCTGTTTTTACCTGTGGTTTAAACAAACATTGAATGCTTTAACAGATTATGCTAAAACAGGATGATAAATTAACAAATGTTAAACAGGAGAAATTCGCAATAACATGATTTTTCAAACATGTGTGCTTGTATATTAATTTTTAAAACAATGCTTTGAGTATATATTTGATATAAAACTTAATCTAAATTTATCAACTAATGAATTTACTTTTTTCTTTTTTAAATGGCTTGTTAATCTATTTCTTGAGATTGAAATATTATAAAACAATTAGTCAATGATTTTTTTAAAATTTGAAAACTGAGGATTAGTTTCGTTTTCGTAACTGTTCTATTAAAATAAGTGCCCCCCCCCCTTTTTATCTCTTTTATTCTTATCAGAGGATTATATTCTGTTGACTTTCGGAAGTCGGCATCTGTCAGCCACCAATGACGTCGGAGGCGATGAGTCCTTTACCTTCCAACTGGTAACATCTGCCCTGGCGTAGGGATAGAATTTAATATCAAGTTTCTCACATACTGCAGACTTTTCCGTCCTATGCAAATTGAAATCTTATTTTCCCAATGAATTGAAATCTTATTTTTTCGCTCCAATGGGTCAGTTGTAATAAACTACTGCTATCAAAATGCATGAATTAACTTTGTCATAAGGATTAGAAGGAAAGCATAATTTTTCTTATAATTATGGTATTAGAAATTTTTTCAAAAAATATGAAGTATCTATACATTTTTGTCTTCAACTCGTAGAAATAAACGAAAGAAAGGGAAATTAAATAAAAATCACATTAAAAATGGGATAGATTTTGACGACGTTTACAACGATTGATCATTTCTTTTTTCTGTTCAAAATCACAAATTAAATTCACTTAAGAATTTTTTCGCGTATTTTACTTTAGTATATTCCATATTTTTTATTTTGTTTAACACTTTGACCATAATATCAGCCATTGTGTCCATGAAAGTACATTTTAAATAAAAGCATTCAAGGAATGTCCCACTTAGAAGGCTTTAACAGCATTAGCTTTAAGAATTTTCGAAAATGTGATATTTGATAAATAAAAATATCGAATCTTTTCAAATGTCTCTTGATATTTTCTTGAAATCTGTTTTTTTTAATAATGTACTTTTATCTCATCAGAATTAATAATTACTATTTGTATAACTTTCATTTTTATTGCATCATTTAAAAAACGAAAGTTTGTCAGGAAAGTGCTTATTATAATTCACATTAAAATTAAAATATAAACTGCATTTTCTTCAGAATTATATAACCTCTACTTTCGCTTATATTTGCGCTTAAACGATTCTTAAGTTGATTGACTTGAAATTTCGGAGACAATACCCAATTCATTGTGCTCCGCTCCATCTGGCCATGTTTCGAAATTATGAGGACCATTTGAAAATATGTCCTATGTAATTTCAAAGGAAATACCCCTTTAACTGGAACTTTCTCATATAATTGTTTACTAGAAATACCCATCATAACTACAGTTATTCCAGGAAACAATTTTTTTTCCTTTCTAAGAGGAGTCATTCTGTTTTATCAACTTAATTAAATAATTCAGAATGTTCTCAATTATAGTAAAAATTGTTTATCTCAGTTTGTTTGAAAAAGAAGATATTTTAGTTCGAAAAATATACATTTTCTGATTAAACATAATCTACTTATTTATCATAATCACCGATATTCTGATTAGAAGATTAAACTATCTTAATCAAACTTGTACAGAAAGATATCAGATACTGGTACTACTTCTCGTATCTGTCTTCAAGAAGGTAAAGTTTGCATCTTCACAGTTACATGTTACCGCAAGAGAAAACTACAAAAGAAACAAATGAAATTGAAATATTAAGCTCAGTTTTTTTTTTTTTTTTTTTTTTTTTTTTTTTGCATGGGACTTCTTGAGGAGGAGAAAACTGAAAATCAAAATGATCCTTTCAGTAATTGAGAATGTGGAACGACTTCTTAATTTTTTGTTACATGTCGACTAAGAAATTAGTGCTATAACGCGAGTTGAATACTCCTGTTGGTTTGCTAAGATTTTTGATTTTTTTCACCTGAAAATAATCATCATTGGTATATCAAAAGTCGTACGTCAGTTTTCTTTTTGTTTGCGATACAAGTATTTTTTTGCAAAACACTTATATCGAATAATTACATTTGATCTTAACTTGTAATATAAGATAGTTAAATGTTGTAACAAAATGTTTTATGATTGAAATTCACCTATAGTATCTATATTTTGTATACTTTTCTGTTGTGAATTTCGACATACGACATACAACAGATTAAGTTGCAATTATTCTTTTTTTTTTTAAAAATTAGAATGCGAATCTCGGCACTTCTTGATTCTCAAATTGTAGTATTTTTTTTTTCACTCCAAATTATCAGGCT
This sequence comes from Argiope trifasciata, assembly GCA_026543055.1. Lineage (NCBI taxonomy): Eukaryota > Metazoa > Arthropoda > Arachnida > Araneae > Araneidae > Argiope > Argiope trifasciata. Next base: position 1,316,443 of record JAPMOQ010012449.1, read on the forward strand.
AAGATCAGTGTCAAGTAAATATCACTTTCTGACTTGTTATGAAGTAAAAAAATGTTATTAGTAAAAGAATGTTATGTAAATATTGTCAGTTGAAGAATGTGAAGGAGTAGATTCAACTAGCCAACAAAAGAAAAATTTGCAACTATTGTGACCTAAATAACCTATGAATATTCGAGAAAAATGCATTCATTTTCTATGGAAAAATGCAGCTGACAGGATTCTGTAGAACAGACGTAAAATACAGGCTTATTTAACATTTTCGGTGTAAAAGAAGTCGCAAGAACGATATTAGAAGGAAAAAGAAACTATCAGAGTTCCCTTTAGCTTCATTTCCTGCAAACGAAATAACAGCTGTCTGCTAAATTGAGAAATTGTATATTTTTAACTACTGGGAATTGATAAGATTTGAATGTTTGTAGATCAATCATTGATTTAGAATTGTTGCAGAAGAATTCCATAGTAAGATTAGTTAATTTTCTTGAATCTTAATTTGATCTATGACGTTGTATAGAATATGAACTTTGAGGACGAACGCATTCGGTTTAGTAAGGAATGCTCAAATCTATATAACCTTCGGCTTCCTGTGATAATCGTATCCGCGTAATTTGCTTTAATCCCAAGTAATAGAGTTTGACGTCCATCTATTTGATTGAAGCGGATGACGAAAAGATCATATCTCGATCTTTCTATCACTAGCCAAGAGATGACGGAAACGATAGAAAGGATGTGTGAAACATAATTCGAGACTAGAAAGAATAAAGTGCAGCCATATTCTATGTTTTTGAATACATTCAAACTTATTTTAGATGCAGTATTTCATTATGAATATTCATTCAACTAAATTAATTTTAAGAACTGAAAATTCAGCATTTCTATCTGAGGTTTTGCATAAAAGATTGTAAACATTGATTATGATAGTTTGGTTTTATAGTTTTTATTCTGTAAAAATCTTGTTTCAAGTATCTTTTTCACTTTAAATGTAATTTTTAAACTTTTTAAATATAATTTTTGGGCATTAAATTTGATTGTGTGCTAATAGCCTTATTGTTTTTTTTGTTGCAAAAATCACAAATTTGAAGGTGTTTTAGATGACAGATTACTCCATAAAGTTGAAAGATTTATCTCAATTAATAAAATAGATTAACTGTGAAATCAATTATTAACTTTAAATAATCAAACGAATTCATAACTGTAGATCAAAGGTTTAAAAATTTGATCTGTGATTTTAAAATATATTTTTTTTTTGTATTTTCCCTATAACTAATCTAAATTGAGACTTGTCCACATCATTATATTTTAAAAGAAAATATCTAAAAAACTTATTTATGAGCATAAATACATGGTATTTTTAATTGTAAAAATGATCGGTTTGCATAACTTTGCTTGTTCCCCCAGGGAAAAATTAGAAAAAAAAAACATTCTGAAAGTTGATTCACTGTGCCTTGCTGGCAAACGCCTCTGTAAATGGAAAATAGAAAAATTAAGTCGATTGCATTAAGGATCTGTTGGATATTTAAATTTCTGCAATGTGAAGTAAATGCTCTCGCTTTGAAGTGGCGATGTAGTTCACAGTGCGATATCCACTGAAAGGTTGTATTCGTCATCTAAAGCCTCAATATAGCAAAGTCCATTACCTTTAATGCATTCGAAAGTAGATGGTAACGTAGTAATCAAAGAATAAACTTCAGTTTAGCACATATTGCCGGTTGTTATATCAAAATGTCGCATGTTAAATTTTATACTCAGGAAAATATCAATACAAATTACATACAAAACATTTAATACTCGGAAGACGCTATAAAGTTTAAATGCATCGGCTCTGAAACTTTTATGTGAATTTTGTATGTTGCCCCAAAATGCTTTTTGTGGATAGTGTTTCAGCTGTTGCATCAAAATTTCAAATATTTTGCTGCGTATGGATTTTGATGTAAAAGCATTGATACGTAAATTTTTCACCTCATTTGAAAGTTCCAAGGTCCATCTTTCGTATCGAATAATACATCTGTCACCTGGACCTGTATAATTAGATGGATATGTTTAAGTGAAGAACTCTGATATCGTTCTCTTCTCTGTTAATATAAAATATAATAATAAAAGTCCAATATAAGGAAAAATTTCCAGTTTTTGTTGCATCAGCAGAATTGAAAAAGATCATTATCGTTGATTTTTAAATTACATTTATAGATTTTGTATGCCTTTGACCCGTTGTTTCAAAGGACTAGCAAATGTGACATAGACAGGGAAAATATCTTCCATATTGATATCGCCTTCTACGAAACATTCTATAGAACTAATGACTTTTAATTCATAGTAATTTTTTCAGTTGCTTGTTCTTTTTACGCCACCTAATAGAAATAAATCCGATCACTTTGAATATATTTGATAACTAAAATCTATAAATATCAGCATCCTGATATATAGACTGGTCCAAGGCTTCAATGTCATCAACAGTCAAAATAAAAACTCAACTTCGTTAAGAATAAATCGGAAGTAGTTATTGTGTGTTGAACGGTACTCAAAAAAATATGAAAAGAAACCCTAATATCACATTGTTCACATAATAGATTTGAAATCCGTGTCCTTTTCATTTTATTACTTGAACTTCGTTACATTTTTATGCAGTCGTAATTTCGTTAGTCATCTTGTGAGTTATCATAATCATTTCAAAGGGACTTTTCTTTTTCTCAGATTAAATATTTTTTCTTTTAAATGTTTTACACAACTTCAATACTAGTGAACCACATTCTATGCATAAGTACCTCTTGATACTTTTTTTTTACTGAAAGAACATTTTCTCATTGATGTTTCCTTTATATTCTAAATATGTAAATCCACAGGCGTTTGGAACAAAATTCTTGCCTTTATGTTAGAAGGTCATGGTTTCGAGGCCCAATTTAATCGTAGATCCGACCATGAATTTTGGCCTGGTGTACGTTATATTCATTCGGGTCATATATTTTTAGAATGACGTGTCATAGAAGTTTGGCGGGGAGGGTAGAGTTGTCTACTCAAGTAGTTTTCTGTATATAAGAAGCTGCAAAACGGAATATTAATTAGATAAATCGCTTAACTGTTTAAAAATGAATTTTTTGTAGTATTTATTTTTAGTTCCAATCTGAATATATTTCAGATATCTTTATTATAATCGATCGCTTTTGAATATCATTAATTCGCACAAGCGTTTAATTTTATTACTAATATTTTTGATATACGGATATTATTAATAATTATATTATACGGATATTATTAATTATTTATATTACTAATATTTTTGATATTTTATTACTAATATTTTTGATATATTTATTACTAATATTTATAATAAAATATAATTAACCATAAAAGTAACTATTATTGCAAAGACCGGAAAATTAAAATTTCTCATTGCTTTATATTATTATGCATAAAAACAGTTTTTAGATCCTTTCTTTCTATATTATTTTCGCTATTAAATCTTTTAATGCTAATTTCTTTAACTATTCATTAAAAAAATTCGGATTTTTTTAAAAAGGAAATATTGATTTTTTAATTATAGAAAAAGAATAGAACTGCCTGTTTATATATATTTTCTCTTTTCATGATAATCAACCCGACCTGCAAATTGTTTTCACCATTTCAAACAGTTTCGAAACATATTTTGTTAATGCAATTGCTGTAGTCGTCGCTTGGGATGCGAAAGTATGTTTTTTACATGAAATAAATACGTTTTTTCCTTGTTTCCATTTCGTAAAGAGGTGTTAGGACGTAATTCTGAGAATTACATGAGAAATTGTCATATTGCTTCATCGAGCAGCTTGAATTTCGTAAAGCAAACTATATACACTGATTATTGAAAAATAGAACCGAAGAGTGAATTTAAATTTGGTTGTTACTTTTACAAATATTTACTCTAATCTGCATATTTAAATTTTATTATCGTCGCTGGCGACTTCATTCTTCTATAAACGTTTGTATTTACCTCCATATGGTTCATGTTTATAAAAAAGGGAATTTTAAAAATAGTTTTCATTTAGTTCCTAATATATTGAACTTCTGAAATTTTGCAAAGCAATTGGTCTGTTAAAGGCGAAACAATATTTTAACAATTTTAGGGCTTTTAATTTTCAGTTAGTTTATTAATTAAAAATGTATTTTACTAAGAGTTGGTGTCATTTCTAAATTTATGAAATATTTCTTTAAAATTCCATTGTATCTTTAACCATGAATTGTGAAATATATTAGACTAAAAAGTAAATAGTAAAAATTAAAAAGGTCTTAAATATCTTTTTATTATTGGAGTAAAAAGGAGAAAAGAGTTTTTATCTATAGTCAAGCAATATAAATAAAGGCATAATGCAATCATAAGAAAGTTTTAGACATTCATTCAAAATTTGAATCTAATATTAATGTGATTAAAATTGTGAGATTCTAAAAGAAATACTCGTATGGTTTTGTTTCAATCTCCATATTTTTGATGCAAATATGTCAGTAATAAATTTAAAAAATACTATGAAAATATAAAAATTTTGAAGAATAAGAATATTGCTAATGTCAGACGGAATATTTATAGAATATTAAATATATAGATTATGTACAAATTACCAAATATTTTCTGAGAAATCACAAATATTAACAAGAAGTAATTTACTTTACAATAAAATTTTATATGAATGCTTAGAATATATATGTAAACAAAAGTATACAGAAAACCGGAAGTTTTTGCGCTTAGATGTGCATACGACGTTGCATTGACAGCCTGGTCGAGTTGAATTCTAAGATACGACTTGGATCAATATCATCATTTCTTATATCAATATGTAAAGGACTAGAAAATGACTTGAAAAACTTTTTAATTGCTTTTATCAATGGTTGAAAAAGGGAAAATAATTTTCATGTCAAAACAAAAAGCGTGAAATCGTGAGGTATAGAAAACAATATAACGTACAGGCAAAATGAATGCAAATTAATAGAATGAGGAAATGAAAAAATCCCAAATCCCCATTATGTTAGAATTAAAATATAAAATAAATATAATCACGATTTTCATTTAATTAAAGCAAAATGCATCCTTTTTTAAATGCATTAATAATAACATTCTGTTAAAAGAAGATTTTTGTATTTATTACACTAATTCTAATTGTAAATTTAACTATCAAATGTATTCAAATTTGCGGAATTCGTTCGTTCTTCAAATCACCAAAAATAATCTTATTTATTGATAAAAACAAATAAAAAATCTTTAATTTTTAATGTTTCCTTTTGAAGGAGTAGGATTTTAAGCACCCAGCTGAAAAAGTTTTCAGTTATTATTGGATCTTTTTGTAAGCGTTTTAGCTGTTGACGAATTTACAGCTGGGAATGGATTCCATTTGTCATTGCTATTTTGGGAGAATCCTCGTTCGCACTCATTACTATAAAACGTGGTGTTGTCACACTGGTTTGCTCTTAATCGCCTTTATGACGAAGTTTAGTTGACGAGCTATTTTCGAAACTGCTCATCTGACTCATTTAGGTACGCTATAGCCTAAGCTATAGTGAATACAGATGCTGAAAATTTTACTTTTGTTGTTTTTCAGGATCATATTTTGCTTTGGTAAGCTGAATTCTTTTTCAGCACATTAAACCTCGTGTTAAACATTGAAAAGCGATACTGAATTGGTTGTCGTCGTTGTCGCAAGTGCTTTGTCAAAACTTGAAATTGTTAGTTTGGGCTCGGCTTATTAAACTGGAATGCAATCCAAACTGGGGGTAAGTAGATAATTTTGAATAAAAAAATTTAAAGGGACTTTCCTCTGTTTGATGTTTCAACGTCAAGAGACAAAAATAATTTTTTAAACCTTCAGATTAGAAACATAACATTTGAAATTACGAATAAAAAAGTTGGGCCAAATTTCTTCTTGGTTTATCAATATTTGTTACTTCATTTGTCTGTTTTATTTTTCGATATGCATGTACATTTTGAAATGTAGAAACATTCTGTGCATATAACTATGACTAATAAACTTTTTTCCCGCTGAAAGATACACATTTTTGTCATCTGATAAGCATTTGTCATAATTCGATCTGAGAAAGAGATTTAAAAAAACCTAGAATCAGTTGTTTTGTAAACTTTATGTAGTTTTGAGAGCTACACCGTGAAAAATAAAATATTTAACAATGTAATCATAAATATATTGTAATTTTTATTTCTCACTTTTTGATACGGTTTTGATTATTAGACAGTGATAAATTTTTATCTTATTTAAAAGCTATTTTAATCTTAAAATTTTCTTCTATTGCAGATAGAAGTAATTTACTTAATTTTACTGCTAAGTGATGTATTACTATAAATTTTTTGTCAAGAACTATTTTTATGATAATTATTTAACAAAACAAAAATTAATCTTATATTTCCCTAAAACGTTTTATAGATTTGTGTAAAGTGGACAATTGGCAAATGTGTGTTAAAAATTGTTTACTTTAAATATAAGCTAAATAGCTCATGTTTTGACTCTCTCTCGTTACGTTTGAGTTCGTCGTATAATATAAAAAAAATTGAAAGCGTATTTTTGAAAAAAGTATATTTTCCCATTGAATGATTTCATTCAAAATTTGGTGGCAAATTTTCAATTTTTATCACTAGGACTCCGTAACTTTTCATTTTTCAACGGGTTTTTTTTTCTTAAATTGTTCTTGGGAATTTATAGAATGGAATTTTGCAAATGTTTTTTCCTTTTTTTTAATTTTCTAAATTCTGAAATTTATATAATCTTTAGTTACACGTGGCAATTGAATATTTTCATTACATATAACTATCAATAATATATTAACTTCGCAAAAAACTGATTCCACGGAAATTATGCTGTTTAAAATTAATTATTAGTTTAATAGATGAGTTTTAAATAAATTGGAATCCTGATAATTTAATTTTTTGGTTAGGAATGTTTGGTCTTTTTTACGTATATGGATTTCTATTGTTAGCTGCTCTTCACGCTTTTACGGTTTTTGTTTTGACCTACAGATTTTCCATGGAAAGATTAAATTCGCTTTTTAATTAATTCATTTTTTAAAAATGTTTGTTATACTTGTTATTCAATTACTATAGACCGACGAATTCTAAAAGTTTCTAACTGTTGATGAGGTATATAATGTAAAGATGCATTAAAATCACGAAGTCTTGTGTTTTAACATTTACAATGCTTTCCTTTTGAATACTTCGAAAGAAAGTATTCGAGAAGCTCTGCAAGGTACAGTTTTCAAGCATCGCTTATAGGTCATGCGTTTAATCGTGTGATGGGTATCAAAATTTATTTAAATCTTCGTTTGTACTCACAATTTAATGCTTCGAAATATATTACGAAAGCAGTTAAATGCACACCGTATTTTCACAGAATTCACATGATTTCTCATTGAAAAATTCACAGCTTTTATGCGATTACAAGTAGCTTGATTTTAAAATATTGTATAAAACCATAAACAGTAAATGTTTTTTTAATTTTTTTTTTAAGTGGAACATTTTTCCGTTTTCTTAGAAACAGCTAAACAGCAATATAAGTCTATCCGTAACTTTCTCTCATACTTCTGAAGAAAAAGATATCTCCCTCCAATCATGAAGATTAAACAAAATCGTGGATACATTGAAATTATATATGAGGGTTTTATTCTTCTTAGTAGTGTGAAGAAATATTGTGTATATATTTTGAACACCTTTTTAAACCCAACTGAATCGAAATTTACTACTGAACTACAATTTTAGTCACAAAATCACACACCAAATTTCATTTATCTAATTCACTGCGTTTTCAAGCTATGACATTTGCATACATACAAATGTATTGATCGACAGATAGCAAACATCTTGGGTGATTTAAACTTTAGAACTGAAATTGTGTATAAAATTTTATTTGCATAGATTTTTGAGTTTTGAAGGTATAATGTTCAGTTATTACAAATTTTCCCTGTATGGATTCTGTTCGAAACTCGACAGAAATCTTCAAATCCGTTGTAGAAAACACATACCAAATTTCATTCGTCTAACTCAAAGCTGTTCTGAGTTATCATGTCTATAGATTAAAAAAAGATTCTAAATGTCTCTCGGATCAGGGGATGTGTTAGATGTAAAAGTTCATTAAAATATGAAATTTGGCCTTTTTTTTTTTTTTTTTTTGACAGTTACGCTATTCTGCACACGTAATATATTAGAGTATATTATGGATGCTTTATTACGTCACCTTAAAAGGTGCTAGTATTTTATTAGTTCAGTTCGAGATGTTTAAAAGTAATGTATCATACTTTAAAGTCATTTTTAGTCAAAATTGTTTCAAACAATTAACATCTGAAGAATCGCATTGATTCTTTACGGCATTTAATTCAGAAGTTACTTTATTGAAGAATCGGGTACTTTCGATATCTCAACTCTAACAAAAATCCTTTGACGCAAAAGCTTTTTTATTTCAAGATGCTACGAACAGAATATAAAAATCGATTACCACATTTTAAAGCGGAATTTAAAGGGCCTCTCAAAAAGTCCAGCTTCTGTTACCAGAGAACAAAGTGTCTTTAAATACGTCAAAGAAAGCTTATAACAAAGTGGCGAAAGAATTTAAAATCCTTTTACTACTGATGTGTGCTATACGCGAAGCATCTTGTTAAGTCTGTGTCCGGTGATTAATCTGTTAATGTATGCCATAGTTAATCCTGTTACTCAGCTTTGCATATATTCTCATTTAATTTCTCGTAACTATAAATGAATCAGCTTCACGTGAAGGAGATGGAGTTCATCGTCCTTTGTACAAGAGATGGGCCTCTTAAATTTAATTTTTTTTTTTGTTGTTGTTACTGAAAACAGGTTTATGTGCATAAGATTCGGTGTACAATGACCAGAGATGTATACTTACCAAATGGGGTCATCTAATATTTAACGCTTTATTTATCTTATTAACATAGTTACTTTATAATGCGGTAATATCATTTTTTGACAGGGAGGGAGGCTGACAGTTCTTGGAGATCCGGGTTGGATCTATTTATCAGAATATGGTTTATTGTAGGAGTAAATTGTCAATTTGTAATGAGGATTTTTTTATTAAAAGGCTCTAATAATTTATTGTACATTAATTTAGATATTCAAAGACTTTACTCTTTACTTATTGAGGTTGTTACTAGTCAAAAAATATTTCAGAATATTGAAAAGTAGACCAGAGTTTAATTAGCTAAGGCCAATTTATGTCTGAAATAATCATTGTATAGAATAGTTTTTTTTATTTTTTAAAGATTTTGTAGTATTTATTACTAATACTTTAACTTAATTTACTACTAATATTTAAATTTAAAATTATATTTACTTTCGCAAAAAAATGGATGCATTTCGTAGATAAGTTTGGGTGTGTTTTATTGATTTATCATGTGTTGCAGTTGATTGTACTATTATAAGAAAGGATTAATACTGTCCCTAAAGTATGTCCAATTTTATTTCCAAACTCATATTTGAAAAATCAAAAACTGGTAGAAATATAAAGTCCAAACAAGATTAAAAATGATTTTCTTTAAATTTTACTGAATAACTTGTATTTCTAGAAGGGTTCTTTCTTTAACAATTTTTTTTTCTCTCGGAAATCACACGCAGTTTTATTTTATCTGTGCTCTCACACCCTTCCCACTGCCTATATTATCTCTTTCTCCTCCAAGAACTGTCCCTTAAGAGGATTATGCACTGATAGAGTACAGTGATTCCAATTTCTTTATTTACTCTTACATAATGACTTTCGTATTGTTTAGCGAGCTGCTTTGCGCTCTAAAAATAATACAGGCTATTCAAACAGGCAAAAAAAAAAGTAAATTGTTGAAATGCAAGAAATAATTTGAGCTTTCTGTATTTGCACTAGTAGTCGTCTCTGCAGAAGTCTTGAAATCAAATGGGTCGTTAATTCCATTTATCTAGCGAGGTTTTTACTATGGAATGGCATTTATCTACGGTATCAAGCTTTGATATAAGAAATTTTACATCGCAATAAAATGTATTGAAAATAAAATGGTACTTTCGATTGATTTATGATTAGTGCAGATGAAAGCAGAATATGTACTTTTGCTTTCTACTATACGAAATAGAAATTAAAAAAGGAAGTAATGTATCAGTTAAAGAAAGAAAATTAATTTCCACGTTTCAAATCTCATCGATTCAAAAAAAAAAAAAGGAATTATGTTTGAACACGATAACTCCGAAAAGACTTTAAGCTTGAAGGATGAAATTTTGTGTATAGTCTTTGCACATAAAAATGTAGACGTCTACAATGGCATTTGTTTCACATTTAAAGTGAAGATCCGTATTAAATTTTAAACCAAATCCTTCAACAGATTGACTATCTGTCTGTATTTTCGTATGCATTTAAGGACTTAACTCGAAAATGTTAAACAATGGGCTTGATCTCTAGAATGCTTCGGATTTAAATTCAGAAGTTATCTTCGCTTTGTTCAAAGCCATAAAATTCTTGGATGCTAAATAATATTTGTCGGTTACATTATCCCTTTTTGTTATTTTTATTTCAACTAGGCTCGAAGATTAATTTTTGATGCACAATTTCGTACTATTACAGTTTGGTTTATCTTCACAATTATACCTTTATCAAATATAGGATACTTGTAAAATCAAGTTTTAGTATTCCATTTCGAATTCTCAGAATAATATACTATAGAAAAAACATTCTATATAACTGACGACAGTTATTATAGAATATTTCATCTAGGAAATTGCTCTATATCTATCCTTATTTCTTTCAGCATTATTTTGCCTTAAAAATTAATGCTCAATTTATACTTTTAAAAACAAGTTCGCTAGTATCAACTCTATGGAACATATACCTCCATCAGTTTTGCATTCCAATCTATTAGTTTCTAACGCTTCAGAGTATTAGGAAAGGAGAAAGCTTTGTTTTCACAAATTCTATGAAAGAGCGAAATAAAGTCTAGATTTATTCGCTCTCTGCACCAGCTATCACAGCTTCTGCATTCATGAATTGATAATTGCCCATCTAATTAATAAGTAGTGTATAAGGGCTGAAATAACTGGTGACAGGTTTAGCAAATAATGCATCAAACTGTAAACAAATCCATAAAATTAACCATCAAATTTTATCGGTATAAATCTAATTATATTCATTTAAATTAATGGCTGTCATTAATTGTGAAGCTTCGTATTTCAATATTGGGATTCAGCCTTTATTTGCCTAGGAAAAAACATGCAAAGTTTCCAAATATATTGTTATAGATATTACTTTGCAAAACAATAAAAAAAATATACTGAATGTAGAATTGCAGAGATAAAATTTGTAAGATAAATTTACTCATCGATGTTATCTTTAAAACAGTTTCAACAATCTAATAAAAATGGGTATCTTGCATTTTTTTTCCAAACGTGATTATATGCTGCTGTATATTGGTGTGAATGACTCTCCATATTTAAATTGCATGATGACTGTTTGGGGATGGACCTTGCTACAGTGAATCGAAGTCGGGGGGGGGGGTTAGGAAGTAACCTTAAGGCCTTATCACACGGTGAAATTTCGTCAGTACTTTTCCGTTTCTACCTTAAAAAACTGGTCAAGAAAGTTTCATAATCGACAACTCTTTCTAACCAGCTCGAAAATGTCGTCGGAAATATTGTCCGCAAACGAAATTCAACCAATCATGTGAAACTTTAAAGTGACGTCACTTTCATTGTCGTCTGCTGACGGAAAGTGTCGAAGATATTTTGCCGTGTGATAAGGCCTTTAGTTGGTGTGTTCTTTTTTAACTCAAGAAAGATGTTTGGCTTACACTACTGTCCTATATAGGGCTTATTTTTAGTGCCATCGTATCTTGAACCTGCGACCTTCCGAAGACAAGACAGTGCCACACATTCTCATGGCCCTACTTTTGAGAGCCCACCCATCATCAGAATGCTGTATTTCTAGATTTATGCCAAAAGCATGATGAATGCCATAGATTATTAAAGCGAAGTCAAGAAAAATATGCGTAATGTATTTCATTTTATGCTCATCTCTTTACATTAAAGCGATTAGCATGAAATGAGAAACTTCATACAAACTTCTACGTATTATGAACTTGTATTTTGATTTTTGCTGAATTCTAAAAAAAATTTAATTTGAGAAAAGTAGTTATGAGTTATACCTATTTTCAAAAATATTTAAAGAAGTAATTAAACTGCAATATGAAGCTGCATATTTCATTTTGAAGCTTTATTTTTTATGTTTGTTTGGATTTCTGATACCATGCTGGTTTTCATTCTGAACACTTACATCAAAACTAAATTACCTGCGATATTTTATTTAGAATCTTCAACATCCTTCTGTTGTGTGCGTGGGGATTATTCTATTTTAGAATACAGCTACTTGATTTTCTTCGTATTGCGGTTGTTCTCTTAAAGGTCCTTTGATTTGAAACAAAAGTCTTGTTAGTCTATTGTCACGCACTAAAATCACGACTTACTCAAGCGTTCAACTAAAAATGCCGCCTTAAGATTTAGAGTGAAATAAATAAATACCTTAACTCTTTCAAACAAGAGTTTGGAAACAATTGCATAAATATTCATTTAGTATTATTGAGCTACAAAAAAAAAAGCTGTGAATCAAGTTTTGAACATGCATCTATCGAGGTACTCATGCTTGAAAGTGTGTTTAATCCTCCTTTGTCCAAAATTATTGCTTCAAGCAGAAAAAAGTTCTACGTCATCTATTTGTCAAAAGGTGTATTCATTGATTTGCCGGATTAACGTCCTTTCTGGAAGTTACATTGTGGACTATTTTGACGTCCCTAGTTTTTTAATCGTTGCCAGTTGAAAAACATAATGCTTAAGCATGGCGAACTGACTCTTGCCTTGTCTGGTCTGGGTATCGGACATGAACTGAAATGACCTGGCTGCTGCAAACAGTTATTTCTGGCTCTGTTTTTGGCAGCTCACATTTCCAACTCATGGGAGGACTGATGTCATACAATTTTATTTAGAGCATTGACAGACAAACAGGCATGACTCGTTTTTGAAGATTGGTCCATTAATCACTTAACACAACCATTAGTGCACATGTTGAGTAATGGTCAAATTCAGAAGTAAATATTCGCCTCGCAAGACTACCAGACCACAGGGAGTAAGATCAATTTAGCAAATACATATAAACTTGGGTCTAAAAATATCTTCGTTTGTATTTTCCTCTAACTTGGTTTGTTATTGCTAGGGCATTGAATTGCTACTCTCGCTGCCATAAAAATGCTGCGTAACTGATACCAATTAATTGGATCGGTTTGGTTTCTGGAACAAGAACCATATTTGACTGCACTACGCCAATCAAATGGTAAAACCGATAAATTGGAAATTCGAAAATAACAGCATATTTGGAAATATAAATTAAAGCATCAGATTTAGACTTGGGAAAAAAATACATAATATTGATAGTTAAATTAAATATATTCAACTTTCTAAACTGATGTAATTTGAAATTATTTTTTTTTTAATTTTAAAAACTGAAGTTACATACGTATTTAAGTTATAAAAATTGTAATTGCTTCAAATATGCTAATAAACTTTCCATCTCACAGTTCTTGATTATTGAAAATTTTATGCATAACTTTACAAATTATTTTGTTATACTTGGTGAGAAGCTATTCAGTGAATCGAAGGTTCAAAATCTTCATTAATTTTAATCTGTCTTTGTAAATATTTTATTCAGGAATATATTAGTTAATAAAAAAAACAAATTTTACTTAATAAAAGCCGTTTTAGAAACTAGATATTTATGGTTTCATGGAATTTTATGCTGTTTTTCATTTATGGAATTTCAAGTAATTAGTGTTTGGTGTACCACCCGTTCATAATATGAAATAATAGATCTCCTAATACAATTTTTTATCTTCGAGTTATATAAGCGATCTTTTATCTGCGAAGTCGCTTTAATATTTTAACATCTTTGCAGAAAGTGTTATCCCTAATACAAAGATCGAATTATAACATTTTAGATATTTAATCATCAATCTAATTAGATGACCACTTTTTCATCACTTAGTATGGTAGAGAAAGAGGTCATCTAATTAAATAGATGGTCTGGTACAATTAAATAGAGTCCCTGGGGAAGTCTCGCGATAGTCAGCATCAGACGTCCTTTACTTTCTTTATATGAGTTTAAATAATAAATATCGAAAATAGTTTTATCATCTATTTAGGAGACTAAATGGAACTTAAACTGTGTTCTGAACCTGAGTGGAACCGAATGCATGAATTTTGGTGTCGCAGAATTTATATCAACTGATCGTTTCTGTACCATATTTTTTAGAATTCCATATTTTATATTTTCAAGAATGTATCATTCTGCAAGGAAATATTAATAAATGGTCACATTATAAAATGATTGATATTCTTATCGACTAAAATCTTAATATTATCAATACTTAACTCTAAGATTTTCAATGAAATTGCTTTATCTTTTGGTATTCGACTAAATGCGCTGGCCTAAAATATTACTGACTCAGCACATATAGGACTTTAACCTATCATGGACTTGCTTCTTAGTATTCAACGGTCTGATTCATTCAATTTTCCTTCCGCCTTTTTTTTTTTCTTTCTTTCTCGAAAAGAGATTCATAAATTGAACTTAAATGGTTCCTTTCCTTCTTCATTTTTACATATGAGGTTAGAGATTTTCTTATCAATGCAAAGCAGAAAGTATATGCTTGACCCAAAAGAAAGCGTGGCGAAATCTCGACAATTGCTGACCTCTTGCAGAGATCAGTCTTCCAAGTGCATTGTCCCCTCTGGCTCCTACATACTGACCTTCACGCGATTCTTCCGGTTTTTTGCAACAACTTGCATATCTTATTAGTGGACAAGAGTCCTCATTTGGATTTTTTCCCCTCCCCTTGGAAAAGTCCACTGACTCCGAATCCGACATGAAAATTATTCATTGAATGAGTTTTTATTCTCTCCTTTTTTAGAAAATATCCTTTCTATTGAGTGCAAATCATTCATGCTTCAACCATGCGGAGCTTCCCTTCCTGGTGTTTGTATTCTTTTCCTACATACTTTCACGGATACATATTTTCCAGTAAGAAAATATATTTTTCACTAGATTTAATTTTGATTGCTGCGTGTGTTTTTTTTTTTTTTTTTTTGCTTCTTCTCTTCTTTCTTCTTTTTCTTTTTTTTATTCTCTGATTATTTTAACCCTCAGCACTTCGATGTCTCCTTTCAGGCACTATTCAAGGGAGTATATCATTTTGTGGTTTTATTTATTTTCTTAAATTTTGTTTGATAAAAGCATTTAAGAATGGTAAAAATATGTGGATTAATTTTTCGGAAATATTCAATTAAAAAAAAACATGTATATTAATTTTTCGGAGCAATAAACAAGTCTTCTTATTCGGCAAATATTTATGTATTCAATTACTTTTCGGAGCGCTAACAGTTAATTTTGTTAAGTGTAAACATTTTTTTCATATAACATAACAAATAGAAACTTCACTTTCAAATTATTCGTATATATAGAACCGTAGAAACTTTTAACCCTTTGCTCTCGGAAAAGTCATTCGATGCAAAATTATTCAGCTAACACAAGGATTTGCTTATTCTATTAACTATATATATATATATATATATATATATATATATATATATATATATATATATAGTTTTAAGTTGAATTTTACCGAAAAACTAATCTACATCTTCTTGCCCTTCTTTAGATATTTTTAAAACATCCAAATTAAAGAAATAAAACGCCAATATGATGCATCGTCTTGATAGTGAGTGAGAGGCACCATCCGAGGGCAAAGGGGTTAAACATCTAAATAATGGGTAAAATATGCTTCAAAAATATTGTGCGCCACATATTTTCACATTTTAATAAATTAAATTTGCTTATTCTTAATCATGAATGCTGAGAGTTGAGCCGAGCCGAGCCCGTAGGCAAAATATTGTCACGGGAGCGCCCTGCCCCAACACATTCAAAATTCTTCATTATCTCTTCCCCCTTCTTATTCTGAACCTCAGATTCCTACCCGCCTCCCTTAGGCGGGCTTATTTTTGGTGATTTCAGCAAAAACCATTAGATTGCCATCTAATTATAGCACAGTATAATTCATTGAAGTAAAATTTCCCCGAATAATCAGCTTGAAGGTCTTTTTTAGAGGGAAAAAGACTACACTATTTTAGTTAATCTACAAGAATTTCAGTACTGAATGCATTGCACCTCAAATGAAGCTACATGTCATGAAACGAAATGCCAATATTCAGATTATTTAGACTATTATATTCTACGCCTCGTTGCAAACATCAGGAATGTCTATAGTATCATTAGTGCGATTTGAAATCACTTTGAGATTATACTATAAAAGTTGTCTTTTTAAATCAAAGCTCAACTATGGAAATATAAAAAGTGGTCATTACGTATAACACCAAAAAAAAAAAGCAATAGAACTGCTTTTTCTTCTACTACAGAAAAACCTCTATTTTCTTCGCTAGTAATACTTTCTCCCTCCTTAAAAATCATTTAATGACTTAAACCATGACTTCTACACATCATTTTGCTAATTTAAAGAATCTTGCGAAACACGCTTTTGTTTTGAAATTGCTTATTTATGAGTATCAACGTCGCATTATTATTTTTTTTTTTTTTGAGTTGGAAAATTATAAAGATTTCGACACATTTTAAAACTTTTATGAAAGGTATTGCATTTTATCTATTATGCGATTCAGTCGTTTATTATCTACCATATTTTATTCTCACCTTGCAATAATATAAATTTTCGTGGTTTTTCGTAATGCTTCACAGGCTAGTGGACGTTACTAGAAAGAGAAAAAAAAAAATGTGGTAAGTAGTGGTTCAGCATTTGACTCAAGTCAGATAGCACGCAATGAGTCAGACACTTCGCTGAGTCATTTGAATATAAAATATGGTTTAAAAAGCTGTGAACTGGGTCTGTTTTTTGATGTTTCCAGTTTTCCTTCCTGTCCTTCATTCATATATTTTTTTTCACGTGATCATGAAAACAATTCTAATGTGGTCAAGGGTAAAAGGAAGTACTTGATTCAGGATTGCTGAATATATGCTTTTATTTTTCTCTGACTCGTAAACTTGGTTTGGGATCATTTGGTTTTCTTATCACGTAGAAGCGAACAACTGTAAACGATTGAGCCATTGAACCATGCAAACCTGACCTTTCTGCAATCGAGTTTCTTCGAATATAGCCATTTTATCTTTTTGAATGCATTAAATATCTTTACTTTTTCAACAAAGTTGTTATACAACTATTTAATGAAGATATTTCAATTTTTGTCGAAAGATTTTTAGATCGGTAAATGGCATTTTGTTGTAGATAGTGACCTATAATGAGATCAACACAGATTGATCCAACCCTATTCTGTCTCGGGTTGGGACCCGATACTCAAACGTTCGAATCAAATGAGTTGGTAAGTCGGTCGAAACGCTTAATATTATTGAAACTTCACAAATTTTTAACCCTTTGCACTCGGGCTGTGCAAAGTGACTCTCACTCATCATTCAAGATGGGGCATCATTTGACGCTTTGTTTTTTTAAAGAAATTTTATTGCTTTCAATGAGGACAAAATTTAAGATGTAGATTAGTTTTTCAGTGAAATTCAACTTAAAAGAAATTTTTATTTTTCAGAGCACTAAACAAGATAGGTATTAAGAATATGCATCGAATTACTTTTCCGAGTGCAAAAGGTTAAATTAATAATATAAATTAACCTTTAAGCTGTTAAAATGAAATAGGCTCTAGAATTCTGTTTTTATTTAATTGTATTTTTATCAAACATAATGATGCAGCATGATCTTTTATTGGTTATGGACAAATTAGCTAGTGTGAAACATCTAAAGAGTTTTCTCACACGCACACGCACATACACATATAATATTCAAAAATTGCTTTTTTTTATTGAAGGATAAGTTACATTTTTAGTCCTATTCCATGCAGTCTCTCTCTCTCAAAGTACATGAATATGGCGCGGTATTAAGGTTGGTGATCCTTAATATCTCGCCTTTTCTTACCTGAAACTCTATGGGTAAAAATAACCCTTATTGTATGTTATTTATATTTATTCATTATATATATTAATTTCTTTATTAATAGATAGTAAATAATAATTTAAAATATGGAAAGAATTCTAAGACAGATTCAAGCCGGTGTAGTAAGAAATTTTTGTTTATTAATAAATTAATTTTTGAAATTGAAATGAAATGGGATTTTAAAAATCGAAACTCTGTAGGATTCGTCAGTTAATGATTGCATTTAACTACGTCTATTTCCACAGATACAAACAATTCAGTAGATTTCAGAATGAACCGTAAATATAATCTGTTTCTTTTTTGGGAAAATGTTATTACAACACTTCAGAGGATTGACTTATTTTCCCATCTTGCCGAATAATGTGAACCTCTTCAGCTCTGCGAACAGCGGATGCCAATTGGCGCTTTAGTCTGATTCGAAAACAAATAGCGGATGTAGCTTATTTGATCCTGGAAACAGCTCACTATCTGACTGTGTGAATTGGCTCCTAGTCAGCTAACTCGGTAAAATAAAATAAGTGTTTAGTTCCTGTTATATTTTTTTGAGAGAATCTTTTCAAAACTCCAGAGCTCAGCATTATTTTAACCCGTTGCACTAGAGAAAGCAATTCGATGCATAATTATTCATCTAACACAGACTTATTTTTTGCTCGGAAAAATATATATCGTTGTTTCAACTTTATTTTCATTCAAAAATTGATCAATATCTTCTAACCACTCTGTACGCATTTTTAACTGTCAAATAAAAAAACCTCTTAAATGGTATCTATAAGGAAACACCCAAATACAAAGGATTAAATTTTCCTTAGTTGCCCAATCATAACAATAAATGATCACGTGGAATATATCCTCTCTAAAAATTAGGTACTTGCATGTATTTGAATCAGCGACATCTATCTGTAAACAAGCGAAGTCTCCATATAAATAATAATGGTTTTTATCATTTAAATATTATTTTATTGTTATCAATTTGAAAGTTTTCCATTTAGTATTGAATTTTTCAGTGTATTAAGACCCCAATCATGGAACGCTCCAAATTGCATTTCCGATATTCATTGCTTTTCTTTGCTTGATTTGAAGAAATCTGTCGAAGCCCATCAAATACTTTCGGAAACTGATGGTTATGCTGCTCCGTCATATCCCAGTTGTCAGTTTTGGTTTCAACGACTTAAGAGTGGATTTCGATGTTAATGGCAGAGGACGAAAAAAACATTCGAAAACAATAAATGCAAATTTATAGGACATAAAGGAAAACAGTTGTAGCAAATGTTGGAAAATATTTTGATATATATTGTAACAATTTTTCTTAATTGCTTCTTTAAAGTGAAAAAAATGATCAAAATACATGCAAGAACTTAATATTTATTGAATAATAACATTTATTAAAGTTTCTGTAAAATTTCGGCTATAACATTTACAGTAGAAACTTTCATTTATGTAACTATAGTGGTTTTTGATTTATCTATTGTTAATACATTCTGTTCTTTAAGAATAATATATCCTGCTTCTGGAAAAAAAATTATTTAAAACTAGAAATCGTCTCAAGGCTGTCTCGTCATCTCCAAATGCAGTTTGTTCAGTTTGCCTCTGAGATAGAATTTAAATATATTTGCAAGGAAGTACTTTTAACAAAGTATTATCGGCTAAGCAACTTATTTCGTTTAGTTTCCCGTTAGATAAGTGATTTCTTTTTGCATGTAATAAAATGATGAATATAGCATTATTTGCAGAACTTAGTTTTTGCTTTTCCCGTTGCAATTCTTGAAACAAAATAATTTTTATATGTAATATTCTCTCTTTAATTTCTTTCAAGAGAACGTAAGTCATATGTTTCTCTGGTATTTTACTGTCAACAGAAATTTAAAACAAAATATAGTTTATCGATCAAGATGAGAAATTTCTAAATTGTGCCGCCGTGATTGTTTTCTCTTTCTTTGTCATCCTTATCTAATTTATCTCTAATTACTGTCTAGCGAAGATTAAATCTCTCAAGTTCCAATGGTCTTCCTTTAAGAGAAGATTCTGAAGAATGATAGAGTTGTTCTTCACTCTAGAGCAAGATTTTTACAGTAAGCTTCCTTTCTCCAAGTGGGTCGCGTTCATGAATTTTTGGATCACGGAAACATTTGACAACGCGTCCTTCAGTTAAAGGGTTAAACATTAGTTGCCAGGTTAAATTAGTTTAGTTAAATTAATGTTTACTTTTTGGAGTTACGCAAGAGTTTGTTTTAAGAAGGATTTCGCAATTTCAAATCTCAAATGTAGAGGGCGATACCTCGTATCGGTACTCCCTTCAAATTTTTCCCACCATACTAGCTGAAATAAATTAACCCTTTCACTAGGAAAAATAATTCGATGTATAATTCACTTAATTACAATGATTTGTTTATTGTTCTAAAAAATAATTATACGATTGCCTAAATTGAATTTTTTCCAAAAATTTAATCTAGACCTTCTTACCACTTTGTAGGTACTTTTAACTATAAAAAATTTAAAAAATCAATAAAACTTCAAAATGATACCCCGTATTGAATGAGACCGAGAAGAGCCATCTGATTGCAAAGGGTTAATCTTAATGATTTAACCCTAGTTAACTAAAATCATTGTTTCTCTTTTACTAATCATTCTAAACATAGACTATATGTTAAAAACAAATTTATTTCTTTTATTTCAAACAAATATAACAATAAAGAAGAAATAATATTTCAATTAAAATAATATAAATATGCAAAAAATTAACATTTGCAATCTTTGCAGAAGTTAAAACTTTGCACTCGAATTTCTCTTTCATTCAACACGATGAATCATGTTGACGTTTTATTTATTTTGATTGTTGAAAATGCCTTCAGAATGTTAAAAAAATGCAGATCAATTTTTCTGGGAAATTCAACTTAAAACAGTATTAAACAGTATGTGTATTTATTTTTCGGAACAATAAACAAGTCCTTGCATTCAGTGAATAATTATGCATCGAATTACTTTTCTGGGAGCAGAAGGTTAAAAGGTTTTTTTCCATGATAGCCTTCCTTGCTCCAGCAGTTGTATACACACTGTCAATGTGCGTTTATTAAATGGGCAAACATAACAAATTCTGAGCTTGTTGGATCTTTTCTCGAATTCAAAATGTATTTAAAAAAATATTTATTATGGTAGTAAAATGCTTGGGAAATGCAAAAATGCTAGATTGGCAGATTGTGGTAGTAAATTTCTGCGTGTTATCACAAAAAATTCAGCTATTAGATAACGATTATAGCATATCTCCGTAATGATCAACTGCATTTATCATTTTCGGATAGCTAATTTTTTTAATTAGTAATTTATTATTATTGAGGTGATGTGAGCGCAACGTCAGCATCTCGTATTCGCAAAACTGGCTGAGGCCGGTAGTGAATTAAGTTTTTGGGACAAAATGGGTTAAAATCAGTCCCATCTTTTGCTTAGCCTTTTATGCGTGGAATATATTTTAACTTTCCTCGAAAAACTGAAGTTATTCATTCTCATATAGTTTGATTTTCTTATTTAAAATTTTTCACACAGTGAACAATGCTTTGCCCTGATGGTAAATGCGTAAATAAATGAGAATTTATACAAATCAAAACGCATCGTTAAGTTGTGTGCGTGCTGCTGTGATTAAGATTAGCGTATTATGTGATGCAATGAATTTTCGCCATTCATAATTGTATGTGTTTGATGATGAATGAATAAATTGTTTTATAATAAAAGAAAAACATGTCTTTTGATGTCTTTTACTTATTTTGAAGCTCTGCGAAGTGGTGGGATTACGTATGTCTCACCCTTTAAAAAAATGATACTTTTAAAATATTTTTTAACTTTGAGTACTGTTTTATGTTAAATAATCGAAATTAATGGGGTTTTTTATTCATTTTTAATATAAAAAATATGTGCAACTAGGATTTTTATTTTCTTTAAAATCGCATGCCTCTGAGATTTAAGATGAATATTTAGTTATTTAGAATTAACCTGTTCTGTGGCTACTTACATTGCGAATCCTTTTTGGAATCTTTAACATATCTGGACTAAAACTCGCATGTTTCTTATACTGAGGTCTAAACCCTGCCAGACAGTTGCTGCAGTCCGCAGAAAGTAATTCAGAAACCATTTTAAACATTTTATGAAATATTTACAAACAACAAAATTGAAACTGTGTTTTTTATATTTAATGTTTCGTTTATCGGTGTTCTTCTTCGTGTTTGTGGTCTACTTTCTGAATATCTGAAGAGAGGATGCTAATAGCTGCAGTTGAATATTATTACCATTACATCACTTCCGATTAGCCATACGAGTTTTTTTCCCATTTTTTGGTGTCCTTGATAATAAGTGTGAGATTTTGGAATAGGACATTTAAACTGTTAAAATCTCCGTTATAGGCTATTGCTCTTTTAATCCAACAATAAATAATGCATTAGTAAGCATGTGAATGCTATTTTCTTGTCACTGTCTGACGAATCTATGTGAATACTTTTAACATATAATAGGTTTATCATTCTTCATAAACTGTCATATACATTGACCTGGAGCAATCTGTCTTATCGGTCCATTGTTATATTAATTTTCTGCTTTTCTGCCATTGTTATCTCCATCTCTAATTATTGTCTGTCATAGATTATATCATTTAACATTCCAACAATCATAAAATGGCGAGATTATTATTCTTATATCTTTTAAACGACTTTAATTTTTCCTCTTGAAAATGCATTTTTAATGTGTCGTCTCCCCTCAAGCCAGAAATGTGAATATGAGTTCCTCAAAATGACTTATCTGTCATGTCTATGGCATAAGAAGGGCCATGCGTTACATTTAATCACCTTATTGTTTCTAATCTGTTACAAATTAAAGTAATAAATTTTTTAATTTAAACTGCATAAAAATTATTTATGCATTCATGAAACATGAACGATTACTACCTTTCTAGAAAAGGACGTTTAAACATTGTAATGTACTTAATATATATAATGGGTACGAGGTTTTCCTTTTTTTTGTAATCTATCACAATAAAAATCAATTTTAAGATATTTATTCATTTTAGTTATTTAAAGCCTGTTTTGATACTCGAGGCTTATTTTGGGACGAATCTGCTAATTTCAAATCTTAGGTCAGATGAGGAGATAAGACCTAAGGACACACAATAAGGTTAAATCATTTACGTTAAATTTAATGCATTACAGCCCCACATACATGGTGAGCTTTTGACAGGAATTTTCGAATATTAAGCCTTTTGATATGCATCTTTTGTACAACATAATCACCTCTAGTAAAGTATTTATGATGCTAGGAACATTTTCTTGTAGTCTATCGTAGATTGCCACCAGTTTGAGAATGCTATTAATATTAAGCAGCAAAATTTTGAGTTTCAATCCTTACCAATATATGCTTGCGCATTTTTAGTGGCATTTTATAAGTGGTGACAGTTTATCGCCCATAATAGTAGTTCAAAATTTGATATTTATGAAAATTGAATATCTAATGTCATTAGATCTCTTTACATTCTTAGTAAAGTGAATCAGAATAAAGAGTGCGACATATTTATTTTTGTATTTTATTTTCTCAAGGACTATTTTAAAACATATATTTAATTTCAAACCCTTGTTTGAAATGGTCAAATTTACGTAGAAATTTCTAAATAAAATTGTAACACTATTTCATTTGATTTTGCTATTAATAATTCTCACTAGAGGAGTTTTTCAGAAATTTTCACTTTGCATTTTATTTTCTCCAATTTTTGTAATCAAAAATGGTATAAAAATAAAATTCCTCAATTTCCTTTTTAACTATCTAGTCCATAATTTCAGTAATTGCTTTCGTAATTTGCGATCATAACGAAATTATTGAAAAGAAAATCGGAGAGCGATGTATTTTTTCGCTTTAAAAAAATGTTGTTCGAGTAGAGAATTTAAAAGAACCCTGTTCATTTGAAAATTCCTGATTTGGTAAGCTACGAATGCATTTGACTAAGATAAATTAGATGAATTGCAGCTCTTTTGTATCAGAATTCAGCTTGAAGGAGAAATATTAGAGTATTTTTTCGTCTTTTTAATAAACTCTAATCATTTTTCCTCACGCAACGGTGTTTTTTTCCTTCTGTACTGATAAGAAAAAGTAATCATGCGTTCTCGAAACACGTGAGACACTATCATTACTCTCGAATGACACTTTTTTTCTGTCATTACATTCGACAAAATAAATCGCGGCGTCGATATTTCTGTGATTAATGTGCAGATATAAGTATATTCAGTAGCTCTGACTCATCGGTGGTTTTGGGGCTAGAAATGATTCATCTTTGCCTCGTCTAAAATAATAGGTATTTTCACTTTATTATGCTTAGATAATGACTCATTTTAACTCGTATTTTCATCATCATTTCACTGAGATCTAACATATTTTTATTCCTAATTTGATTATTAAAATTTCTTTTGTTAATGTTTAAGACAAACATTTTCTAATAATTTCTTCTCTTAGATGTTTTTTTAATATTAAGATTATTTTGCAACTAACAGGTTTATCCTTTTGTTGCACAAATTTTTAATAAATAATTGTTGCCAATTCGATGATAATTTCTGTATGGAACGTCTGTTGCTGTTTCAAACCACTAGAATTGCTAAATAAAAAACAAGTGGAATTCTTGAGCCTTATCAAATCTTTTAAGGGGGCGATGAACTCTATTAGATACTTTTGCAAATAACTTCCGTAGGATCATGAAATTTTTTATGCATATGTATTAAAATGTAATTCGTTAAATTTCTTTAAAAACATTTTAAAATGAAGTATATTATTTTGAATAAATTTAAAAGGTATATAATTTTAAAAATTTCAAAATATTCCAGGCAATTTAATTGTTAATTTTTTTCTATAAAATTGAAAATTAAGTTGCCTGTTATTACTCAATGTAAATTTATTTGAGACAAAACTGTGTATAATTTTGTAATTCCAATAATTTTTTAAAAATGTTTTAGATATTTTTTTAGAAATATTTTTATGCACACTTACTGAATTTTCATAGGAATTTTAAAATTATCTGGATTAAAATGGACTTTTAAATATCTAAAAGAACTTGAAACATAAAATGCATGCTTTATTTTCTTTTAATGTTTTATCGAAATTTTTATTAATAAATTTCCTTTAATTTCTTCAAAAATTAAGATACTTGGAACACTTTAAAGGATATCTAATTACAATATCATTTTGAGAAAAGTTATTGAGATGTACTTTTTCTTCTCTGAACCCTTCAGATATTTATTTTACTGAACGATACATTTTATAACACTGTTTTCGTTGAATATAAACATATATTTTGGTGATGAAACGATGAAAATAAAATTGCACGTTTTCGTCCATTTTTACTTATTTTTAGGTCCACTGCTTCCTTAAATCAATTCTTACGTTTACTAAATTTTAAAAAATCTATAATAGTACGCATATCTAGACATTATTTTACATTAAAAAGTAAAAATCTGACATTAGCCATGATATCAGATCTAAAAAGCTATTGAAAAAGCTATAATTTTTGTGGGTTGACATTGGCTTATAATAATGACTATCATTAATAATTTGGAAATTTATTTTAAATTAAGTGTACATGAACAAACATATTTTAAAGGAATATGACAGTCACATTAGCGATGCGTGTTTCTCTTGCATATTAGGAATTTATATTTATGCATATTATAAATTATTTTTAAAAAATTAGTATAATTGTTCATACACAATTTGTAATTATTAAATCCAATGATTGATTCTTCGGTCTCAGAAATATCGTCTATTATTTATATTTACTGTCGAAAACTATCTTTCAACCGCTACTTCTAATCCGATTTTGAAAATATGTTAACAAGCAGTTTTCACTAATGGATTATTTTGTTAAATTGGTTTCCAAGAATTTTTTCCCATTTAGACAAATGTAAGTAATAGCACATAATTCATTTGTTTCGCAATCACTTTAGCTTTCAAGTCTTTTGAAATACTTTTTGTAAATAAATGAACCGCCAAATTTTTATCCTTAATATTATATAGGAGAGATATTATATAGATGAAAGGATTAAAATAATTAAGCCTTTAAAAGCCCAGTGACGAGAATTTGAATAAACATCAGAATGTTTAAAATTTTCAGTCTAATCTTGTTTTCATATAGAATGAAGCATTAATTAAGCTAAATTACATTTATAATTTAATAAAAACATTTTGTTAAATGAACCTTTGTTAACAAATTAAAAGAGAAAAAAACTTACTTCATTTTATCATTTATTAGGAAAATTATAGAATCTTGAATTTTTAGAAATTCCTTATCTGTAAACGCCACTATAAAGGAAATAAATATTTAATCATATTTATTCGTGATTCAATCCTGAAAATAAATACTGGATTTCATCGAGAACACACTAGTGTAGGGCATTCCAATCATTAGAATAAAAGGAAGTGAATAAACGATTCATTACAAGTTCCATCTTTACAAACATGAATTTGAAAAAAAGTGTGCAATAACATAATTTTAGTTGTGTTTGCTTTATTTTTGATTTTTAATTTGTTGAAAAAAAAATTCACTCGTGGCTGACATTTTTTTGTCAAAATTTTTGTTCTTGTGTTTGTTAAATAATACTATTTCAATTATATATTTTTTTCTTAATGAATTTTATAATTCGATACATTTACGATTGTAATACCGAAATCCCTTAAGTTTGTGCAAAATATAGTATTATTCTTCTAAATTGCTACAATAACGTGACTTTCTGTTTTAATTACACCATTGTTTAAGATAGCGTACTATTTGTACAATATTTTTAAGTTTTAATTCTTGCACTCCAATGTCTTTTGTAACCAAATTTTTGTCTTTTGCATTTCTCTGTTTTTAACTTTTTAGTAAATATCTGCAAATTCTCTTGTTTATAAAGCGGTGATATGGTATTTGTGCATGCGGTAATGCATTTGAGAGAAAATGTTCCCTTACTTTTGAAGCATTATTACTAAATATTTGATTTTCTCCA
Organism: Argiope trifasciata; assembly: GCA_026543055.1. Classification (NCBI taxonomy): domain Eukaryota; kingdom Metazoa; phylum Arthropoda; class Arachnida; order Araneae; family Araneidae; genus Argiope; species Argiope trifasciata. The sequence goes on from JAPMOQ010012449.1 coordinate 1,343,463, forward strand.
AAAATAACAGTCTACAGTTAATTTGAGAATCATGCTTTTTTCCCCATGATAAATATAAACATTATGGGCAATTCTTGTTAACTGATAAATTCATCTGTTAACCAATAAGGTTATCGCTCTAATTTCTTGAAAGTTGTAAAATTTCATCTTATTTGGCCTCGTACTCACACAAAAGTTCTATCTTGAAGCGCAGCAATGCATTTGTCAAAAGTCTTAAAGCATGTCAAATGACCTATAGTTGCACACATTTATGACCTCTTAACTTCTGAAAAGAAAAAAAAAATATGACCGCAGGCTATTAGTGACTGCAGCTTCTTTTGTGTTTTTAGCTTTATCACAATAAGATACTAAAGTTTTTATATATGCACGAAATTAATAAAAGGGCATATCTTTTTTTATTTTTAAAACTAGGTATAGGGATGAAAGTTACAAATTTCAATTCATGTTGAATAACTTTTCTTGAATGTTATTTTCAAGTTATATAGTCTTTTCCTCAGTGAAATCTGAAAAAATATTTGTATTAGTATTTTAAAAGTTTAGTGGAACTATAATTTATTTTACATTTGTATTTACCAGTGTGATCTGGAGAAAAAAAAATTTTATTGTTAAGTAGTTACTTCAATTTTTAATTTGAATGATTTAGTATCGTGTATTTTTTTTCATTGTCTGCTGATAATAAACATATTTTTTTAAAATCTCATAGGAGCGTTAGTGTCTCTAATACCTATAAGTACACTTTAAATACAAAGTAATTTTTATTTCCATAACATCTATATGCTGTTTTGCCTTTTTTTTCTTCTAAATTATCCGTTTCAAAAAGGACCTGCTAACAAATTAAGCTTTTGTAATTTCTTTTCATTTTCATAGGCTTCTAAAATATAAAAAAATTATATTTAAATATTCATAAGTCATATAGTAATTTAATTTCAAGTTAGTTTAATTTTTGGTTCATATAATAATCTTACCTAATATTTAATATATTAATAAAAAAGTGAAACATGATTATTTTTCAAACATGGCACATTTTGATTTTAACATGTTATCCACTTTGGGGAACATACAAGCATAAGTAAAAAGACCAGCGATAAATTTACATTTTGATAAAAAGTAAATAGACTTTTCATCAAAATGGAAATAAAACTTTCTTGTACTATCCTCATTTCCGTAAAAGCATACGTAACAAAATTAGTAGAAATCCGAAGATTTCTTGAAAATGAACGTATTTGACTTCCAGTTAACGTCTTTGCAAGTAACTAAGCTATACTGAGCTGTTACTGCATTCTTGTCTTATTATATGACACAACTTTACTTCAGTCCCCTGTCCTCCATTTCTCCATTCATCAGACAGTCACATTTGACAAGGGACCTTTTATCTGAAGATCCATGACATGTGTCAAAAGGTATAGAAACTTCCAGTAAGAAATAAATTCCATGCCTACAAACCTATGACAGTTATGTGGATTGTCCAGTTCTGCGTCTTAAACAAAGTGCTATAATTGCCAGCATTTATTCCTTTGAACTATCTGTGGTGCGTGTCCATTTTGTTTCTTTTCCTTTGCTTCGTATCATGTGTTGGCGACTGTGGTTCAAAACTGTTCAATCAGTCATTTTTAAGATGGAGGTTATCGCTATGAAAAATTTCTCGTTAGGAAATAAAAGCCTTTAATTTATAAAAAAATACATTCGGCTCTATAAACCGTAGTAACTCATTGATTATAACTTGTAGTTTTGTTTTGCTGAAATTGAAGTAAAGAAACTCTAGCGCGTTTGTGCGAATATTATTTGAATATCAACTTTTTTTTTCTCATATTTTCTGAGAAATGTAAGTAAAACCATTGTATTGTGTAAAACATAAATTTTAATATCTTAAGTACTGATTAAATAGCTGCGCAAACGTCATCCTTAGACTAGTGCTGGCACACAAAGTATTAAGCTTTCTCATTTCTTGGGATAATTATCTTTTTAAAAATATTTTCATTATTTACCCTATTTCCTGTGCAGAAAGTCATCTTACGAGCTTGATTTCTTTTTTCCTCTTCCGTTCAAATTTAGTGCTTTATATCGTAAAACTCGATCAACAACGCGATACAGGAATATCAATTTATAGGCAGTATTTAGTGATTGTAACTGTCTCAAACTACAAGTTTTGTGGATATTTTTTTCTTACTGCTGTTATTGTACAGAAACCTTATAAGAAACTGTATTTACTCTATATTAGAAATCTGAAGTAAAAGTAACCAAATGAATTTCACCATTCTTCAAGTAACAAAGCAAAAGTTGGGTCTCTTAGAAGTCATACAGATCAAATCAAATATCAACAACAACAACAAAAAAAAAAAACATCTTTGCAAAAGCACTTTCTGTAACCTTCTATTAAGTTCAAACAATCTAATACATATTTTCTGAGCTTTATTGTTGTGACATTCAAAAGGAAGCCTTAGTAAAGATCGAATTTCAGAGAAAATATCTAGATCTATTTTCTCTGAATCAGATATAGTTGCTTTCAAAATTGCCTCTAGTACAAAAAATAGGTTTCAAGAAAACACGAACTTGCTCTACTACTTGAAAGAATTCGGAAAAGAAAATATAAATTAATATAATATAAACAATTATTAGTTGCTTTTAGTAAGTAACTATCACAATGTTAAAAAAAAGTTAACTTCTGCACGTTTTTAGAGAAAACACTTCGTATAAATTGAATACTCTGGCAAAATTATTCTTTCTTCTAGGGTAACATTTCTTTCGCATTAATAAAATTTAATGACATTATGGTAATTTTTAGCTATGGCAATAGAAAACAAAACAGGAATATTTTACTTCTGTAAATTGGGAAGAAATGAATATTGCATTCTCTCAAAGCCGAGATCAAAGTCGTTTGCTCTTTCTCTACGCCAGTCAAGTGCAGATGTTCACACATAAAATTTGTGAACCGTTGAATCCCTAAATATCTTATGTAAGTTTTAACTTCTGTCATATTTTAACTTCATTGTTTGTTTTTATGTTGCTTGAAAATGGATAGTGACGATTTTTTACTTTTACTGTAAAGTTGTAAATATAAGTGGATGGGCAAACCGTTTGGGCTTTTCTATTCCAAAAGTTGACATTTAAGTAATGGGGACATTTCGACTGATGCATGCAAAATTCATGATTTTTTTAATACACGGTTTTTCTATTGTCTACACTCACTGATGGATGAAACTGTTTTTTGTTTTCATGTTGGAATCAGACAATACCCGAATTTCTTCTAACCGTCACGACGAAATGAGCTGCATTAGAAAGAACTGGATTGAAACTCCTGTGTTTTCTAGTTTAACAAAGATCTTAGTAATGATTTCGCATTTTCTTAAATGATTCAGTCTCCACTTTATTTTTTTAACTTTATATTGTCCTAGTTGTTCTTGCAAATATGAATGATCTTTTGAATAATTTAATATCAATGAATAGAGCACAATACTTTTGTAATCAATTTTGTTTATCAAAGCAGCTAAACAATTTCTTTGAGATACTTTAAAGGTCAAAAAATTTAGAACAATTAGTTTTATGGAAATTATTTTCGATTCTAAAGAAAAATATCGAAATCTTTTTCTGTAGTAAATTCAAGACTGGACAATTTTATTCCATTTACTATTTACTCTTATTCAAACCAAATTTCATGGAAATGAATCACTTGGTATGTGGGTTTGATGCATGTTGAATCTATCAACATGAGTGGAATATCTTTGCTTTAATGGGCGTGAAAATTGAAAGTTGAACACCTCCATATGCTGTATTCGTCAATCTAAAAAAATCAATCAATCAGTTTATCTTCGATTCGAAATGTGCCACTTAAAGGTTTGAATTAAGATTAATCTTAAGCACCAAGAGAAATTCTGAACTCCTATTCAAAAAAGAATTTTCGAACTGTTATGACCATTTTATTAATACAAAAATATTATTTTACTGATAATAATATAAATAATGGGAGTAAATTTAAAGTGAAACGTAATGACGACGCTAAGAAACACTAATAGCTTTCTTATTAGTGTTTCTTTTAATATAGATTTTTAAACAAAAATATCAAAAATCATGAATGAATAATATGATAGTTACTAAATTTTTGTTTCAAAAACTAAAAACTCCTGATAGATAATATTGGAACTTCCATGTAGAGGCGCTTCAAAGTCCTCCAATGCTGATAAGATTTGAGTAAACTGATATAACAATCCCGTATTATTTAGACTCCGAGCAACCTGTCGAGTATTCAATAAGTATATACTTAATCTATTTCAGCTGCGTAGATATTCCATGATAACATTCTTTGAGAAAGAACTTTATTGGGAAAAAAAACTTTTTGTTGCATCTTAGTTACTATCATTAGTTCCACGTGGTTTCACTGTGATTTGTTCGACCTTTGTACTCGAAAAAAAGGTAGAAGCAGCGTTTTTATACTTACTTTTTATTAAAGTCATGCTAAAAAGAAAGTTTTTGTTATTCTTTTTGTAGTTAGGCTTTGGCTCACCATATTCTGCTGAATATTTATTTCACTCTTTATTATTTCCAAAATAAAAAGGATAAATCCAATTATTCTTAAAGCTAAGTTTCAAATTTCGATCTATCAACAATCTTATGAAGTTATTCATTACTTTTATTGATTCATTAATCTATACCTGTGAGATTTTGTCTGATTTAACCTGTGATAACTGTAGAGTATGTTTAGCATTAGTACAAAATTTAGACAACGGTACGAGATAACCAAATGCCTTATATTTAATACAGGATTTTTGCATGTTTTTGAAAACGAGGAGGCTTCAAATTCTCTGTTATTAAGAGTTTTTAAATATCTTATGTATATTATTGAGAGTAGAATTCTAAATTTTAAGCGACTACTTTCTCAAAAGCTATTTCGTAGGAAATTATTTTCATGAATTTTTGAATTTCATTTTAAACTCCTATAAAATCCTTATTGTAGTACATGTTTTGTTTAACAATCGGTAATATTTCTTTTTATACATAATGAATTAATGTCTTGATATTTTTTTTAACTTCCTGATTATCCTAAATTTCAAAAAAAATCTAAATATAGCCTATTCAAGCCAAAGTTTTTGAGATATTTCTGATACTTAAAAATTAAAATTAAAATGTATTTGAGATTTCATTTTAATATATCAAATAAGATTCTAAATACTTTTGTTTTGATCGATGGTGTTGAAAATTATATCCTTAAACAGTGCTTATTGCATACCTTAATGTTTCCGTTTCTATTTTAGATGTTTCTATGTGACTGATCCTCTCCAAGCCCATAAATGGTGGAAGAAATGAGCCAAGCTAAGCTTGTTGCCGTCATAGGCGCTGGTGCAAGTGGATTAACTACAATAAAGAGCCTGAAGGAAGAAGGTTTTTATGTAGTGTGCTATGAGAAAACTGATGATTTAGGAGGACTATGGAAATACCGGGAAGAAGAAATGGAAGGAGTGGCTTCAATTATGAAGAGCACAGTAGCAAACGTCAGCAAGGAGCTTATGGCGTTCAGCGACTTTCCGCCACCAAGGTCTTTCCCCAATTTTATGTCACATAAATACATTCTGAAATATCTCGAGAAATATGCGGAAGCTTACGACCTTCTACGTCACATAAAATACAGACACGAAGTCACAAGAATCTTGCCTACAGCTGATAACTATAGGACAGGACGCTGGGAAGTAACTATCAAGGACAATGCTAAAAACAGAATTTTAGTTGAGGTTTTTGACGGCGTTGCTGTCTGTATCGGACGTTATGGTTTCCCAAGGATACCTAGCTTCACTTCCTTGGATACATTCAAGGGTAAAGTCGTTCATACTCACAGCATAAAGAGTGCAGAACCTTTCAAAGATCAAACAGTTCTTGTTGTAGGAGCTGGAAATTCTGGTGCTGATGCAGCAGTTTATTTATCGTCAGTTGCAGAACAAGTGAGTTAATGCTACGTACTAATTTTCCTGCGATTTAAAACTTTTCGTGCATTGGGTAATCAACATAATAACGAATATTTTTTCGATGTCTAAATTTATATGGTTATACTTAACAATCTTCAAATTTCAGCTTAATTTATTTTTTCAATATAATTGACTTTGCATCCAAAAGCATTTTTCTTCTCATATTTATATTTTCTGAAATGTAAAATAAACATTTTAATTATTTTACAATGTTGAAGTCCTTTGTCAAACTTCGATTCGATAAATACAAGAAAAAAAAATTGAAATAATAGACGCTCTTTGCAAACCCAATATATAGTAGCACTTAAGTGTTTACGCTTGCACGTTTTTCCTTCTAAACATAATTGGTGCTGTATGCCCTTTTTTGCTTTTGAATCATTAAACCAAAAAGAACTAACCAATCATATAATTAAAATACAGGGACTTATTTCACCATGCATCTATTTTAAAACAATATATTATTCAGTTTTATTTAAAAAAAATCTTTCTGACTTGCGTATGCACTTATGTTATTTTTATTACTTTTTTTATTTATTATTATATTTGTGTTATAAGTAAAAATGCTGAAAACTACTTGTTACATTCCAGGTTATTTGTTAAAAAGAGCCTTAACATAATCTAACCGTCAAAGTTTCTAAAAAAGCAATTAATTCGTCTAAATGATGCTGTCATTTCTCAGTATCCAAAAACTCATAAAAGATATTGTTGTTTATAAAATATCTTATACTTCAATTGAACTAAAGTAGTACTTATTGGAAATATATGAAAGCAAAAGGATTTTGAAAGTGAGCAAAAGGAAATTATTTTATAAGTATCCGTATGTAATTTTTATGGTTTTAAGGAGTGTGAAATTGTTCATCGGGATTCAGGAAATAATCTTTGATCATCAAATACGCGAAAATCAATCGTCTAAAATAGTTCGAAAACTTTCAAAATTTCTTCACTGACCATTGACATTTATAAAAATTATTTTAATTTGTCTTCTGTTTGATACGTTCGTCAAACCTGGACATGATGATTAACGTTTACTTTTTTTAAATGAATTTTAAGCAATTGCGTGCGTTTTCATGTAGCGCTGTGAAAGACAGAGTAAATATGATGCTCAAAGAAAAGTCATTTTTTCACCCTACCTTGCCATATTTAACTTTAAAAGTGAAATAAACATGATATTTGGCCTCCATGGCAACTCTCAATATTGTCTTCCAGAAAATCTATATCACCTCTTCCCTAACCGGTCATCAAAATCAGTGAGTGACGACGATTTTATACAATAAATATCATATTTCTGTATCCGAAAGGTTGTTTTTATGTACGCTGCAAAATACTTTTTTAAGACTTTTGCAATACGTCAACATTACCTCTTAATAATTATATAATATTACTTACTTACTTACACAATATACAATTCTTTCACCTACAATGGCAAGTCTGACAGTTGCATTCAATTATGAAATTATTGATGTCGCAAGCTACACTTAAATCATCAGTACATATTAATTTTATAAATTTCTTGGGGGTGCACTTGAATTCATATGGTGTAGTTTAAGTTCTAATATAGATCGAAATATATCTGATAAATATAATGCCATTTAGTTTTAAACATTAATCTGGAGTGTTTGATTATTAATTCCTATTTGGGCTAAAATTAGGGCCGCGGTGGCCTGGTGGTAAGGTCTCGGCTTCGGAATCGGAAGGTTTCAAGTTCGAGACTCGATTCCACCGAAGAGCAATCGTGTGAGGGGGTCTCTTGCACGTTAAATCTGTCAGGCCAAACGTCCTCCCGCTGGTGTGGTGTGGTGTGGAGAGGGGTTGCCACTTCTGGTGTCGTTCTCGTCCTCTGACCGTGGTTCAAAATTACGAGGTCCGTCCCAAAATAGCCCTCGTGTTGCTTTAAACGGGACGTTAATATAACCAAACTAAACTAAACTTGTGCTAAAATTAACCAATTTTTGAAGAACGTCCGAAAGAGCCGCAGTGAAATGTTCCGATGGCGTAAAATGCAAATTAATGCTTCCAGTGTCAAGAATTTGATTTATTTTCCGATACGGTAGATCAAATCCTTTATCATTTCCAATTCAGCATTAAAATGAATTTTCTCCACGGTATTTAATTAACACATTACGCCACAAATAGGGATTCTCATTGGTGATTGAAAATTGGTCAAATATTACCATGCAAGATTGAAGATCTAAAATTTCATAAAGTGACATAAATCAGGATGTGAATATAAAATTTGGTCTTGAATATTTTGATCTTAAATCTCTTTGAAACAGATTTACCCATCATTCACTCACTCTTTGTTGTTGTGTAATTTTTTTAATTTATTTCTAATGCATCCTATCATTTATATTCTGTTTGCTAAATGTTGAAATAAGGGGAGAAATTATATGAATTATTTCATCTAAAAACAGTAGACACTAGGGTATTTAATTGTTCATTTTTGATTTCATAATAATATGAACTGATAAAAACTTTCTAATTATTACTAGAATAGTGTTGCTGATTTATTTATTTGTGCATTTATTATGTTTGTAATTTTCTTTATTTGACTAATTTATATATAAAAAATTTAAAATAAGATAGAATTCCCAGATTTTGTTATTAATGAAACTTTAAATGGTTAAAACTGTTTTTTCTCACCAAGGGTTTTCTTTCAGGTATATTTAAGCTCAAGGCAAGGGACATGGGTTGTGCAGAGGCCTGGACCGAAGGGACTCCCTGCTGATTTGAACTACAATCGGCGTATTGTTAACACAGCATTCCGAAAACTTCCTCGCAGGCTTGTATTTTGGTATATGGAAAAACAAGTGAACAAAAACTTTAATCACAACACTTATCATCTGAAACCAGCGCACAGGTTCATGACGAAGCGTCCAACTATCAATGACCACTTGGGAAGCAAAGTTTTGAGCGGTGACATCATTCTGAAAGGTGCTGTCAAGCATTTCACCGAGAAAGGCGTTGTTTTCCGAGGCGAAAATGACGTCACAAACATTGATGTTGTAATAATGGCCACTGGTTACCAGTTGAAAGTTCCTTTCTTAAATGATATAATATTCCAAGTAATAGGGGATCATGTTCCTTTATTCAAACATGTCTTTCCACCACATTTAAGTGTACCCTCCATGGCCATAATTGGCATGACTCAAGTATTGGGTGGCTTTTTCCCGGTGTGCGAAATGCAAGCTCGATGGTTTGCAAATGTTCTAAACAACAAGATACCTTTTCCTGACAAGGGCGATATCATCAATGACATTACCTTGAACACAGAAAAGGAAACGAAACTTCTCCATTCCAGTGCAAGAAACTGCATGCAAGTTTATGCAATTCCTTACATGGATGAACTTGCAAAGCTCATTGGTGCAAAACCAAACTTCAGAAAAATGTTCTTAAGGGATCCTAAATTATCGTGGGCTTGTGTGATGGGTCCTTGCTTGCCCTACCAATACAGGCTCGAAGGGCCTCATGCTTGGTCTGGGGCCCGCGATACTATTCTGAATTACAAAGAGAGAGTATTGGCTCCACTGAGAACTCGGTATGAAAGTCGCCATCAATTTGTCAATGCGTGATGGCTATAATGTATTTTTTTACTTCAATGTTTTGTTGATGTTGCTACAGCAAAGAGTAGAGCAAAACGTCTGTTCCGGTTTTATTGTATTTTCCTAGTTTCCTATGTGATATTTATATTCCATTTAAATCCAGTTTTGTGTACTGCAAATTTGTTGTCGAATAAAATTAGCTGTAAATAATCTGGTGCATGCAGACACGTTGTTATACGTATGAACACGCTTTACGACATGAGTTTGTAATGTATGTTGCACAAGGAATCACGTACACATCCATGTCTGAAGAGAAATGATTGAAAAATAATCTTTTCCACTTGTGAGAGTATTGATGTCAATCATAATCATTGATATTTGGAAATAACTCAGCTAAAGGAAGGTTCGAGACATGCAAGTAATTGTTCTTGTGAATATTGCTGGTTTTTCCCTATGTTATGACTGTATTAATTTATTTTGTAAAATTAATTTTTTGGCATGAAAAATGGTTTTTAATTTTGAATTTTACATTGAATGTATATCATATTGGACCTTCAAAATATTTATATTGTAAATGTTGCGCTTTAACACATTTTAATATGTATTAAAATGTTTCAATTATTCTGAATTCCATTTCATTTTGTAATTTATAACAATACTGGACGAATAAATTTTCATACCTAATTTCCTGAATTTTATAAAGTATTTTCTTTTTAAGCATGACTCAACATTTTTTGCGATTTAATACCGCAATGATTGCTATCGATGAATTTATCTCGAAACAAATAGTCAAACTTTTAGACATTGTGAAGTAAATTTAAAGACATGAATCCAACTTCTCAAAACTTCATCAAGAATTTCCACAAAATCATAAGTACAATTCGTTACTGGTACATCTGAAAAATTCTTTACTTTACCCACAGATAGTAGCTCAGTCGTATCATAGTCCCAATATATATAAAATATTTGAATAGGGGACGCTTAATTCTTCAAATTATTTCTTTTTAAACTACTGATGCTGATTGTTTCCTCTTAAATTTCTGTTAACTGTTCGTCACATTTTAATAGAATGCACCCGCTTTATTGACCTTCGGCGTAACTATTTTAAATCCAACAATTTCAACTTGGTTTTTTTATTGGGTGAGACTCGTCACCCAAACATTTTCTTATATATTAAAGATGCGGGAATTTTGCATGAAGTTTAGTCTGGTTTTAATAACTTTCACCCTTTTTTAACATTTGAGTAATTTGAACACAAGCAATTACATTTTTTACAATGCAAAACTAATTTTAATTTAATCTTAATGGAGAAATTTTACACTGTTTCCGCGCAGTATATTCTAAATAGGATCTTGCGCCAGAAATTCAAATCCAAATCCTCTTAAATTTCAAACATGTCTCTTGAAGCAATTTTTTATACAAATACAATTATTACTTTTGAATGTCATGAGGAGTGATGCCATTGTTATAATTTATCCAGTCAATGAACGGCGCAAGAAGTCCAACAGGCTCGTTAGTGGATAACGCATAGAATTTTCTAGAAATATCTGTGAATATATACATCTAATTAGAGGTATCATAACTCTTGTAATTTTTAGAACCTTCGATTAAGCACGATTAGCGTCCATAAAAACTATCTGCAAATATTTCTTCCTTACTATGAGACTAGCTGGGCGGGAAAGCAATATTACATATTTGTAATAATGGAATATCCTCTGCATCATTGATCACGATCTGAAATCACCAGGGTCCCATCAAAATATTCTTCGCACAGTTTTTCAATGAGACTTTAATCAATCTAAATCAAACATTGCTTAGTATACAATAATAATTCAATTTTTAGGAATATTTGAAGAAATTTGATCTCGTTTTATTTCAAGTGATTTTAACTCGGCAAAAATTAAGGCAATATCTCTTGTAAAATATTGGGTTGCAATGCAATGCTTTCTTGAAATTCATTTTAATTTGTAAACAGCTGAGTAAAAGCTGAATCTAGTAGAGAGCAGCTTCAGAAATAATCTTTAATACCTTATATACTGAATTCAGCAGGGCAGGAGACATTTTATTAAAAATGTGTTATTGATCACGATTTTTAAAAGGCACACCTGTTTCATTGGGACTTGCACAAATTATCTTAGTAGTTTAGAGAAACCAATTTGCATTATTCTGTGCCTCAATAAGTAAAACTTATCCTCTTATTTCATGGAATAATAACGACTACCTGCTTCTGAATTCATTGGTTATTCAAGCCTTTCCGAATCTCGTTCGCTTAGTTGCTTCCTAGTTGAAATATCTTTGAAAAGATTTGCCTGGAAATTATAAGCCATCGAAGCATATAGAAGCGAGTGAATTAATACGAATTTCATTCAACAGTAAAAAGAGAACCGAATCAGGTACTCCTATCTCTGCTCTGATCAATACACTGGATTCCAAAGAAGTTTTTGTTATTGTTAAAGTATAGAATTCAATCACTTCATCAAATATAATTGATCAGGATTTATAAGTGATTTCATATAATACTAAGTTAATTCATGCATTTATTATACTTATTTCATAAAATAACTGATCTTATTATATGAAATAATTGGTTTTATAATTTTAATATAACATTCTTAAATTTTAAGAAATATTGTAGAAATAGATAGCAGTATGTTACCATAATCTTCCAGTGAATGTACCTGCATGAATCCAACAAGCTCACTATTTAACTAATAACGGCGATTTATTCCGCTAAAAAACACGGAGCCGTGATAGCAAAACATAGTCGAAACGTACACAAAAACAGCACTTGCGAACAGAAGACAGAATGCATGTAAACAGTGCAGATTGTTGCTAATAATTGTGAGAATGCAGTTAGAAAACTCACTTCCAGATCAAGACTCTAAACAGAGAATATCTGTGACATCGCTCTGTTTATTTAGTATCCGTGATAAGATATAAATTTTTCTAGAAAGAGTACGTTTCCTTAATGAATTATCACCGGTATTCTCGTATTTTCTAGAACCTTCATTTGTTTTGTCGTTAAGACTACAATAAATGACTTGACATCCACTATGAACATCTTTAAATATCTTTTGTTATGAAAGTGTCGCCTATCACAAGTGTACAAATTATGAACAATTATTGCCTAGGCGCGGCTAATTAACCTATCGATTAAAATGCTGAGTTGTGTATGTGATTTGTCATTTGAACGTATTTCCTTTCAATAGGTACTTTCAACTCATTGTTGTTGGTCTTCAATCTAGTAGTATAATTAGAGTTGGTCAGACAAGGCATTTGCAGTTGCCAGGGCCCTCACATTTAAGGAATCGATTAGTTGAAATTATAGAAAAAAGTTCTTTTTAAAACTCTTATTCCTAAAGTTAAGGTTTTAAAAGAATTTTGGCCATTGTAGAACAAACCTAACGCATTCCCCTTTTTGGGGGGAGGGGCAGTCGGATACCTATTCAAGCTGGTTTTTTCAAAACAATATGAAAAGTCGCATTATATGACATATATTCGATGGCCAAAAGTTTCCTTTGCAGAAGACGAAGTTCAAAGATTTTGTGCAGATTGGAGGGGGAGAGACAAAGGATGATAAATTGGAATCATTCAACATCACAGGTTTCTCAAAGTTTCTCACAATATGCCTAAAGATAAATCTTATTGCTTTTATATTCATATTGATTGGCTATCCACTTCTAAACTTCAAGACAAACTAAAAAGTATATTTCTAATTTCGTTCAGAGTGAAAAGCAATATCTTCATTTTTTGGCATGTTATAAAGGAGTCAAACTATCTTTGAAAGCTTCACTCTACTATTTTTTTATTTTTTTATTGTTTTTAGAACTGAATGTCTGCGTATAATTTGTATCCTGGAAATACGATAACTTTTGATCTTGAATTTTATAAACCTAAAACTAAATACAATTTCAATGCCAAACGCATAACAAAAATACTACATAAATCTTTTCAAATAAATGCAATTAAAATTTATCTGTCAATACTAACAGTGAATTTAATATAAATGAAAGCGATTTTCAAATGATTAACGAGAACAAATAGTGAAGATATTCAGTTTTTAAAGTCGAAATTTGAAGCATTTTTTCTCCACGTATAAGCGTGATTATTATTGCCAACGAAATTTAATATCAACAACAACTTACAATTAATCTAACAAATACAGGACAATTTAATTTTGCTGTCAAATCATTTTTTTTAAATATAGCTATCACTTTTGTGTTCATAATTATTATGTTTAATACATATACAATAATTTTAGTATTAAATACTGTATGCATTTTAATATTTGATATTTTGGAGCAGGGTCAACTACTTTTTAGCTGAAAGACATTTTATTTTTAAAGAAATGATGACTTGAAGACAAAATTTATTGTAAAAAGAGTACCTCTTAATCAATTTACCTGAAAGGGTTCCAAAATGTTTCTATAAGAGAGCATATTTAAAATCTGAAAGAAGTAGAGTAAATTTTAAAAGTTAGAGTAGATCCTAATTGTTCTTCGGTTGCTGCACTTATTCCGTAAATTGATTTTCAAAAAAAGTAAATGAAGTAATCGCCCAGCTTCAGGGGCCGGGGGCTTAAAAAAGACTCTAATTTACTGTTTGAAAGTATCTAGAAATCAGAAAGAGAAGAAAAAAAAACTGATCGTAGTGACATTATTTAGCCCAGTGAAAAGCTGGAAGAAGAATTTGATATTTACCCTTTTTTGATGAGTACCCTTAACAATTCAAAACTTTTCAGAACTAATTCATAATTTTGATGAAAATAAATCAAATTTATTAAAATAATAAACAAGTGTAATTTTACATATCATAGTCAAACTGATAGCTTTAGAATGTTTAATTCACATTTTAATCAGAGTTTTGAAACTTTTCTGTGAGCTTCTTATTTCATATAATGAATTTAAAATCTGTCCTAAAGAACTAGATAAAAAATTATTAAATATTATATCACATTACCTTAAAATCTATTTAGAACCCTATTACATTATATTAAAAGTTAGTATTATAATAAAAATTACTAAACATTAATTTTGATAAATAAATATTAATGTATAAATAAATGTATTTCTTTATATGCTATAATATTTCTGTTTATTATTATGTTTCTTTATATTATAAAATATGCATTAATTTATTTACCACTTTTGAATTTATGTATTTTATCTGTGTTGAAAAAATATTTATTTCAATATCTAGACCTTCTATGTAATATAATAGATAAGCATATATATATATACTAATGGAATACGTCATTAATACACACTAATAATTTTTAATAATTTTAATTGACTAATAATTTTATTTCAAGTGCAAGATTTAAATATTTGAGAAAACACACTTTTCTTTAATATTTTTTGTATTTATCCAGATTATTTCTTACATGAATCCTATTTAACTTATTAAACCCTTAACTGACTGGTACTTTTAACTGTCTAATTACATGGCATTTTCTATTTTGGGAATATTTGGTCTTTTTAATTCAAATAAAAATCGATGGAATACTATTTGAGATTTTTATGTATTTCAGGTAATTTTTGTGTTGAATTATAGTATTTATGAATGGTTTAATGGTTGTTTAGCTATTTCAAGCATGGTAGTTATTTTCTGAACCACTTATATCAAATTTAAAGTTTGTTAAGTATATAATGGTTCCATTTTTAAACCACTTAATCAAAATACTATATATTTTTATTTTGGTATAAGCGTTCTAAAAGATAATATGTAATAAAGATAATAACGTCATACTTGGAAGAATTAAAAGCATCAAAAGTGGGTTGAATCGACACATGCCATACTTACAACAAAAATATTTAAGTAGCTAAAGCCAGAATCAATCACAAATATTTTTAACATTTAAAATAAATTTTAATAAGACGTTATTCCCAAATGATTTTTTATTTGTTTTAATTATTTTTGTGAAATATTCTTATATTTTTTTAGATTAATGAACTATTCGTATGTAATAACCACAGTGAAGTTATTTGTAATATATGAATCATATTCAAAACATTTTGCATATTAATATTATTTAGGTTTAAATATATTTTCAATTATTTCACTTCTGGGGATGAATTTTCAGAAAAGTAATAAATGTTTTTAAAAATTAAAAAGGCTTCTATTAGTGTTTTAAAAGGGTAAAATATCTGGGAGTCAGGATAAAATTCATTAAAGCGTATTAAAGTATTAAGTGCAAATAAAAAAGGCTATGAGTGATTTGTGATCCTACTTACAATGCATTTTTATTTTTATATTATGAACCTTTGAGAATTTTTGTTTTTTGTGATATTAATGTAATTTTATAGACTTGTCCTTTTTCTGACATTTTTACGACTTTGGTTTTTGTCTCCAGATTTTTTATTTAAAAAATCATTTTTAATACGCTGATACGCTTCTAAAGCATTTAAAACACTGATTCAAAAGCTTTTGAAAATGGAATTCATAATTTTCTATTCCTTATTTCTTATGATATTGATTGTGGCTTTAGAAAGTCATGAAAAACCAATGTTTTGCTCGATAGTCAAATGCAATCCTGTTAGCATTGCCATCAATGTACGGAAACCATTATACTATATCCATATTCTTGATTTAATTTTATATCCATAATTCAAACAGTTATCTAAAATTCCATTATGAAGAAAATAACATTTTATTAGCATTCTAGGTTTCTAAGTATATAATCTTTTTAAAAAAATAATTCATTAGAACAGCAAATTTTTTATTTTGCATAAATAGTAAAGGATTTTTTAATTCATATCTTTTTATAATACTTTTAATTTTTTTAATTTAATCAGTTTAATTCAACAAAAACACGGATGTTAAAACAAAATTGTAAAAGTATTAAATTTCTGTGGGAATATTGTAGTAAACTCGAATTTTAACTACATCTATATTATATTTTAATTCTCAGAGAATATAAAGGAATTTCTTTCTTTTATGTACATCGTGTCGCGGTTTTTTTCAATAATATTGCTTGCTTTTCGATAAAATATAACACTGTTTCCTACCTTTTACTGCACTGTTTAAAGGTATTTAAAACCGTTTTTTTTTTCTTTACTTAGTTTTTAATACATTTCATAATTCACACTTCTAAATTTTTTTAAATCGAAATTTAGTATTTCTGAAATGAATTTCTAGTTGATGCTACCACTATGAAATCAAATTTTTAAGTAAATTAATGTATTAACTGCTAATTGAGAGCTCTGAAGTTATCAAAATACTGTATTTTCATCGAGAATTAATTACTGCATAAAACTACAGAATACATCTATATGTAGAAGTGAATGAAAAACAATTTAAAATGTCTATTTTTATGAACATGAAACATGCAAAGAAATTTGTTTAAAAAGGCGTGAATCTATTTATATTTAAAAAGGAAAAGAAGGGAGGATGTAATTTCGGTATTTGACAAGGGTTCTATTTTTTGTAAGCTCGACACTGCTTATAAGTAATAAAGGAATATCGAAACCGTAATTTTGCTATCCAGTTTACCAATTTTTCAACTAATAAATTTAATAGAAAAGAAGTCATTTAGAGGAATTTTATTTCCTGATTTCATTTGCTTAATTACTGAACTCATGTTATCCTGATACCTTGAATTAAATCTACTTCTACTCCAGAGATGACTGTTACCTGGATATTGCTGGAATTCAGGATTTTTTGCTGTCAATTCGGAAATTAAGGGGTATGTGAAAATTTCTCGAATATCGTTTATATTGGAGATTTTTTTGATAAAACATAGAACCTTAAAAATAATAGCCAAGAACTAAGAAAACCATAAAATATTATATACTAATCACCACTTTTTGGTTTGCCAGGAGTACTGGTTATATTTGATATATTAGGTATATTTGCATATCCATAATTTCGGCAAACTGTCTGGTATTAGTTTCATGTTATTTTAATTATATTAGTTAGATTTATTATGTACGCAAATATTTCTAATGGAGATAGTATTTTTCATAACATCATAGCTCTATTAAAAATATAAGAATCCGGTTCCTCTGCTTTCTAAAATTCGAAATATCATGACCACTTTTTTTATTTATCTTATAAACCACATAAATATTATGTTTTATAGTTCTCAATAATGAAAAAATAACGAGTTTTAATAAATAAAGAAACAATGTGCACAGAATGTCAGGCAACAGCGCGATGTATTGTTGGAAATTAGGTAAAATTAAATTATTTCTTTTAATTTGAAATTTAGTAACACTATGCACTACTATTAAATTAATATCAATAAAAAGATTTTGTAATCCGCTTGCTTGATTATCCAGTTTTCTCGGGTTCGTATGTATTGTAGTTTATTATTATCCTGAGAAAACTCGGGTGAAAGAGAATTTGTCAGTACAATTTGTTGTATCACACTTTTACTCGACCAGGAGGAAATGAAAGAAAATATTTAGCTTTGAACGGCAGTTTTCCAAGTTTTGTTGGTTTCGCAGTTCTTTTGGCGGGACTAATCACTTGTTTTCCCTATCGTATATTATGCGTCTGCTTATGGATTAGTAATATATAAAAAATGATAGTTGCGTTGAATAAAAAGTAAAATAATGACGATGATGCAAGACAGCGAAAGCGATGATTTTTCAGAGAGTGATCATGAAGATAATGATTCCTGCTACTAAAATAAAAATCAAATCCCACTATACAGTGTACTCTGTACTCCCGTAAAAGAAATTCCAGAAGTAAACCAGTAAGAAAAGAGACAAGATACCAGTGTACAGAATGTCAAGTATCACTTTTGTGCTGTCCGTTGTTTTCAAAAACTATCATCCCAAGACTAATATTGAACTTTTTTTTCTTTCGCCCTGAGATAAGTCGGGATAGTAAACTAATATTAAAACTAAATGCTTTTACACTCATAAAAAATTAAAAATTCAACTTAAAACCTACATATTTGGTTTTGTTTCGTTTTCTTGTCCTTGGTAATAAAATTTAAAAAATGTGATGATTTTTTACAATTTTTTTTCAAAAAAATTTGTAAGGCAAGCGGTTGAATTTTGAAGCGATATAAAATTTATTTTTGTTCAACAATATTTTTGGAAGTTACTGCAAAAAAACGGTAAAATTCTGCTTAATTTTTAATTAATTAAAAGTTGCAAAGCTTCGAAGTACAAATTCCCGTCTTTTAAGATAGATATTCGCCAAAGTAGGAAGTTGTTCGTCAAATGGTCTGATCTGTAGAACAATAGTACACGCACGCATTTATTTTTCTAAATAGTAGAGAATCTCATCAAAAATTACACATGAAATTTTTTTCTCTCCGATAAATCTCTCTCAAAGTCCTATTAGTTTAGATTTTAGGGCTATTTTATTGACTAATTGGAAAATTCGTGGCTTAAGGCTACCACTATGAGGTGGCGCTCGACTGTCAAAGGAAACTTCCATTTATTCTTTCCGACAGCCCCCTTAAGGCATGAAAGAAACTGAAAATTCGGAATTCAATTATTCCCCAATCGATTTTTGTGCTATTTTGGAATTTTGAATAAAATGTGACTGAATGCGATTGTCATACGGTGTAGTTCTATCTTTGAATGCCCTGAGCACCATTACCAAGAATCAAAAAATTCAGAAATCAAATGGTTTGGCATTTGGAGGAAAAGTATACTTTATTTTTACAATAAAGATTCTCAAACTTTCTAATGGCTTTATTCAAGCATTAGAGAACATACAATCCTTTTTATAATTTGTGGGTCAACTCGAGCTGGGTTTCTCCAAACAAA
Organism: Argiope trifasciata; assembly: GCA_026543055.1. NCBI lineage: Eukaryota > Metazoa > Arthropoda > Arachnida > Araneae > Araneidae > Argiope > Argiope trifasciata. The sequence goes on from JAPMOQ010012449.1 coordinate 1,362,681, forward strand.
ATATTTTTTAAACTTTACATTCTGGATTTATACGTGACTATTTTCATATCTTTCTTTGGAAAGGAAAATATCCATGAACTGTGCAGAGAGTCTCGTGGTTTATTTAGAGATGAAATGCCTTTGCCTCAGTATTCATTTTTAATGGATAATGGTTTCTTCTAAAGTTCATGCCAAATAATTAGGAATACAGTATTATCCCTATACTCAAAGAAAGCAGAAAAGCAAGATATACGTCTATGTATTTGCAAGAGTGTATTAAGCAAAGCAAATTTTGGGGGTCTCTCTTATCTTTCAAAAATAAAATATTTTTATTAATTTTAATTTACAATCTACAAAAGAAGTTTTCGGAAAACATGTATTGGGAGTAACTTAAATAACAACAAAAAAAAACTATTTGCTTGTAATCTTTAAGAGAGTTAACCTCAATATTTCGTGCATTAAAAAAAAGGGGATTTTTAAAGGTAATTCTAAATAAAATATTTTTTTAAAAAGTCAAATCATTTTTAACGTATTCTAATAGCTCAAACGCAAAGTTTATCAAAGCTGTTACCTATTTAGTCATTTAATTAATTGCAAAGTTTTGAACCACACTGATCTGCAATCAAGTTTGAGAACACGAAAAAATTAATGAAATAATGATCAAATTTAAAATCTGCAAAAAATTTGAAAATACGAATGATCTTAATGAAACAATTTGAAATGATCTGAAATTCAATTGGTAACTTATCTTAATTTGAATACTTGCCCGAAGAGTGCCCTACCTTTGCAAATCAAATGAGTATATGATTGGCTTATTCTGAAAATACCACAAAATAAATCTGGAAACATTGGAGCCCATAGGGAGCTGTTTACTTAATAACTCCCACCGGGGATACCTCGAATGTGCGGATGAGAAGTTGCAGGCATGGTGATTGGTTCTCGACATCAGAGTGGGTACTGAAATGGTGGGGTTCGGCTGCCTTCTACCGATGATTGGACACGCTTTCCACAAAAAAGGTTTTCCGTGGCCATTGATGGCCTTTTGGACTCCCGATAATAACCTTAATACCCAATAATGCTGTCGCGTCGGTTAGATTAATCCGTGTGCCTTAGTGGCTGGTCGGTGAGGTCAAGTTATCGTTAATTTATTAGGAAATCTGGCCCAGATTAACCAGATACTAACTGTAAATATCATTTCATGTAACCAGAAAAGGAATTTCATTGGAATGAGATGCGACAAGTTTATAAATGTAAATGTAGAATCTTATCAGTTATTGGAAATCTAACAATATTTAATTATATTCAGTCATTTCCTTACAGTTAATTTTTTTCTTTGAAAAGATACTTTTTCATGAATAATTATTCATTCCATTATCGCAGTTACAGTTACACGGAAACTGATATTCTTTATTTAATAGCGGAATATGCTATGAACTGTGCACAAAAGTTAGTTAGTGATTGTATTAATAGCACCTGTCTTCCTTGTAACTACTGTGACTAATATTGTTCATCTAAACTTTTCACAGGGATGTTAAAAGTTCTGATACGAATCATCTTAATATCTTCTTATGTCATGTATTTAGGAAGTGTTTAAGAATAAAGGTGGGTTCACACGAGGCTAACAATTACACGCAATCGTTGCCTCTCTACTATTGTCCCTGTATTATCCTCATGTGAAGAGTTGAGACAACGTCGTTGGGACAATGGCCAATGGTTGTCCCGATGGGATAACCATTTGCCATTGTCCCATTGGGGTCACTTGATTTTCCTGAATTAGGCGTGATCTTTTATTGCGCGCAATAGTTAGCCTCACGTGAACCCACCTTTATACTTCGAACAGGATAGAATATCTTCGAATTACCATAACTGCACGAAGATTTGTCTTAATAAATTTCCTATGAACAAATCATTAAGATAAACAGCTTGCACCAAATTCATCTTTGAAATCTGAAATTATTATATATTATTGTTAATGAAATGTAAATTTAAAATGTGTAGGTATTTTAGTAAAAAGATCCTGATTTTGGTGCTTTATATTTCACCTCTAACTTCAGACTCCTGCTACGATTTCTGATTGTAAAGTGCTACAAATGGTAGTATTTCAAGATAGTTATTATTTTAAATTGAAAATACTCCTTTGCATCCATCTTTAATTCGATTATCAATGTAAATGAAGTGGGAATGTATTGGGTTGTTCGGAAAGTCATTTCGTTTTTTTTTTTTTTGTCAAAATGAAAAGAAATTTTCGTTTAATGAATAAATTATTTATTAAATTATAAAATTGCCATTCTGGTCTAATACCTTTTGCCATATTTTTGGTAGTAACATGATTACACGCTCATAAAAGTTTTGGTCTTTGCTGTAAAAAAAACTGATCGAGGTGTTTTTTGGCCTCCTCATTTGAAGGAAAAATTTTGCAAATCAGTTCTGGTACTGATGTACTGTTAACACATCTTCTCCACACATATTGGCTAATTTATTTCTGGCTTGACAGCATTTTTACCTTTTATATAGCAAAAAAGAAAAAAATGACGAAAATGCTGTTTATTGCTCTCCATATTTAAAAGGGCACCATCCAAAAACTACTGCGAAGAATCAGCTGCACTTTTTCACACTCAAGCCTTGCTATATCAGCTCTTAAAACATAAAATGATTTTGCGGTTTAAGTATGAAATTGGGTGCGAAAAATACAATTAAATCCTCTGTCGGGAAAAAACGAAATTACTTTCCGAACAACCTAATATTTAAGTAAAGGAAAGTGTTTTATACTGCAAAATATCTACACGCATTTATTATCAATTATTTGTTCCAATAATTTTGTATTATGTTCCAATTAAAAATACTGAATATTTTATTAATTAATGATAAATAATATATTTATACATTGTAAATAAACAAAACTAATAACTAAAATAAAAACTCTTTTTCAATCATCTTCATTCAAATGTGAAATCTGGAATTTCCTTCAAATAAAGTTTATGCTAACACTCTTCTAAGATCGATGTCTATTCAGTAAAAGTATTACATTTTCAAACAGCGGAGAATATATTTTCCATGGAGTTTCATTCTTTTGAATTGATTAAGTATAAAAACGCGTTTATTAAAATCTTATCAAAATATTTACGCGAAGAATGTAATGAAGTGAAGTGAAGTTGGATGGGAAACATGACAAATGGTTAGAAACCACCTGTTGCTAAGTTTATTTTGAAATAGAATACAAAGAGACAGAATAAATAGAAAAAAAAAATCGATATTATTCTAAAATTAAACATTTTTAGCTTTTTGAAATGCGAATAGTACACTTTCGTTCCACACAACATAAGAAACTTGTGCTGTGAAATAACACTTTTCCCGCTTAGTGGTGTTGAGTGAAAGAATAGTGTTCATGTTAATTTAATAATATTGTAACCTAATATTTATTGATTGTATAATTGTTGGCAATACTCATAATACCGCAATGTTGTCTCGAAAACTTGCAGGGGTGAAATTTACTACGAAAATCCACTTTAACTAATATTAGTGCATTAAGTTTAATTCGAAAAAGAAAATACTTTTTTTAAACATTTCTTATGTTTTACGCGGAACAGCGGAAAATATAAAATTAGACGTTTTTTGTGTTATAAACAGAAAACTACAGCAATTTCCAAATTTTATTAGTATTAATTTCGGAAATGATTCACTGCATGTATAATAAAAAATTGGTTAGTATCATTGCATTTTTTTTTTCAAATTGAGTAGTATTGTACAGTAGACTCTGCCCCATCGGATTGAGCCTGGTAAGTTAATATCGCTTATAAATCTTCAATCATTGAAAACTCGGTTAATGGAGACCAACTTTTAAATCATATTTTTTTTTCGATAGGGCTTTTTAAAGTTGTTTACCTTCACTAATAATAAAAATGAACGTATATGGTGACGCTCTATAAGCATATTTGACTTGCTAGTATCAAATTTCACAAATGTATACCTTGCAGGGTGGAAATGTGCACCTCGAAGATACTTCATTTTTAAAAATTTTAATTAATTAAATTTAAACTAAATTTTGACTTTTATTCTTGATAAATTCCGAAAATATTGTTGAACGACAGTAAATTTTACGCCGTTTTAAACTTCAATGTATAAATATATGTATGTATATAAACTTCAATGTATATGAATGTATATTTATATATATATTCAATATATATATAAACTTCAATGTATGTATATATTTGATACTAGCAAGTCAAATATGCTTATAGAGCGTCACCATATACGTTCATTTTTATTATTAGTGATATATATATATAATTAGTGATACCAATTTAATAGAGTAAATTTTTAAAGAATTTTTGTAATTTTTTAATGCATATACGTATGTAAACATAATTTTACAGATGCGTGGTCGAAAAGAAGAAACTTTTGAAATTTTGATTTCGATTTATTTTACTATGGGAGTCATGTTATGTAGTACAGAAAAAATGCAATAAGAGAGGCGTCGGTCTACATCGCTGCACAGAAAAAGAGTGAAAGAAATTTTCCCCTGTAGGGATTTTACTATGATATTCTATGATATATATGATTACCCCGTGTTGACTTAAGCAAGGGGATATTAGGCATATTTTAAACAGTGTGTACGGGTGTTGTCAATTTATAACGATACGCAAAACGCATTTTCCCAATGGCCTAACAAACTGCCATCAGCGACTTTCAGCATAGTGTTCTTGGCGTCAGCAAACATAACTTTCTTTAAGGATCGACGAAACGTATCGGAGACGACAGAAAATGAGGCTTCCGAATTCATTAAGGCACCGATCGGCTGATTGTCTACCATGACGTCGAGGTGGTTACCAGACTTCTTTGCGGCCGACGGATGATTTTCATTACATGCGGCCTCACCTCCTCGAAAGGACGCTGTGCTTAGTTTTCTTCGTCTCTGTGGCTTGGAGATCTACTTGATAGACGATATGGTGACGGTGATCAGGAACGACGGATTGGTCTCTAGAAGGACTAGATGAAGAACGGTGTACGAGGCTTGGTCGGCGAAACTCTTCTTCAACGTCAGCGTCATCGAAGTTCTGTTTGCGGGCTAGATAATTGCCAAAAACGGCTTTCCTCTAACGGCAATAGTGTACGACGTGTCCAGGGCGGCTACAGAGGAAACAAACTGGTCTATTGTCAGCCGTTCTCCAAAAGTCAGTTTTCCTTGGCTGCGGTGCTAATTTCCGGACAGGGCCTCTAAGTTTCCTCGTCACAGCGGCTGCATAGGTGGGACGTCGTTAGGTGTCTGGAGACTTTGCGACAACTGGTGCCAAAACTATTTCGACTTCGTCTTGGATGACGGTCTGTAGCAGCTGGGAATAGGTGTCTGGAAACTCATCGGTCTGATTAATTATTCGATGAACCTCTTGTACAATTCTGCGGATGAGGGACATTAAATCTAACTCGTCCTCCATGCCTGCTACTGGTAAGGAGCTTGGCAGTCTTTCAAATTGTCTTGGGTCAATTCTTCTCTGCTTCTTGTCTTCAATGTAGTTGCACCACTAGATAAAGTCAGCTACAGTCTTCACTTCTTTCATCAGGAGCACCTGATAAATATCCTCAGCAAAGCCTTTCACTAAGTGTTACATTTTCTAGTCGTCGGACATCGAAGGATTGAAAGGATCTTGACAAAGCACTAAGACACTCTGAATGTAGGAGTGGGTACTCTCTACTGCCTTTTGAGCTTTATATTTCAGTTGCTATTCGGCCTTCTTAGTGTACTTCTGACGATCGCCAAATGCTCATTTAAACCCCTCTTGAATGCATTCCAGGAGTCAAGGCATCTTCATCATTTATGTATCACTGTTTGGCCGTACCGTCTAGGGAAAAATAGACATTTGCAAGGCACATCGTCCCATCCCATTTGCTTAATTTAGCCACTCTATCGTATTCTATAAGCCATTTCCGAGGGTCATCTCCAGGCTCTCCACGTAGAGGTTGATGGGCTCCTTAGTAGATGGTGGGTAGGAGTTACAATGACCGGCCTCGTATCTTCAGGCATTATCTGCTTCTTCATTCTTTCTGAAAAGTAGAAACCAAATTCCGGGGGTAATCCTCTTAAACGAAGACTTCTGCGAATACTTTCAGAATTATCCACAATAGCGAAATCGTTACCCGGCTCCTCCACCAAATTTGTCACGAGCATTTAAATAAACACGCCGTCAGCTTTAAAATAACATGTTTATTAAAGGAAAGTAGCAACTTGCAACTTTACAAGGTCGAGAAGTTGCCGACCACTACTAGTAGGTATCAGCATTTATACACGAACAGAATATTCCAGAAACAATTAACTTACATAATAAAGAAAGGTCTAGAATGTTAGAGAACATAAGGAAACAATAACTAAGGAAACAAACTAAAAATCCATACATTAGACATAACAGCCATGGAGAGCATCGAACCCACAAAACTCTAGGGCATGGATCGCGTGCCTTGACCGTTCGGCCACTGAACTCATGGTAAACTTTCTTTATAAGGCAATATATTCTATATTGCTGGACCATGGTTTCATATATTCTGCACAAGTTGAAGTTTTTCATGCTCCATCGAAGAAATCACAATTTTCAACATCATATGTGTCGCTTGTTTTAATTTTTGTAACTTTAAATATTAATAAATGCATTTTATATATTTAAGCTGGTCGTTGCCTTTCCCCATATTCCCACTTATATAATCTTCTAATTTTCAACAATAAGTTACATTGTTGCTTTGAAATTCAAACTATTTTCATTGTTTCATCAAGTAATTAATCGCATGATTCTATTTTTAAGCTGAAGAAGAATTCTGCTTAACATCTGAGTAGTTAAAAAGCTGATTAAACAATTAAGTTATAATACTAAGAATTTTAAAAGATCATTTACCTTTTTAACAGCCCTATGATGGTATAAGACTGCCATCCTTAGAAAGATAAATGTATACGAAAAACAGAACTTAACTAAAACAATTAAAATAGAACGGCTTTAATAGACAAATTGACGAAATCAAGAATGTAAAATGATATCTAAATGATAATCTAATAATGCTTTATCTGAACTGCAATATAATCAATATTCGCGATGAACCATTTAGTCACCTGAGGTGACTAGATTCATTAGATGTATAAATTTAGAAAGATTTAATTATAAATTTAGATAAATCTACCGGATACTCAAGTGTTTAGTAATGCTATGGACTCATAAGACTGATATCCATTAGAAAGTTTCTTGTACTCAATGAATTGAACAATGAAGAACATTTAAAATAACACGGTTTTAATATCTGACAATATGGAGGAATCATTGACACGAGAATATATATAAACGATTTAAATGGAATGAAATAAAACCAATATTCCCGGTGAACTAGATTACAGCCAAAAGCGGCTATTTTGAAATAAATCCTCATGTGTTACCATATATTAATATTTAATTAAATTTTTATTGATTTTAAAACTTTTTACGTGCATTTTTGAAAGATCAATTATTTTTAAAAAGTATGCGCCCACAATTTTTTTACGATAAACCATTAATTCGATCAACTTGATTGTTTCATTTTTTCGCTGTTTCCTTAATAATTCCTTAAGGGAATTTTTAAAAAATATTTCTCCTCGTCCAATAACGTGAAAGTTTCTGCCTCATTTAGGAAGATTTTTTTTGACGACAATGTACATAATCTGCTGATATCATTACTGAAATGCTAAAGAATGGTGTGTAGTCTTTATTTGTTGTTTTCTCTAACTTCTTGAATTATATAATATCACCTCTGGACAACGATCTTTCACCAGCCTCCGTATCGTAATAATTGACAAAAAGTAACTTCAATGCTCTCACAGATTTTTCTGAAAAATTTGTGGCCTCATTTAAAAATGAAAAACACTATTCAATTGCCTCGTACAGGCTCATTAATAGAGTTCCCGGCAATCGAGGCTCTACTGTATTTGAAAATCTTGCGGACGAATTACAAACTGAAGTCCAGGGCTAGTTTCTTGCGTTGCTGAATTCCATCCATCAATTCATTCACCATTTGGATATAGTATAGGCCAATAGCTTTGTTTCAATGCGTGTTTTTAATGTTTTCCACACATTAATGTTCTTCAAATACTCTTCACTAAGTCAAATAGATTTATTTCTTTTAATGAACATTATCTTGAAAAAGTTAGTATGTAAACCTCTCCCCCATAAAATCACATATGTCAAGCAGTCATGGGAGCTGAATCATCGATAACCCTGGTGTCATATGATGAAAAATGAAACAATATTATGCCAGGGTGCAGTTTACACTTTTAAAGTTACTAATAATACTAAGAGCGAAAAGGTCATTTTATGCCAGGGGCGCTACTTACCTTCGATAGGCAACTACCTGGTATTGCAACTGCATAACAATAAACGAAGAATAGCAAGTATAAATTGTTTTTTAAAAATGCTAAGTCATACTTTTGAAGGGAAAAAAAATTAGGCATAATATTTGTTCATTTTCCAAAAATTGCCCCCAGTATGAAACAAAAAGAAATAAAATGGCTGTCCTTGAAAACCCAAGTCAGGTTTGTAATAAATGACAATATTGGGGAAAAAAACATTTTGGGTTTTGCTTTAAAAGAATACAAAAAACTTCATTTAGTGACTGAATAATTCAAGACTTATTTTATAATATACTTTTTAAATACATCGCAAGACTTCTCTTTTACATCCGATATAAGATCATATTTGTGTTTAAATATGCTGAGAACAATACAAGGTAATTGGTAAAGTCTTTTTAAATTCAAAAAGCCGTCTAGTATAGTCAGGGTAGAAACGTGTATCTATAGCAGAGTAACTATGCTGAATTCATTGAGACAGGTCACAACGTCCATAGCGGCGAAATAAGAAAGATCACCTTAAAAAATAAGAAAGATCGGCCAAAAAATTCAATTAGAATAGCCTCTATACTTTCATTAAAACACTGAAAGTTTCATAGAGTTATCTGTATCTTGGCGGAAATACTAGCAATTAATATTCTGAATATTCAATGACTTGACAAAGGATTCATCCTAAAAATGAAAAATGCATCCGCATATTCTCCCACCACTAAGAAAGTGCATTTTAGATTTATTATTATTATTTTTGTCTATTTTCGTCGTTGCTTAATTCGATAAAAATGTATCATAATACTGGAGAAATATTTTCAATTTTAGACGAACTCTTTTTCAAGTCACAGAAAGCTCATACTTTAAAACAGAAATATCTTAACTAATTTTATATACAACTCCATGATTTCCTTAATTGTATATTCATTAGAGTATTAGCGTACATTTTCCTAATTTTTCCGATCTCCTTTACTTTTAGGAATTTCCTCGCTTGATGCACAATAACTTGTTTCAATAAATTCAATATAATCACTTTACTTTCCAGACTAGACCTAGTTTTGAATTTAAAGGGCTTAAAAGGACTAGACACCGATCGATCAACATGTATATAACTGCCGTATCATGTGCTTTCACTAAAGTTCCATGGTAGAAGTAAATAAAAGACACCAATGCAAAATTATATAACATAGTAATTACCATGATTGCTGTAATTTCTGGTTTATAAGTAACTTTATGAAGTCATCCTTCAAATAAGTTATCCCAATATATTCTTTCTAAAACTACAATTTCTTTATGAACTAAATTTCTCAAAAGCAGCAAAGATATAGATTACCATAACCGTTCACATATGTATTAAACACATCTAAATAATTTCTTCATCAGCTTCTAATGAAGCTACTGCTTTTATAAATCCCCATAGATTGTATTTCAAATAATATACATTAGATTCAATAATATGCAACAAATAATTTTTTGTATCATTTAATCATTTTCAATTAATTATCTTTCAATGTACAATGGATATTTCCATGTCTATATTTACTTAAATTTTAGCCATTTAAAAAAGGTAATAAAAATTTTAAATTTTGCCCTTGTATGCAGTACTAAAACAGTCTAATGAAAATGTCCGAGAAAAATTTATAACCACTGTATTGAAGTTTAAAGTCAAAAACTAGTTTTGATAGTAAGAACAAGAGATTAAATGAAAAATGCTTCATTTAAAAGTGTTTAAATAGCACACAAAAATATTTTCTTTAGAAGCTATTTAGAAAATATTGATAAAGAAATAACTAGGCATTTGAAGTAGACAAAAACTAACACTGAATTTTTCTTATATCAATAAAATTATTCAATTTATTCCTGCAAATGAATAAAAAATCTACAATATGTACATTGTGCTAGAAGGACAAATTTTATTCCATTCTAACATGATTGCCATGCTTTTGTTTACATGAATACATTTCTCAATTGGAACAGTTTTGATGTATGTAAAAAGAACAGAAATATGCATAAACAAAATGTCTGAAATTTACAATTCAAAACAAGAGACATGGATGATTTTTTTCATTATTGCACTAAAAAAATCAATTTGGATATTTAATTATTTATAATTTTGCAACTCAAGCATATTAAAAGTATAATTATATTTTATCAGAATTAAAGGTGAAAAACAAAGCAATTTGAAGCCAAAAAATTTAACAATAAATTTAAAATAAAACAATATAAATTTTTTTACAAATTCAGATACTTTAAGCAGATTATCAATACAATGATTATCTTGTGATATTATTTCATATTTAAAAAAATCAAGAATAACATCTGTTTTGTGAACTGCAAAATGATAACAATAATAATTCTCCATAAATGAGAAACTGTGCGGACATATCTAAAATCAAAATTTACATAACGAAAAACTTTTCTAACAAGTGACACATGAAAAATTCTTAATTGTAAAATAAATTCTTTCAAATAAGCTTAAAAACAACATAAATAAATAAAATACATTAAAATAATATATGTGATTTAATCTTTTGTTATGACGCTGTCTTATTTACAAATAATATATGTTTATCCCAATGTGTGCAAAACAAAAAAAAAAAACACTGGAAAATATCTATTACACACGGTCTGAGAAAACA